>VXBR01005916.1:268518-337897 GCA_013400215.1 Cisticola juncidis
TAGGAAAACCAAAGCCAACTTTTTTTTTTTTTTTTTTTTTTTTTTTTAATTTTGGTTTTTGCTTTGAATTTAGAAAATATTCATAGCTCTTCCCTGGCAGAGCAAGTGTGCAGCCTCTGGTCGCACACACAAGTGCACTGACTGATCAGGCAGAGCCTTTGTTGCAAAGATTGTATTGATTCCCAGGAAAGAATGAATTACCCATTGGATTATGGCAGTGGTAGTTTCTGTTGGCTTTGCCTAAGAGGTGACTCCTGCCTGCTGTTTTAAGAGTTCAGTTGTGTATTTCCAATCTATCTGCAGATACACCCCATGCTGAGCAGATCCTGGGTTCAAACAGGATGCTCTCCAGTGAGGTCAAATGGACTCTCCAACACCACAGGTCTGTGTGCAGGAGTAATTGCATTAGTGAGGCTTGTGACAGCTGTAGGGAAGGATCAGCTTATTTCTTCCTGCTGTTTTTTCGTCAGCTGTATTTGCACCACACTACAGTTCCACTCTTACACATTTATGTATCTTGCTCATAAAAAACAAGGTAGAAGGAACCATAAACTATATTAAGTGCTGAGACAATACCTGGCTCATACTCTTAGCAGCTTTCAGCCCAGTGTATCAATGCTACTCTTTTTTTTTGTTCACTCTTTAATTTACTTAATGAGGGCTGTTCTGGGCTGTTTTCTGCTATTAGTGTTCCATGACAAGGGATAGGTGCCCAGCAGTACAAGAAATAGGAACAAAACCATGCAGTTTTTAAATTAAAGCAATTAAGCAATTTTTCCATTCTGTTAAAAATGTTTATTTCTGCATTCACTAGTTATTCATGGGTATTAATATTATATTAAGCAGTGTTTACTGTAGAGCTCTTTGCATTTTATATCTTCATGTGCATGTAGTTCTGTCAATAAAAACTTTGGATTTCAGGAGAAAAGATAAAATGCTGAAGCTTTTTTGTCAAGATGGCGGGTTCCTGTGTCTAACTGCATGTTAATTTAAGGTATTTGCAAGATTAATACACAAGTGGAGGAGCACAGGAATCTGCAGTGTAGAGCTTGCTTCATCACCCATGTTAACATTCTCATCTGCTGCCAAAACTTGTCCTGCACTTCCATTTCTGCTGTTGTATTTGGTCTGTTGGGGACAGGAAATTATTATGGTAACTTTGAAGCATCAGACTGTCTTAGCCACAGCTCTAGCAGTTGCTGCACTAAGTCCTGTTTTAACTTGTCTTCTTAGCGTGGAAGTAAGTAGCTTTTTTCCCTATTCCCGATTCTTCAAAGGAGCTCTGCTTTTATACTCCTGCTCAGTCTCAAGTGTTGCAGATGCCTTTTCATTTCATGCATAAACCCAGCTGGATGTGAGCTCCTATGTTGTGCTTAGAGTAGCTTACCTCTACAGTGCTTTGGAAAGGATAAAGTCTGTAGAGACCTGTTCAATAATATTGCAGATTCTGTTCTGGATTCAAAAGTAAAGATGAAAATGTGAATTGAAAACATTGACTTGAATTGCCAAATGTTGCTTGTGTCAGAGAGCTTAATAGCCCTCATTCCTTTACTGTTCTAAAAAATAGTTACATGTACTTGAGGCAGTACTGATATTAGAGAAACAGTTTCATCAAAAAGTATTCTTATACTCAAACATATCTATTTATCATTGCAATTTTTTAGATGAGAGTGAACTAGTTAATTGTTGTACCTGAAGCTATCTTTGTGGTAATAATAAATAATTTAAATTACTACAGTCAGATATTTCCTATTAAGCATTTGACAACTATTAGACTGCTGTGACTGTTTCTTCTGATACTAGTCAATGCTGTCTCATTAGTTGCTTATACATCTATATGTGTCTGTACATTGGCAGGTCTTACTCCAGTACATGATTGCAAACTCTCTTAGAGCTCAGCACTTGAAACCCTGAGAGATATCCGCCAAAATTCAATTACAAAATCTTTATTTGTGTTGACATAAAATCCAAAAGAGTTTTCACATTTCAGCTTTCATTTTCATCTAGAATACAGATTCAGATTTGGATTTAGATTTGAATTAGTAAGAATTTTTCAGAAAGTTCAGTTTTAGTAGAAAACTTTCCTTTTTTTTTATAAATGTGTATAGTTTAGGCTGGGAAAGATATTTAGATCACTCATTGTCCACTTTTAGATACAGATCTTTAACTTTTGGCCAGATGTTATTCTGAAATTTAAAAGTTTAATTTGGTGAAAATGTTTCTTCCACTAAGTCGTTCAGCCTTGGCTGAAGGGATGCAAGAGATGCAAGATCCATTTCTTCCTTCACTTTATCATTTGCAAACTGTTAAGAAGATTGGCTTGTTTCTGGTTTGGCTTTGTCTGATCTCAGGTTCCAAATATTAGTTCTTGTTGTGCCTTTTCTCCAGTAAAGTAAAGAGCTTGTTTTAGTACATTTGCTTTTTCTCCTTGCGAATTACATACTGGCATTGAGTCAATACACCATTTTCTTCTGAGAAACATGAGTTCTTTAAGTCTCAGTGCAAGTTAGTGTCTCCAGGTTTCAAATGCTTTCATACATTTCTGTGTGGCATCTCCAGTCATTCAACTTCTTTGAGAGAGACTTGTCTACATCTTACTAATGTAATAACAGATCTTTGCTACTTGATTTTCTCCCATTTCATTAGGCAACAGTTACATTTGACCCTTTCATCACCTACTGTAAAGAGTCAGTTACGAAGAAGTTGCCCTTTCTAGAGCTGCTGCTTTTCATGTCAGTTTTAAACTAATGTTAGGAAACATTGCAGGTAGCTTTAAAAAAAAAAATAAACGAAACAAATACACTAACCTGAAGAAAAAATAAGAATGCCATCACCTTTCTTGTTAACAACCATCTTATCCATATTCACACTTACATGAGTTTTACCAGCAGTGAATTTGTATATGTTTCCTGTGTGGTTGAATACGACATTCCAGTAATAACATCTCCATTCAGTAGTCGTTTCTCCGTGATAGCTGCATTTGCTGATTACTTAGTCTGCAAGTTCTTAGAAATGTAGAATAATACTGACTTTCAACCCTTTCTCATGAGGAAACAATTCTAGAGTTGTTCTATTTGTCCCCTCATGAATTTATAAAACATTGACTAATTTCTGCTTAAGTTGAAGTTTTAGTTAGAAGTAATGAAGTTGTAATTGAAGTTGTAATTAAGTTTCTCCAGTTTTGTGTGGTAGTAGTTCACAGTATAGAAGAAGAAATTAGGAATGTATCTTTCTAATAAAAGGAAGACATTTTAATGTCTGTCTTGGAAGACAAGGGGCAGTAACTCACATGCTGGACACAGTACCTGGATTCAAACAGCTGGCAAAGCAGCAGTAACCACCAGTCAACCAGAACAGGTAAGGGCTCCAGTGTAATTACAGTTCAGAAGTTTCATGGGAAATCTGGAAAAAGCAAAATATAGTTTCTGAAAACAAAAGGGAGATAGAGCACTTTCTAAAAATGCGTGGCAAATTTGACATAATTTTTTCTCCTGCTCTGAATGTTCTCGGGGAATAAATCAATTGCCTGACAAAAAATTGAGTATACTCTATTTTCATATAAATCCTTGTCAGCTAAACATGCTAATTCATCAAAGTATGAAATTGAGTTTGTTTAGGAGATATTTTCCAGAAAGTTGTATTGGCTAGAATTAATTACATTTTTGTACCTTAATTCCTCATTAGTAGATTCCAATATCACAGTATTGTGGTTCTCAAAGGGATTTTTAGTATGCATCAGCCCAGAGCAGCAGCAAACGTTAATTCCTGACAGGTCTTCATCTTCTCTGTTCTTTCCTTTGTGTTGTGTAATAACACATCCTCTCTGGGCAGTCACATCCAAACTTCCAGTTGTAGTTATCAGTTCTTCCTTGGTGTGATGGTACAACCTCAGGAACAGCTGAGTAAGCAACAGCCAGTCTCAAGAAAGAGACTTGTTCTTCATGCCCATAGTATTTGGTATAGGAATTTATGGACCTAGATACCCATTTCTCCTTTATTTGTCGTGAGATATTTATGTAAGGCTACCTATGCAAATAGTTTTCTCTAAAATTTTATGTTAGGATTTTCCCATCTTCTATACCTTCTCTGCTATTTTAAGCATTATTTTAAATGAACATCCATAGCCAGTTACCTGATTTATGACCCTTGAGTCCCTCTGCATGCCTGCCAATTTAGAAATATTTATCCCTGAGAAGATATTGATGAGCAGCAAAAATAATGTACTTCATCAAACAATCTTTTTTTTTTCCCAAATATGGAACAGAAACATAAACTGAACAATTTCATACCTTCTTCTGCATTGTTATTTACAGTTTCATCAGCTTTCATTTGAAAACTGATGCATTTTTGCTGTGGATCACATTTGTTGCTTGTGTATTTTGCTGAGTTTGCCAGCTATACTTTGTTTTTACTTAGATAACTTCAGCTTTCTGTATCATATGTAGATTCTCATTTTTTCTATATTCTTTAAGTGATTTCACTTTTTTGTTAAACCAGGGGCACTAATGCTGTTAGGTATTCTTTTGTCATCCAGCAACTTCTGAAAAATACCGTTCATTTCGTTTGTGTTTAAATGTCACATCTTGATGAAACTTACCAAACTTACTCCTACTTTGAAGAAAAAAATACCCTTTTTGAAGCTCCAAGCATTTGTGTTACCAGCAGAGGCTTCTGTCCAGTCCCACCAATGTCATGAGGTCAGGTTCACATACCCCAGGCAGCCAGCCACTTGTCTCTATCCAGTGAAAACACAGCCTAAAATGGTAGAGTCATGGAAGGTAGTACACATTTTTGTCTATGAGCACTGTTCATTATTTTTAGAAACTCCTAAGTATTTGTGATGACTGACGTTCATCCCCTGAATTCATACCTTTCAAGGCGAGGAAAGTCTCCATGCATTGCAGATGTGTGCCAAGGAAGAAACTTAGCCCATTCACTGTTTTGCCAAAGTTGTCTCTAACAAAGCTCCTCAACATCTTCTTCTGGGCCTTTTTCATGTACTAATTTATTTGCACAATAGACCCAAGACAAGATTTTATCCCTGTTGTTAATAACAGAGCACCACAACCTTATCACTTATATGCACTTGAATCAACCTAAGTAGTAAGGTAATAAGGTAAACCTAGGTAATAAGTGACTTTTTAATACCTACAAATTATTTGAACAGCCATCAGTAATGCCAGTTACATCAAAGTGGGCTTCATTGGGCTTCAACAAACAAGAACTGGAAAAACTAGCAGTGGCATAGTGTTAATTTCATCATTCCTTTTCTTTTTATTTGCCAGATAAATTTATTTGCAACAGATGGAGATTAAATTTATATTATCTTTGCCTTGTTAGTACTCTGCCCTCTAACTTCTAATGTAACAGTTTTCTGATTGCTCCAGCTTGCTCTCAGCTGAGACGATTGGTTTACCAACCTGTGAGATAATCAAAACATGAGAAACATTGAACTCCACAAAAACATGGGAAACATTGAGCTCCATGCCATTTTTAGAGACCCTTTCCAAAGTATGTTTGCACTTTAACCTTTCTTCTACCAAGAAACATTTAGGAGTCCAAATTCTTTGCCATTTTCTGATAACCTGCATCAGCATCTTGTGATGTTGATATACAGGGACAGTTAAGAGACTTGTTCTAAAAGCATTGTGATTTTTATTTCTAAATCAAAACCTGATATTAATTCAAAAGCTGATTGGGTACACAGGTAGTGTTAAGGACAAGGCTAATTTAAACAGATATATTATATTCTTATATTACAACTTGCAAACCATACCCTATGAAATGATTATATCTCAATATTATGAATAATTACATGTTCTAGTGAATACTTTAATGTAATGAACAACATTTAATAAGCAGCATTGTAGGAGCTACTCGGTATTGGCAGAGTCGGTGACAAAGTATTTCGGTAAGCAAAACAGCTGTGGTAGCACAGGGTTTATTGTGGGGGCCTCGCTTGTAGCTGCTAGGCACAGCTAAAGCAGGCCAGGCAAGAGCAGGAAAAGAAGGGGGAAAGAGGGCAAAACAGGAGGAGATTCTGATAACCTTACAATAAATGTCTTTCCGAGTTGAATAGTCTGTGTTAGACCAACCAATCTAATACAAGATACCAATATCACAACATTTACATACAGCCAACAGAACTGTCCCATTACCTTTGGCAAACAGAATGGTATTGTTTAAGCAAGGGAGATTGCCCTCAGCTAGGCACACTATTGTTCACTAGCTGATGGCTTGGTATTTTACATCTCAAAGCTTGCCTTCATTTCTATCTTGCTTGTTGGTCTCTTACTCCCAGAATCTAAACCATCATATTTACAAGGCCTTTCTACTTCATCCTTCCCAACACAGCATTTTTTTAATCTATATTCCAATTCTTAATGTGAAGGACATTTCCCCACACATTAATTCTTTTATTTCAGATAGGTTTGCAAGACATACCTGCAACAGCTTAATGGAGAAATAATCCACATGGTTAATAAACCATTTTAGATTACATTCATTACTGTTGTGGTACAGTAAGAAGATAAATGTCATGTACTTTTAAGCAAACACTGTTAAGTGCCCATCATTGCTTTTAAGAACAAGAAAGCTTGTGCAAATGTGGCAATATGTATAAGAGTTCTTACTACTTTATCTCAGATTATGTTAATATATTGTTTGAAATTATACACATTATAGAATGCACACAACACAATTCATAATACATATAAATAAATCCAACATATATTTGAAATCTGAAGGCAAATTTTGACTCTTAAATACAGATATGATGATCTGTTTGAGTCTGGCAGACCTTACCTCTGACTTTGCCTTGCTGGGCAAGGCAGATCATCTTTTATTACCATCTTTGCCTCCAGATGATCAGTGCTATTGTGTGAGAGTTTAAACTATATACTGAACTGGGTGTTAAACTGGAAGGGCTTTGCATGGAAGGGAGCTTTCCTGCCTGAAGGTGTGCATGCCGTGACTGCTCCAACAGGATTTTTCCACTGCATTTGTGCATGCAACAGAAACAAATGGGAACGTAAATATATCTCAAAACATTTGAGCCGCAGAACCAGGCATCACTTTTTGGTTCTAGAGAAATTGAACTTCAAGCACTCATCCTTACTCTGAGTAGTTACATTTGAATGTTTGTTGATTGGTTAATTTGGGGACACAGTTCTAGACATCTGTTCATGCAACTTGGTCTATTCAATGAAATCTATTCCCTTTTCCACAAAGGAAACCTTCCATAAAATCCCATCAGAGTAAACAAACACATGTAAGATAATGGCTGAAGTAGAGTGTCCAGCATTACTATGCTGGACACTCATAACAGTATGTGTCAGAGCTGTGAGATGGAGCTTGGATCATTTCAGGAATATTCTGGATGTCTATGATTATGACAATTTCCTGCTACTGCCTGCTCAATTTACAAGTTTAGCACAGCTTATAAATCTTGGAGATTCCTTTTGGCTGCTAAGCACCTAAAATCAGCTGCCACTGAAGATTCCCAGTGGTTTTGTTGGGTCTCTCTTCAGTTCTTGTCCCAACAGACTGTAAATGCCAAGTGTGAAGCTAATCTTTTAAGAATGTTCTTCTCTTAATAGCCCTGGATGAAATTTACTAAACATTTGTGTCATACTCTCTCTGATACCATTCTCTCCTTACTGTTGAAGCTCACACCTCCTCTTCTTCAGGAAAGTATTAGCTTCTCATAAAGGTAGATCTGCCTGCCTGTGCAGAGGAATGGGTGCAGCTTTGGAGAAAAAGGATCTGAAAGAACACAAGAGGAACACTGCACTGTTGACTGACAATTGGTCACCTTCCTTTGAGATGGTAGTTTGAGACTCCATCCACTGACATAGGAACTGAAGTTGGTTGTTGCTTCTAGTGTCAGTGGCCTAACTACTGCACTGTCTTAGAGGTGAAGGCTCTCCCTTCCTCATCCCTCTTAAAAAAGTAGTGGATATTCATGTGTTTTTTTTTTTAAGGAACAACATTCATTACTTCCAGGCTGCAGTATTCACAGCATTTGTAGTTTCCATTACTTTAATCATCAGTCTGTCCTAGCTGGTTACTTGTACCAGTGTCTTGTAAAGGCCGTGCAGTTTTTGGAAAACTAGATCATGGGATGGAGAAGCCTCACAAGTGGAGAGGCAAGGTGTTCAGTCAAGCTAACAGTAGGATTTCTGGTACACTAAGCACAGGAGGAGCTGGTTAAAGGAGCTGATTAAAAGGAGAGCCAAACTACTGTTTTTCATATTCTGTCATCTCTAGGTGACAAGAAAGAAAAACCAGAAACATCCAGTAGAGATGCCACCAAAATGTGATGGGCTTCCCCACTGGCCAAATGACACAGGTTGTGCTCATTGAGCCAACCAAGCAAGAGCGTTCCTTAAACGAGATTAGAGGCCAAATGATCGTTAATACCAGTATACCCAGCCAGTGAGAAATGTCAGTTAACTGGAAGACAGATACAACCGGGGAATCCTTCATGTTGTATGATGTCAGTAGAAAATGCACACACATTATCTTGGGAATGTCAGCTCCCCTTATGTCTCTATATCCTTTTAGAGGACGCCTTTCTTCAAAAGCAGCTCAGAGCTGAGCAGAGAAGTGAGGACTTTTTCTGTTATTTTGTGGGTTGATCATAAAGTTTGTGTTCTACAAAGTTTTATAAGTTTGAGGTGAAATAGAAGTTTGAGCATTTGTATCACCTGCTGTCAGACTGCCTCACTTCAGGAGAACTCTGCTACATGATGCAGGCAAGTCCTGGTTTCTGCCAATCTGTCTTCACTGGATTGACATTTTTATTTGTATGGTTTTAGCTGTATTCACAGCTTGTAGTTTGCACCCTTAGATAAATGTTATCTTGGTAACAGAGGTACAATCAGTCCCAGGTGAATTGATTTGTCATCATCCAAAGCTATTATCAACCATGTAAAATTTATTCTATGTAGAAATGAGGAAGCAGAAATTCATTTTGAATAGTTATTCTTTCCATACACAAGCTCTTGCTTTACATATTTTGTTACTTCTGGTATAATTTTTCTGTGCTACATGTCTTTTTCTAAACTTTTCCTCTGATTTCATGGCCTGACTTTTTTAATGCTACTAAATGATTTACTGAATCTCTACAAGTGATATTTCATTCGCCAGGGAGACTGAGCTGAGTGCTGTCCCCAAATTCGATACAATATTGTGTTAAAATTAATATGGATATTGATGCAAAATTAATGCAAATAGACTCCACATCTAATCCCACACTCCCTCACTCAAGTTCACTGGCAGCAGCAGCAAGTTACTGCTTTGATTTCAGTGCTAGATATGCAATATTTATGAGAGGTTGCACTTTACAGCTTTACTTTGGTTATCGTTATTCCAGTGCATATTAAAACAGTTTTTGGAACTGAATTTGTTCCAACACTGTTGTCAGGCCCCACTTAGACAAACCAAAGTTTGGACATATTTGGCTTGTAGCTTACCGCAGTAAAAGTTGTACCACCGGCTTCATGAAGGTGCGGAATGTAATTAGCATTTTGCCAGTTGTACCTGTACGGGACCGTGTAGGACACTGCTCACAGCTGTAAGTACCTATGATGTGCAGGGCAGTATTTGACCATTTCACATCTCACTTCTGCATTATATGTCTGCAGAGTCTGACTTGAGTACACTGTTAGAATGTAATTGGTATAACTAACAACTAATATGAAAGAGCAGGATAGAAGTCATCACCAGACTTCAAAGGTTTTAACAGATTGGTGGGCAATCCTTCCCCTCACATTGTTGTATCTTCTGAGAATGTCTGAAATCTTAAGTGACCTGTAGGCTTGACGTGTTAGTCTCCTGTATTTTACTGATTACATACAAATTTCTTTTATTTCTGTCTATTTAGACGTATATGGTCTTTCTGATCATAAAATCACTGGCTCACAAATTAGTCTGGGTTGCAAAGGACCTTAAAGATCATGTAGTTCCTGCCACTCATGGGCAGGGACAGATGTTTCCCTTTTCCACTCAAATATATGTGCCCAGGTAAACAGCTTTTTGATGCGTAATAAATGCTGGTTTAAACCATTTTAATCCTCTTGCCGTTCTAGCTTCAGACTCATTGAAAATGGTTGTTTTGATATGCTTTGTCATGTAGATTGCGTATGACTTTTGATGCATAGGCTTAAGTTTAAAATGTAGCTGTTAAAATGCACTGGACATTGTACAACATTTTCAAAAATGCACTGGACATTTTCAAAAGATAAGGCTTTTCTGAGTTGCTCTCTTAAACCTAACTGTCCAAAGATTGTTATGTTTATATTTTCACTAAACTCATACCAGTTAAGTGTGCAATTCAATGACAGTTTACATTTTGGGTAAAAATCAATAGATACTCCCCTGTGTTTTTTTGGTATGGGAGACAAATACCCATCAAGAAAACTTGCCTGCTGCTGGTGGGCTTGATCTTTCTTCTCCTTGCACTCAGCATTACATCTCTCCCATCAATCCCAATGTGCATGGCTGAATTTCAGTGGTGGAGCCTCTTTCCCAGGCATGATGAAGTCACTTCTCTCAGAGCTCCCAGGAGAGCTGTGGCTGTTTCTATGAACAGGAGACAAGCAGACCTCCATGAGTACACCAGCAGAGATGCTTTTCTGACTTACAGCCTCAGCCCTCTGCTGCTCCAGCATCCCACCCTATGGTCCTCATGGTGTCTGAGCACTGTAGATCTGCGGAGGAAAATGCTCAGAAGCATTTCAAAAAAGCAAAACAACATGCAGCAAGCTGCTTGCTTCCACCAGTTTGAGCATGGGTGTAATTATCCTTTTAACCAAGACACTTTAAAATAGACCAGGAGTGAGAGCAGCCCAATGATAGATTTAAAGTTCAACAGAGGGGGAAAAAAAATCATACAAGGATTTCACAAGCAATGACACTTGGATGGTATTTGGGAAATCTTTTTCTTTCAAGACTAGCTTGCGATTTACTATGGGAGTTGCACATCAAAGCTGCACTGACTTCAAAGCTTAGAACCACTTACGGCTTCCAGCTATTACTAACCAGTTCCAGCTATAACTACCGCTTCACCCTGCTAGCAGCTCATCTCAGCTGCCTCTTTAAGTTACACCCATCTACTTCCTGCCTTCTGATTTTGGGGAGGGGAAAAAAATAGCCAGAAAAACTTGTAAATTAAATATAGCTGTTCGCAGTGAAGCAGTGTCAAAGGGGGAAAAGGCAAATGAAGGCATTAAGACATTAAAGATTTAGTACAAACTCAACAGTGATTTACATATGCAACTCTCATTTGGCTGACTAATAAAGCTATCTGCTTTGAGGAAGTTCCCTGTGAGAGTGTTACCCTGGGGTAACAGCCCCTGAATGAGGTGTGCAAGCTGTGTGGGCTGTTATCAAAGTCTAGATGTTACCTATAGCTTGACACAACCAGCAGTGCCATGGGACTCCAGGATATCTTCACATATTCACATATATTCACATACAATGAGGTAAGTTCCCATCCCATCCCTGTTCCATAGGGGCAGTGCACATCCTCTCATCAGCAGAAGTACCTGCTCATGTACCTCAAAACAGTACACTGCTATGTGGCAATGATCACCTTTATTGCTGCAGTGTTGTCGATTCTTTTGTATTAGTGGTAGAGATGCTGGAGGCAACATTTTTATATCTTATATTTTGGGAGTCCCTGAAACAACTCAATTGTAGTAGCACAGGGCTCTGCTACATTCTCCAATCTGATAGAAGAATGCTAAAATGTAGAAGAGTGGTAATTGATTGTGGTATTAATATTGTTCAACACTTTAAATTGGTATATTATTATTTTCTGATTGGGAGATTTATGCCTGGAGTTTTTAAAATGGTACTTTAATTTCTGAATACAATTTGTCTTGCAGATGACATATTAATAGGAAGTTAGGAATAAGTGTGATCTTTGAGTGTGTTTCATATAAGAGGTTGTATATTTGGTACAGATCAATGTCATACTTTAGAGCTAAATGCCATTAATCCATTTACAGACATTCATTGCAATGAAGAGAAATTACCATTGAAAGAGCCAATCATTCATTAAGGAGAATTTCTCTGCTTCCTTACATAGTCTTATATTTTGAAAATGCCTTTGAGTGTGTTTAAAGTTGATATTTTTATCCCTTTATTTCTTTCCTTGGCAAGGAAGGATTTTGGCTGCAATGGGGATGCTGGTAGCTTCTCCCACCTGAGCTGGGACAGCAGAGATAGCCCCACATGGTGCCAACCTGCTGTTTGTGGCCACAGTATCCCATCAGGGAGTTGTCTTATCCTCACCCGCGCAGATAATTATGTGCTTCTGCATAACACATGTGGCAGATGTCAGTACAGAAATAGGAAGGCAGACAAGAGGTTGTTTTGCCTGGATAATGTTTTTATTTACTGGATGTAAATAATTGAGTTACTGTGTACCACAGTCATTTGACAAAAAGAGTATTCTAAAAAGCTGATACATGAAAATATTGTACAGGGACTTACTGTTAAATATCTAATATATATATGGCTAGTGTATGTTCTCTCTGAAGAGCATGGCTCTGCTTTAAACTTGAGAGGTAGATGGGAGCTTCCTGGATGGCTGATGATGCAGTGAAAAAGTAAGGCTATTTTTTAATTATGGACACTCCATCAAAACACTTTTGTATTTTGCTGTGTGATAGGTTTTTTCTCTTTTTATTACATACATGTAATGCATACCAGTAAGAGCACAGTCATTTGAAGTTCACTGAAAATACAGAAGGACGTCATGTATCCTGTCCTAATGTTAAAATTGGTGTATTAACTTTCTTCCACAGCATGTAGCACAGGAGTGTGCTATACAGCTATGGCAAGGCCAGGCTAACCAAATACAAATTCATGAAGTACTGCTGGATTAGCAGGAACCAACACAGGTGTGCAAACATGGAGGCATGATTTCTGTAACTTTTCATTTATGACTTAATAAATGAAAATAAGCTAGGGTTTTGTTGTCTGCAAATAACTACGCACAAGTCATCTGCAGATGCTATTGTTTCATATGCTTACTTTCACAACATAAAAGTTGTGTCAGTTACCTGCAGCTAATCCACGAGCAGAACTTGAAGTTACAGATCAAATATGTAAAGATCCAAATTATTTTAGATTAGTGCAGAAAATTCAGGAAAGCATAGTGTATTCCTTAACTCTCAGGTTTTTATCTAAATTTCCCATTATTATTCTTTACCTTTTTAATCTTTTGTTCCCTTTATGTTCAAAGACAACAAGATTATGGAAGCAATAGGCACGGCAGCCTACATTTAAATGTAGTTGTGCTATGGCAGTGTGGAAAGTGTTCTTCTGATGTCAGGCTGGTTTGATCTTCTGTCTACATTTTTAAACCTCCTTAAACACCTTCATTACAGTGTTCACCTTGCTTGACTTTAATGAGCAGTGAAGCTACATAGAGAGAGTGAGCCGCAACTGTGCCAAGTGAGTTACCCGTGGTTACTTAGAAATGCTAATGTTTTCTCTGCTCTGTTTATGAAGCTATCTGTTGTTCTGCAACTCTAGAATCAAAATAATAAGATAGCTGAGATAAAACGGGGGCTAAAAGTATTCTGTGATTTGAAGTAATTGCCATTCACCTTTGGAAACCTTGTCCACCCCCACCCTACGCTTCCCCCCCCAAAAAAACCAGTAATTAATTAAAGAGGTTATTCTGGGAAAAAGCAAAGTTGACACTATTACTGAGGAACCTCTTGAGTGGGGTCTCATTGAGTCACTCAAGAAAAGGATGTGGAAGAATGCCTGATTTTACCACTCAGAGTTTATTGGGAACTAACCTGTTCAAAATGTTTGGACTAAGCTAAAACCTGGCTTGCTCATCTAGTGGAAAAGGTCAGAACCAAGAAGAAAGTGCCATAGTTTGTGTTAGGTGACACTGTGCCCTTCTTGTCTAATTTGATTACACAGACTCACTGAAGCCCCAGGCAAAGCTGATTTTAGCTGTAATCAGCTTCTTAACCTTTTGAGAACTAACATAAACACTACCTGCTACTGGTTAATTACATTGCTCTACTACATACAACTAAGTACAACGGTAAAAGTGTAGAACTGTAGTAACACATGATAAGATCACTCCAGGGGATTACAGCCCTCAATGGGTTTTATATTCGTTCACTGATTTCTTTCTTAAAAATTAAAAATTAGAAATGGGCTATGAGAAGGGAGCATCAGTTTATTGATTGCAGGCAGCATTGCCCCATTGTGCTACTGCTTCATCTCAAATTCTTCTTACATACTGAAGGGATGATCTACTGTGGGTTGGACTGCTATGATGCTGGATCTTCTTTTTTAATTATTTAGTATTATCTTTGTTCTAATTTCTTACTTGTAATTAGGCATGCATGCTCCCTTTCTCTATGATGAGCATCTTCCAGAAAGTTTTGTAATCTCTTTTGGTGGAAACACCATGTCCATATGAAACACCTGCCTCTAGGTAAGATAAATGGGATATATTTTAATTTCAGATTTTGCATATACATATATAGGCAAAAAGTAAAAATCTGAGGCACAAAAACTGTGCCTTTGCAGAATCTGCATATCCTAGCTTCCTGAGAGTTTTGGTTCATACGCTTCCTCTAGTTTGACAGAAAATTCGTATTTCCACGAACTTCAAAACCTTGAGGAGATTTCTAAGCCAATGGGTTGTCAGTGTATTTTAAGTTTTTCTGACCCATGCTGATGCCTTGTGTTTATGTAAGGAAGTCTTGATCAACTCATCTTACATGCTTTTCTTACATTCTTGCTGCTTGGAGGTAGCATGTTGGCTCTTGGTTTTCCACTCTGTAGAAAGTATGTCTGTTTTTCTGTCCTGCTACTGTTGTCAGCAATCCATCATTCATCTGCACAAGTCTGCTCAGAGTAGCATCCCTAATGACTTATAACTGAAATTATAAGCGGCATTAGCACAGGTCTTGTAGGGCAGCCTTATGCTACTCCTATGCTCTACTTTGTCTCAGGGGGGTGTCATGGTAACCCAAAAGATTATTCTATTACATACCTATCTGTGCGCAAAATTGTTACTGTGTCATTATGACCCTGAGGCTGGGAAACAGAGCGAAGTAGGGGTGGGGGAAGGGTGTGGTTTCTGCCACCTCTAAATGCTTGGGCACGCCAAGCGTGTGCTGTTGCACTGTGGGTTTTGCCTCTCTGCCTTCTTTGGTCTTTGCTTAGGCAGAGGCTTTTCCTTTTTGGCTTATCTTTTTAGGGTTTGGATTTTCTTCCTTATCTCGGAGACACTTCAGTTAGCAGTTTTGGGCTGCCCGGGGGTGAGTTCCGTAGGTGCCGGCCCACTGCTGCTGCCCTGAGCCGGGGGCCCCGCTCCAGCTTGCTATCAGTGCCCAGCCGAGTAGCGGACACTGCGGAGTCTCAGCCCACAGACCCCAGCCCAGATACATTGCCTTGCCAGCTCCTGGTTGTCTCCTGGCGAGTGAAAGGCAAAGTCCCACCATGTGTTCCAGCCCTGATTGAGTTTCCAGCCGCCGTCAGAGCCTTTCTCAGCAGAATTTGGCTGCTGGACAGATAAGCAGAGTGATGAGGCAAGACAGACACCACCTTTGGCTTTGTCTCTCAAACCATGCACTCAGGGACATCCCCAGCATTTTGGATCTCTCTTTGTTCTGGGGAGTCCACAAGTTTAGCAGTCTTGTACCTGGTGATTATTTGCTAATATTTCTTGGTTGTTACTGTTCTCGCTGTTCGTAAACTGTTACCTTTTTATGTACATTTGCTCATACTCATTTCTTATTAGTGGAAAGGGAGTGGTTGAACCCATAAAGGGAGGCACCACATTCCAGAGTGTTCTCCTTCAAACTGTCTTAAACCAAGATGGGGGGCATTGTGAAACTGGACCACTGGGTCTCAGGATGTTCAGTAATTCCTTCAGCCCACCTTCTTCCTGTGAAAATTGTAGTGAGGAATTGTGATAGCAGATAGATTAACAAAGGTACAATTACACCAGGGAGATAGATGAGCTTTCACTTAATTCAAATACTTATTTTATTAACTAGAATTCATAATGACTGGAGTTAATAAAGTAATAATACAAAAAAACACCCTACCAACAAAACAACTACAATAAATAATAACATTTGCACACATAAGAATCTTGGTGAGTATATGTATACAAGGACACACAAGTTATTTACGAGTTCAGAAGTGCTGGCTATAACTGTAAGTTTTACCTTACACATACTTATCCATGGCAAAATACAGTGTGTTGAGCAGAAATTGGATCAACTACTAGTGTCTGAGCATCAGAGAGGTGGCAGGTTTTTTTAGATAAATCTCTGCATGGATGTGAGTGAACCCTGAGTTCTGGACAGGAATGAGAAATATCTTGAGATCTGCTGAATGACTCAATGACATGATCTTCATCTCAGGTCCCATTATTTTCTACAGGAAAAGGGTATGCATAAAGAAACTGAGGCTGACTGTGACCCGTTTGGGTTTTTTGCAAACTTTTTGGCATTTCAGTATATACTGGTTGTCTCATCTTCTGATGGCTCTACACAGCCTGGCAACTGTGTGCACAGCTGAGTAATTTCAGGCTGCACCTTGCATTTCCCTGTGAGAGACACGTAAAAGTTGTTCTGCAAGCACAAAGATGACCTCATCTCTTGGTTGCAGATAAATTTCTCTAAGGTTTCACATGGACTATGGACCTCTACAGCCATCATGTAACACTTTCTCTGGCCTACTCTAACTATCCCCTTCTCCTGGTTTTGATTCATAGAAAGAAAAAGAATTAATTTCAAGTATTTATTGTGCTGATCACCGTGACATTGGTTGCATTTCCTGAACTGTTGGAAAGTTTCATCTCTAGCCAAACTGGACATGTTTATTCTACAGCAGTGTTTATTTTCTTCACCTCTCCCCCACAAAAAAGAAGTGGGATCACATTGTCTTCTGGTCCAGCTGTCAGAAAGAGGCTTGTCTGCATACTCACAAAGACATCCAGATTTCAAGCTGTCTGAAATTTCAAGAAGAGGCTTGTCTGCAAAACCTAACAGTCTCCACGTTTAGAACTAGATGTTCTCAAGCCTCCTTATTTCCTCAATACATTCCAGTTACAAGGAAGCTTTGCGCCAAGTTCCTGCCAAGTGAGTACCTACTTTGCTCCAGGATTATTATCTGGGGACTGTTCAGGTTCAACTACAGTAATGCAACAGACTTAGAGCAGTGTCTTTGCACTCCAGAAGGAAACTTTGGTGCCCCTTACACAGTAGTTAATTTCTGGATTATATGGCACAAGCACTGATGTTTGGCTGTCTTAATGAACTGGGTAACTCTGTGGTTGCTCACAAAGGAAATGACTTTTTTTTCTGTTTCTGAATATACTCAGAAGCAAGGGAAGGGTCCTGTGTTGTGCTGCATCATTACTACTCATGTCTTGAGACTGGCAGCAGGTGTTTTACAATCCCTCTTTGAGGATCAGCCTTTCCATCAGCCATCATAAGGCATGGAAGCTCTGCTGCTCCTGACTGCTGAAAGGGTCTGTGTCCCTCAGAGTACTGGGATAATAGCAACAGCAAATTTTGATCCCAACTAAGCAGAATTGGGACCCTAAAGAATAGGAGTGAGGCTTGTGCAGAGTTGAATTTTATCAAGGGCTGCACAGAGAGAATGACAGGAGTCAAGCAGCATTTGCTTTTTCCCCCTGGAGAATAAATTGCTTTGCAGTGGCAAATAGAGGATAAGTCAACAATCATGCGTGGCTGCAGAAAAGACAAACCTTTTACAGACATATCTGAATAAACCTACAGCTTACAAAACTATTGGTGATGCTTCAGCCTGGAGCCCCTGCAGACAGCACAGCCAACAGAGAAAGAGAACAACTAGAAAACTTGAAAAGGAAAGCAGCAGAAGAGATGAGAAGTTTAGAAAATGTGACCTTAAGAAAAAGGGTGAAAAGCAGGAAAAAGTTTAACCTAAAGAAAGAGGACTGAAAGAAGAAACATGGTGGAAGTCACTGGTTTTGTGAAAGAGTTTTGTCAAAGAGGAAAGGAATAGTCTGTTTTCCACACACCTGGTAAATAGTATAAAAAGGAATAAAATCAAATCACAGCAGGAAAAGTTCAAATTAGACACTAAGGGAAACTTTCTAATGGTATATCTGGGGTTACTCCCTTCAAGTGCTCCATAGAGGAGGTATTTCAGAACAGGACAGACAGATGTTTAGAGAAAGGAATGTAGGAACATCGGGTCTCGCTGTGGGCATGGGCATGGACAGTGTGACACCTGAGTCACACCTGCTTGTTCATGGCTGTATGAATAGACAGGGAAAAAGAAAGCTAAGCAACTGAAAATCCAGATGACACAGATTGTTAGATTCAGTTTTTAAGCTGTTTTCATAATTTTGATAACATTGTTGCTGTCTTTTTTAAGATGAAATAAACACTATACAATACAATCATGCAAAGCTCTTTTAGTAATGTATATTATTATTTTTTTATATTGCAATATTGCAAATCTTTAGGTTTGCTTTCTGGCAGGTGTGTTGGGTGACATTATCTTTTTGTTTGTCCAAATGCAGAGGACTGACAGTTATTGATAACAGTGTCCTCTCTAGTCTGACATACAATAACAAAAGAACGTCTGTTAGGAAATGTTAACCAGGAACATACTATCCCTTGTCATTGTTTTTGATGTCCAGAGAGTCCTCACTCAGGGAGTGAAACAAATACATCACATTGCTAAGGTGGTCTGTCACCACAGGGAATATCAAATAAGCCTTAGTAAAGTGTTTATGAACAGTACATTTATGAACCTATTGACTACGTCTGTACAATAACCAGCTTGAAATGTGAATGTGTTTGAGTATGCTAACAAGAAAATAAAAAGAAAAAATGGATGCATGTAGTTTATAAGTAAACAAATCATTTGTATGCCATGGTAAAACACAGAAGAGTAAAAATGGAAGGTCTGTTTGTTCATGTTAACTCCAGAATATCTTAATATAAGTGATTTGCAGTAACTTAAACTAGTGAAATAAGTTGTGCCATTTAGTTAGTTCCTAATCTTACAGCTTGTAAATAATTCTTTGCTGAGAACACTACTGCCTTTAACAGGAATTGTGTGAGTTGTGGCCAGCTTCATTTCCACTCTGTTCCCAGGAAAGAAAGGAGTGAAGTGCTCTTGCATTTGCAGCATTCCATGTAGTGGATTGGAATAATGATATGGCTAGGGGGAAAAATTCAAAAACCAGATCAAAACAACTACCTTGGGAATCTTTTAATTTTTTTTCCTTCCATGATTATCAGATCCTCGGACTCCTGGGATTTTGGACAGTGGGGATGCTTTGGTAAATGTGCAGTGAGAAAACTCCCAGATTGAAGATTTCTTTAATGTTACTGTCCAAAATCACCAGCCATCCTTGAAAATAGTAGTTCTTAACAGAACATGCACTCTCTCAGTATGTGACTTCTAGCTGCAGGGGACAGAGCATGTGCTTTTAGTGCCAAAAAGTTGTTTTGGTTTGCGTTTTTTTTATTGTGCTTGTGTCAAACTTCGTTAAGTTATGCTTTTATGTTTCAACTCTTTCTGTGTTTCAGTCTTCAAGGCTTGCTGTGAAGGGCATAAATAGCTGCAAAAAAATCCTGAAAGCCTGTAGATCATTTAAGAATTTCTGAATCTGTAATTGATTCTTCGTGTTGTATATAGACTAAGGAGATACAGAGTGATGTCTTAATTCACTTGGCGAGGGTGTTTTTTTTCTTTCTTTTTTAAGATTAAATAATAGAAGACATTTTGGCACTACAGTATTTGAGTGTGGTTGCTTTATTCAGTATATGCATCCTTCACTCAGCCATGTGGGATTTAATGAGTCCAGAAACTTCTAAGCACACAGAGTTTATGTCACTGGGATATGAAGATCCTGAGTGCTTTTTTATGAAATATCTAGTATCTTCCTGCATTTGACCAGCAATTTCTGCACTAAGAGACTGGCCTAGGCAGCCCTCTCTTCTTTTCTGAGGCTTCACTGAAATCACACAATCACAGAGGTCATAGCATAACTCTGTCTACCTTTTCGGGGTGTCCTGTGTAATTTGCTTTGGTAGCAGAGTGTGCTGGTTTGAAAGCAAAACCAGTGAGACTCCAAGTCAGAAATACAATTTAATAGACAACAAACAACAAGAAAGATAAAAATAAAATAAAATAAGATAAATGCAATAGTACAAGGGACCACTGACAGAATGCAAACCTGACCTCCTGTTGATCAAGGTGTTGGAAGTAGCCTGAAGTAAATCCTCCCAGAGTGACACTTGTGGCTCTGTTGAAGTAGAGATGATTCTCAAGAAAAGGGTCCAGTCATCCTCTGGGAATCCAGTGGAAACAGGCTCTCTTGGTGTTTGGGATTGCAGGGGTGGAAAGGCTTTGTCTCCTCCCACTGGGTGGAGCATCTCACAATGGAATGAGGTGATGTTATCAGTCATGTGAGAGGCCTTAAATGGCCCATTCACAGATGATGTCCCTTGGAGGAGGATGGGTCGAGGAAGAGATAAGAAGGCACTGCCTTATCTGGTGTTATCAGTTGTCCCCTTAACAGAAGGCATCCACCCTCTTCCCCCCCACCTAGAGTAACAAGAGATAAAGAACAATATCTCCCAGCTGTTTTCAACAGATGAAAATAGAATACACATTTTTGGTTACATTTTCCAACCCAGGATACAGAGTGTAAGGTTTGCATGCAGTGACTCAAGCAAGGACACCAGCAGTTTGGGTTGCTTTGAGTGTTGTTTTTGCTCACGGGGAGGTGTCAGTCTCTTACATAGAACCAGACAGTTACAGGCACTTTAATAATCCTGAGGTAAGAAAACAGGCCAATTGAACACCCTGCTTTGAAGGCTGATTGCCTGCAGTTTTCCTTGCTGCAGAAGACCCTGTGCACAGTCTCTGCTCCAGTGTAGAGCTGCAGAAAAGTACAGAATAAGTCACAGACCTTCTAGGTACTTCTGTTTAGTTGTCTTTTGATCCTGAGTTCAGTCAGAAGAGAGTTAAAACCCATTTGTCACAGCCAAAGGGAAGAGTTGGTATCTGGTGTGAAGAGGGGTCAGTCCACTAAAAGTGTCACTAATTTTTTTGAAGTGGCCCTTGCCATGGCTTGGCAGAGCCTTTATTCAAATCTCTGCTTGCCAATTCCAGATATGTTACTTTTTCTATATGTTATACGTCATTATCTCTTGATGTACGTGAATTTCATGATCATGGATGATGCTGTTAAGTATAGATGTCAGTAACTGCTGTTGCATAGATGGTAGGGACATCTCAGATCATCAGCAAGTTGTCATACCAGAAGTGAAGGAGTGATTAGTGTGTAGTATTGTAAAGATTAGATTCTATCTATTCTATCATTATTTACAGTTTTGTAGTGAGATAATGGTGGTCTGTACTTTATTTACTGATCAATTTCTGGACTTGCAGTTTTTCAAATACACTTCTTTTGCCCATCCAGTGATGTGGGAGAGAAACTTGATTTTTTTTTTCTTGCTGTCATCAGCAAGAAACAAGAACTCTCAAACTTTTTTAGATCACAAATTTTTTAAGTCATCCTTATTATTACGTTGTGAATTTTCAGAATCTGGTGGAGGCAAAAATGCATTAGCCATCTGCAGAGATACTGAACTCAAGACTGCATACTCAAGGTCAGCGTGCAGGCCTTCTCACCCAGGTCTGCCATGGTTGTCCTGAACTTGGATGGGCAGCAAAGGGAGAGAGACCACCAAGTATGTCCACATTATGAAATGAGAGCCATCTGCTTCAATGGGTAATACTGGATAATAGACTGTTTCATGCAAATAGTAATTCACTAGCAATTACTCTAACAGCTAGACACTGAAGGCAAATCTTACAGAAAACATTCTAAATTTGTCTCCTTGTTGTGATAGACGAGATGAATATGCAAATAAAAATGAATGGTATGAACATTTTGTACTCTGTCCCGTGCATTACTTAGAATTAATAAATAGGGGCTTTGGAGTATGGCTTGTGAGATGCAGAGCTTTTCACGTCTGTCTGCAGCACTCAACCCACAGAACACAGAAGACAGAACTGCTTCTGTTTGGTACTGGCAAAATAATACAGAAAATATGAAATTAATGTGTTTTAATAGGCAAGGGCCTGACTTCACAGCTCATAATCTTGGCCATAAAATGTATGTGGAGACAGACGTTGTGAAAACTTTGAGGCTGTTTCACAGCCCGAGCCTCAGCCCATTCTTTTGCTGGCTACCTCCCCTCTACCAAAGTCTTTGGAGTTATATGCATGTTCCTGCAAGATGACAATATTAAACTGCAAAAAAAAAAAGCATTTGTATTAATGTGATGGCTATGTTCATTTCTGCAAATTCTACCTTGGGCATGGTTGCTCAGCAGAGAGACAGGACCAGCAGCAGAGAGCAGTGGCACTTAAAATTCCTGCAGCTAAGTCCGTAGGAAGTTTGCGTGCTGGAGCCCTGAAATATGCTCCCCAGCCTGGAGCAGTTTTCAGACTGTGTGTAGACATATTGACAGAGTACATAAAAAACACTTGTACTGAGACTGCCTGTTCTGCATGGGTTTGGGGAGCAAGGTACTTCAATTTTGAGGATTATAAATTGATGCGTGTTTATAGTGCAGATACAGTAGAATACCATTTGCAGTGTTACAGATCCTTTTGAATTTCTTTTTGTAGTTCAGCTCATAACTGTTTGTAGCTTATTGGTCTTGGTGCTTGGGTTTTCTTGGTTTTGGGGGCGAGGGGTTGTTTGTTTTGTTGGGTTTTGTTTGTTTGTTTTTGTTTGTTTGTTTGGGGTTTTTTGTGTGTGTGTTTTTGTTTGTTTGTTTGTTTGTTTGTTTTAACCTGAGGGTGGTTAAGGTTTCAAAGGTGAACAATCTTTAGATTAGGTTGTGGTCAATACAGAACTTCTCAGCCGTACAGCTCTTCCTCTGCAGAAGAGATCTCTGCCTGATTTGGGAGGCTGTCTATCCTTTGCCTTGAAACATTCCATATTTAGAGACAGTTTTGTTTCTTAGTCCTTCCTAAGGTCTCAAGGTGCAGAGAGAGCAGTGCCTGCTCTAAGGGGTTTGACAAAAATCATGGAACACTTTATGTCCAGCAGTGAAAGAAGCAGGACAGCAGAGCTGAGTTTGTCTTTCCTCTTCCCACATGTAACTTCTTAGTAATGCTAATTTGCTTTTTGTGTTTAAATATTTCAAAGTAGGCAATCAATAGTAACAAACATCAAAGCTTAGTGGGACTGCAGAGTCAGAGACATGGGGTCAGTGCTCAAAGGCTTTTCCAGAAGGTTGTAATGGTTGGTGACACAGGTCTTTTGGGCAATGAACCCCCCCTAGAAAGCTTCAGCCTGTGGGATGCATGGAGGTAGTGTGAACCCAGCTCCATTCATGCAGTGACTTTGTAAGAGGATTTAGGTCCTGGAGCTGTACTTTGGATGTTGTTCTAAATGCTGATGTGTTTCTAAAAAGGAAACACATCTCTTCTGCTTTATAGTATAGTGCAGGTGTGTCCCATGCCTCATCCCTTAAGTTATTCTTCCTTCAGGTAATTTTTCCCCACTGGACACAGAAGTGAGATTGGACTGTACAGCTGGGGAGCTGGATATCAGCAGGAAGAGGGTTATGATTTATTAAAAAAAAGAGCACATGATCTGTTCAAAGGGCATGTATCTTAAGCTATTATAACATTGGATAATGGAAATTCAAATATGGAGGAGGCCTCAGGTGGAGTATCCCTGTGCCAGGCACCAGAATGATGGAGCTGTAGCTGCATTACCAAGCACTTGTCTATACACAGGCATGTACATAGGCACTATCTGTATGAGTATGGAGCACTGGAGATTTACAGGTGGTGCAGCAGGTACCATATGCTTAGTATGGTCTTCTTGAGACAAAGGTCTTAAAGACTCACCTCTGGTATCTCTATGTAATAGCTTGTTTCACTTCTGTTTTTCAAATATTTTGGTGTAGTTTACCTAGCCCAAAGGCGAAAGGAGGTCTTGCGGTAGCCCAGAGCGCACAAGAGCCAGCAACTACATGTGTCACCCACAGTAAACAACCACTTGGATAGCCTAAGACAGTAATCAGTTCTGGTGCCTTCTGAAGAAAACCTCCTTTGGAGCTACTTCTTCACAGCCTGAAGGACCTAGCTGGGAACCAGGTTGTCTGAAGCTATCACCCTAATTCCTCAATGCTTGGCCGCCCCATCCCTAAAGCAAGGATGCCTCTTCTCTCCTGTGACAATAAATGTGATCCAGGTGGTGAAACATTCAGACTGTATGGCAATGAAGGCATATTCATACCCAAGGTAGAAAGACTCAGAGTGTAGAAGATACCCTTATTTTATGTGAGATATTTATTTTGGAAGGAGGAACCGCATGAGGAAGATGGCTTTAGCAAAATCCTGGCCATCTGCTGTTGAAAAATCAACCAAAGTTTAATGGACAGCGAAAAAAAAGGTGAGGTCAAATTCATGTTGCTGCTGGTAGTAGAAACCCACAAGATGTGAGGCTTTCAAAGGGAAAATGCTGCAAACACACATCTGGCACTGCCCATGCTGGTATTACACCTGTGGTATAGTGGAACCAAAACATCAAAAATGATAGCAAGTATAACTGAAGATGTGTTACCTGGGACAGACCTTAATATTTACAAATGAGAAACTGAGTAAAGATTTACTACAATGATCATTTACAGCAAGCAAGTAAACCATGCAATACCCTTTGAAACAGTAAAATAGAAAAAAAAAGTTAAAATCTATAATTTTAATCAAAAGTTTGTTTCAGTCATTAAAATTCTGTTATTGCTGCTTACAAACATTAAAGTCAATCAAAACATCAGTAGCCTGCAAGATCAATATTTTTAATATGTTTGCATTGCAGTGCTGCAGATTTTTGGCTAATGGATCTCACCCATATTGATTTCCATGGGAAATGTTAGTCTGATACTGAAATAATTTTTTAAAAAAAGCCAGAGATTATTGGTTTGGAATTTTGAAGGAGATAGAAGTATAAAAATTGGTTATTGACTGAATTGTTTGGGGTGAACGAACCTTCGGCACTTGCAATAAACTTGTATCACAGAGTCATTACTGAATGCTGCATTAGTCCCTTAAACCTAAAATCAGTCAATATCCTATTATAACAATGCAAATTGTGGTGAAATAGCATAGTGAGTCATTTTCAAAGCAGGATATTCATAAGAAGCTACATACATATATAGATGGATGTATTAAACCACCTCTGGGATATGCACAACTGATTTTCAAGCTAGTTTTAAATATCTTGAGTTTATGTTGATATTAATGCAAAAGATTTGATATTAAGTAATTTTTAAATTAATTTAATGTCTCTTTGGCTACAAAAACAAAAAAAAAGCAGTAAGATATAATAAATATATATGTATATACTTGTATAAACAAATATATACAATATTGTCCCAGTTTTGAACAAATGCAGGTGATTTTTTTTCTATTTACTCTGTATTTTGGGGGAGAGGTATGAAAACTGAAAGCAGTGATTACCCTGAACCTGCTGAGGTGTCCTGGACCCAGACTATCCTAACCCATGCCCCACACCTATTCTGTCTGGCTTCTGTTCTCTTTAGTCATCCTCTTATTCCATAAGTATTATGATTTTGCTTACCTAGCACAATACCTAGCACAATTCTCTCTTTAAGAGAGGATTCTGCAAGCACGGGGGCATCATCCCTCTCTGTGATACCTGATGAAATAAAGGAGTTTTCTATTCCTGAATAGAATCTACATTCCCAACCTGGGACTGAATGAGTTTACCACACAGCAAAGCTAGAATAGAAATTTTTATTCACAGTTAAATGAAAAACATTTAAGTAAAGAGTTACCTTTTGATTCCTCCTTTAAAAATGCCTTGAGTCTTTGTGTTGCTCTGCCCTGGGGACCAGTAACTAAAAGTGGGTACTTCAATATGCAGGCTGTTGTGAGAAATATATTTTCATCTGAGCTGTATAAATATTTTAAAAGTGTATACTAACATATGATGATAATTCCATGCCTATGATAGTCTGGAAAAGAGAAAATATATTCATATAAATACTAAAAATATTAATTAAAATTATGTTTTATTATTACAAAGTCATCTGTGGACATTTTCTGATTTTTTCCTAAATTTTGCTCTGCCCATACCTGGCCAGAAATATATTGGACTAAGTTTCAGTGGTCTGCTTGGATCAAATATTAGAAAATATGCCATGTATGGAGCTTAGCAGAAATCTGATAGAGATTATCAGTGATCAGTGCTTCACTTTAACTAAGGAGTCAGACAAGAGGCAGGTTGCTGTATCCTGATGGAGTCTCGATAGACCAACACCTCTTGAGAATAACTAATAATAAAGTATAAAATCTCTCAATAAACTTGGTTTTAGGGTCTTGTCGTTGACAAGGTACCTCTGTAGTTACTCTTCAAGTCATGTAATTTCTGGATGATTAACATCCTCTAAATTACTCAAGCCACCGACTTAGGACAGAGAGATGTTGGTAGCAGCCCAGCCCCTCTGTTGGTGTCATCCCAGCTGCAGGTAGAAGGGATGATGTAGCAACCCACCTGTCCCTGCACTCCTTGCAACCCTGCACCACTCTGCAGGATGCGGTTTGGGCTGATTTTGGAGTATCCTCCTTATTTCACCTTGACTCAGATAGTTTTCCCATTTCTGGTAATTTTTAAAGTTCTGTTGTTTTTAAGTAAGTACTGAAGTTACATTTCAGAATACAGCTTTCCTTATTTACCAGTTCTGCTGCCCAGAATTCTGGATGTGCATCTCTATTCCATAATCTTTAAAAGACAGTAGAAGGATGAGGAGTGTTTCTTAAGAACAAAGAACTAATGGAAATAAATTCTCATTTGTAAAAATCACTCCTCCTTGTAGCTTAAAACTTGTTAACGTAATTAGTAAAAAGTAATATTTTACCTTTCTTAAGTATCAGAAGCAGAGATTGAACATGTCTAGACAGGCTTAGTGAAAAAGGTAAGCAGAGCTTCTGGTAGTTAAAATTTCATATTCTCTTAATGAGGAAAGTCAAAGTATTTTAAAAAGAAGTAAAAATAATAGTATATTCCGCCACTTGTTTTTGTGGATGTTCCAGTCGTTTTCAACTCAAAATGGAGAAAAATAGAACAAGCTGAACCAAGAAATCCAACAGGAATGCAATTTTTTTTCTAAAACCTGTTTTTAAAAATGCAGTTTTTATAAACTGTAGAAGTTGTGCTTAAAAAGAAAAAATAAACAAACATACAGTACCATAGGAAAATTTAAAAGAGCCAGAATGAAGTGGAATGAAATATTCTTGGTAGTTATAATTGACCATCATGAATTAAATGGGAAGGAAAATCAGTAAGTGCATCAAAAGTCCTTTGGCAGGATCACAAGTGAGTCTGGAAGCCAGAATTGACTTGATGTGACTTGTAGCAGGACCTTAAAAGCACAAAGATGAAGAACTTTTTCTCATATTTAGTGCCAGCATGCATGCAGTTTTGCTGTCCACTCCCCCACTCCCACCCATGGGGTGGTAATTCCAGCAGGACAGAGGTGGTCCTGCAAGGTTGTAGAAATGTTTGCCATTGAAAGCAACGTTAGGTGCTGATTCTGGCAGCCAGTACAAGTTTGTTTTCCCTGTGGTAGTGAAACAGCTACAATTATTTTCATAATCTGCCTCTGTGAAGTGAAAGTAGTGTGTTTTTTGTAATAATTGTTTTCAGTTGGGTTTCTTCAATGCTATGGTTCCAAAACTCAGTAAATGTGATTGCACAGTTTTCCAGGTTCCTTTCCAGGCAAGGAACCAAAATAGCTACACTGGGAACGTTACCTGTTTTGCTGGAAATGTTCATAAGAAAGGCAGGGGCTAAGCATCAGAGCTTGGAGTCTGCACATTGGTGTTTCACAAAGCTCACCCCAGCAAAACTTTTCAGGACCTGCTGTAACGCAGGGAGGCCCAGGCACCACAATTTACAGCTGTGTCTCTGTGACCCACAGCAGTAGGTGCAGTCTTGGCTGAGCCTCCACAAGGTGGTCCAGGAGATCAAGTGATGGTCAAGTTTCTGTGCCTGCAGACTTAGAGACATTAAGCACTTTAACATCACTTTGGCTTCTTCTGATTCAGAATAAAGAAGCAGAATGGGAAACCAGTTCACCTTGTGAAGGCAGTTACAAACTGGGTTTAAACACAAGTAAGTTGTTAAGGGCATGATGGGAAGAACATAGCCTTGCATGCTGGACTATTCTGTAACCTGGCCACAGAACCCTAAGAACAGGTTCTCACTCACTAAACTGAGTATATAAATAAAGTAAATTATCAGGCTTCAGCTGTGCAACTTGAACATTAGTGGGCATTGTGGGGCTAAAAATTTCAGCAATGTTGTACAGATGTAGGAGGTACTCTCTTGGAAGTGTTAAAAATCACTTTTTTTTGCCTTGTTTTGAATTCTGTGATTGTATGCCAATCTGGTCATAATAGAGGAGATCAATTTGAAAACCTTGTGGTTCATTTAAGAAAGATAATATGGGCTGTAATGACTTAAGAAACACAAGCTAAACTGGAAAAAGATGCAGAACTCCTAAAACTCTCTTATTCACAGACCAGCAAGCTCAGTTCTTTTTTTCACAGAGTAGAAGCATGTTCCTCAGCATGATTTGAAATACATCTTAAATTTGAAATCTGTATATAGTACATCTGCTACATCCCCCTACTCAAGTATGCTGTCTTTATGCACAGAAATATTGAAATGGCATGTCACAGCATGAATGACTGTCTTGTGTTTGCAATGTCTGTATTGTTCATTGTGTTACATAGGTTCATTTCTTTACATAGGTTATTCTTGGAATATGATATATTTACCTCACCCAGCATAGAAAAATCCAGTTGGGAAAACGACAAAAGCATGAGAAAGCTCTGCAGAGACCTATTTTGGTTCTCCGACATTCAGGTGTGCTCGCAAACACACTTTTTTTGGTGGCAATGCTCACCTGAGGAATTTCTGACCAATTTTTGTAAGGTTTTTCATTCAGCCAGATAGGTGGCCAGGCAGTGCTTTAACTGAATGTTTTTAAAATATATTTTAATTGGAAATCTTATAAGCATCTAAGGACCTTGAGGAAGTCCGAATTCCAGCTTTAGCATGGTAGCATCATCTTAATGATTAATGATATAGCTTCAGATAATCAATCTTTCTAGTGTCAGTAATACAGTTTTGTTTCTCCCAGAGTGTAGGAGGTACAGCTTCCTACCTAGTGACGATTGTCACTAGGTATAATACGAACATCATTATAATTTCACAATGCTTGAATCTTCTTTGATGACTAGAGAAGTTAATGAGCTAATTCAGCTTTTTCATAGGATTTATTAGGACTTCTCTTGTTAACTTGGAATTACTAAAACTATGATGGAGATTAGCATGTGATGGTATTTTGAAACAAAAGGTTCACAGTAGCCCCAGTTCAGGGAAGTCCTCAAAACAGGATGCTGCAGGAAACTAAGCACTGTTGCATCGCATTGAATTTAACTCAAAGCTAGCATGTATAGCATCCTGCAGTATGGATGCCTCAGTCGTGTACACTGAATTTAATGCATGCTGAAATGTTGCATGGGTTTAAAGCAAAATTTTTGGGTCCCTAAGCTTCAGTTGTGTTTATACTTTCATGTGTGCAAAATAATTATTTGTAATAGAATTGCAAATTTCCTACTGTGTGATATGCTGTTACTTTTTTTATCAAGTCTCCTGGACAGGAAGTTTATGTACACCTGAATAATGTAGGTAGATGTGTGCCTGAATAAAACAGGTAATCTGTGTTCAGTGAGTATAACTGGTTTTGAGTGTAGTAAGATACAGGAAAAATAGCACCTCCATGACAACTAATCTATCTTACGGTCCTGCCCAAAAGCCAGTGTTCAACTTGAGGCTGAAAGTGTACAGTAAAGTATAGGTATGGTATTTAAGCAATTGAATACAACTTTCTGAACTTGCTAGCTTTTGGAAAGTTAACAGCTTCCTTTGAAAATGAAATCAGAAATAGCATGTAGAGATTGTACTGCTGTTGCAGAAATATCTCCAGAGTCATGCATGGGACTACATCGCCATCTCATACCTCTCTTTCTCCCTCCTCCACCAACTCCTCCATTTTGTCGTAATAGGGAAGAAATTGATTGCAAGTGTGTTTTCTTGACCCCCTACTCCATACATGTTAGCACCTAGCCTTCTTGAGTCTCATCTGTATTTATAGTAATTATATGCATAATGTAGCATATTATTGTCTGGACTTCCTGTTTAATCAGTACAGAGCTTCTTACAAGTGCAGCTGAAAAGGGCAAACAAAATTAAAGCTTTATATACCAAAACAAGTTTGATTTTCTAAGCTCCCAGCATTCCTACATACAGAGATTTGTTCCACCAAGTTTTGCGATGGCTTGCAGATGGGCAATGATTAATCGGAGAGCTAACTGTGAAGTAGTTTGCAATTAAACTGGAAAGCTCTGAAGCATGCTAATTGAATCAGAAAATTAGAGACACTGAACAGTAATTGGCTATTTCTCATGCAGCAGGTGCCAGGCCACTCAGCTGTGGAACAAGGTATTTAAGGCACATTAGCTCTAGGAAAAATATTTCTTGATATGGAACAGTCAGATTTTCTGCTCATTTTCACCATGGATGTCAAAACACACATCTATGATATCTAGAGCCCATAGCTCATGTGGTAAGTTTGAGCAGTGGGGTCATCAGGAACCTGCATGTATGCAGTGTCTTGAATCAGGCTGAAGTTGGGGTACCTGAGTAACTTCCTAGTCCTTATGGACTAGCACATTCCTCCTTTTGCTTATTTTAAAAGAAAATAAAGGGAAAGTCTTTTAATGGCAGCAGTCCATGTCGTAGGCTAATAGCCATTTCCAGACTGCAGGGAGATCAACTCTGTATCTGGGGAACCTTCTCCATAAACTTGGGGTGATGTTTGCTTATCTACGGCCATGTCATTTGAGGTCTGCCCTTGGAAAAATAATGGATGGACAGTAGGTAACACTGGCATATGTTTTCACTACACCATTCTTCTTCTCAGTCTTTACTGGGAAAAAAAAGGACTTTTTTTTCTGTTTGCCACTTATGAGTGTGGAGATTAGTGGAGTGTGGATTATCAAGAATCTGTGAATCGCTTTAATGAAGCACCTTCACTTTGTTTCGTTTTTCTGCAGATTTAAAAAATTGAATGTTTCTAGTTGAATATTAGTTGAGGACATCAACCATATAAATCTAATACAGCTGTGAGCTTAAGAGATGCATAGCAACAATTCATATCATGTCTCAGCATGAGTTTATATCTTCTAATTAGTACCACCATTTCATAGAGAGCACATGCAATGAAAGTTTGTTTGCCATGCCAACAGGGACTGAAGCACATACAGTAGTTTTGCTATAGTAGAATGATGGTGCAGTATGAGCACAAACGACTTATAGCCTGAGCAGTAGGTAACCAGAAAAGAGTGGGATTTAATAAATGAAATGGTGAAGAGTTTTTACAGAGATATAACCATTTTCAAATTAGACTAGGTGGGGCACATGATTTCTTTCATCTCAGCTAATTAGAGCTTGGTATGCTTATTAGCGAATAAAAAAGAAAGTATTAAAATACAAATGTACTGCATTATATTACTCTGGTATCAAGAAGCAGAATATTACAATATTCAAATGCTAATCTTATAACTTAGTAGATGACTACAGAAAGTAGTGTATTTGAACTGAAACATAAATTATAAATTGTAAACAGTGCATAGGGGATATGTTATAACTGTGTCTCATTTAAATTAAGGCAGGAAGTTTTCTCTGAAGCAGATTATGTGCCTTCATTAAGTTTTAAAGTATCTTCTATAATGTTTTATTAAGATCACTTGGCACAGTGTTTCCCAAACTGGATGTTAGCAATATGTACTGGTGGAAATGGCCTCAGTGATAGGGGTGGCTCAGGTGCATTGCTGCAGTCCACAGCTTTAGCAGCACACTTCCTAGCCAAGTGCTAGTGCACATACACCACGTCTTTTCCATGGAATGCACCTCCTCGAAAGTCCTCATGCCTTTGCTCTCTGTACTTGAAAGCAGCTCCAAAACATTTACATGATCAATGTTTGTTGCTGGAGGGATAAAGTTTGCTCTTCCATGGGCAAGTGAGAACATATTGATCATTTTATTCTATCTGCTATTTCTAAATTCAATATACCTCTGGAGTCAATAAGCAAGATTGAAAGCATATTCTTTTTTTTGTATGCCTGCTTGTAGCTTGTTCTCAAGATCCAAGATACATTTTTGATTAATCACAAATGCTCTGAGGTCATGGAAAGCAAATGTGTTTGTGAAGTGTCAGCTGATGCTGTCAGATAAATGTCTTAAGCTTAGCCAGGGTTCGTGCCCCAGCTTTAGGCTGTGCCAAATGTCTCCCCTTGTTGAGGGAGATAACAGCTACATTGGAGGTGACTGAGCTGTTTGTTCATTGAAAGGGCTGACCTTGCCGCATGAAGCTGGAGTCAGGTGAAAAAACACCAACAATGTTTTAATTGAAACTTTAAAACTATTAACTTCGTGCATTTTATCCATCTGGAATGCAAATGAAATCTGTATTCCTCCTTCTTGCACTGGGATCTATCTGCTTGGGTTCTCCAGTGTCTACCTAGCCATCTGGTCCCATGGCTGCAAGCCTCCTTTGATAAACTCTGCATCTTCAGAAAATTTCTAACAAGGTATTTTTGCACAGGGCCAAAACAGGAGAGAAGCTCTACCAGCAAAACTAAACATTTTTATGGACAGTTCACATTTTGGTTCTTAGATTCTCCAATAATCTAGAGGTTGTAGCCTAGAGAGGGTGGTGCATGATTTAGTGGTGCTTCCCTTCTTCCATGGCAGGCTTTTAGCTTCACCTTTAGCTCATCCGTGATTGTTGGTCCTTTATAGCTAGTCCTCAGCCACAGACAGGAGCAGCAACATAATTGCAAAGCCAGCTCCCGAGATGCATGAAGGAGGCCTGGTTTGTAGCACAGAAGGCAAAAAGATGGATCATATGGTGGTGCATAAATAAGTGAAAATTCACAGGACTACTTGGGGGCATTTGTTGTAAACCACCTCAAGTCAGTACTTTTATTCCCTCCCATTTCCAAACAAAAACATGTTTGTTCTTTGCTCCAAAGATTATGTTCTACTTTCCTCTCAAGAAGTTCATACTGTCATGGGTAAATCATCAGGGCTAATTAGACACAATAATGCTGCAAAAAGTTTTTTAAAAAAAGATGCAACGCATCTGTCATGAACTCCCACCAGACCTCTTGGAAATGAGGTATTTTTAATATTTTATGCTGAACACAAAATATCTTGAGGAAATGGTTTTATATTCTGTACCAAAACAAAACCTTCAGTGTCAAACAAATGATACTGCCTAAGAAGCCCTTTAAATGCCAATATTTCAAATAGCTCTAGTCCTAAAATATAAATTTCATTTTAATAAAATGTACTCAGTTTGGAAAAAAAATTGCAGGGAGTAATAAGGAACGTGGAATGTATGTTGGGATTTATTTGAAGCCTGGAGTGCACCCTGATACATGAATAGACATTAACGTTTTTACTGCTGGTCTTACAAACAGATTTTTTTTAATGAGATGTTTTCAGCTAACATCTAAATAAAAATAAATGTAAACATTTTTCACTTTGAACTAATTTAAATAAATTGCTGCCTGATTTTGTCCTGCAAATAACTTTGTCTTTTTTAAAACAATATTTAACATAGAGGTTCAAATCATGTTCTCTGTGGTCTTCTAGTAAGTTATTACTAGTTAAATGTCAGTGTTTTGCATAATTTTTCTATACAGGAGAGAGAGATTATGCATGTGAGAGACACAGATTTGAACACTTTGCGTTGCTAAAAGTTGAGCAAATCCCAGTTTCATGTTTGTTCTTTATTTTATTAATCTGTGGCAGGTCACAGATTAATAAAATAAAATTATTAATAAAATCAATAAAAATACTCACCTGAGTGAAAGGAAAATGCACTTAATCAAATTCCATGAATCCAGATAAAGTTCGAAGTCCTTCATGTAGATACTTAGCCTGAGATATGTTCTTTAAATAGATCAGTAATCCTTCTTAAAAAGAGAAACATATGCAGCTTGGCCCATCTGCAAGTATTTCTGTATGACCTTGTTATTCCTGACATGCAAAAATATATCTCTTTTCCAAGATGGGATTTGCATACACCATTTCTGCAGCCTTTTTTACCTGGGACAGCCACCAGCTGCAGTTGGGCCCCCTGTGTGTTTTCAGCTCCACTACTCTCCACTACTTAGGAATTCAGGTGCCATCACTGTGTAGACACCCTGTATATATATTATATATATAAGGGGTTCAATAGTACGTTCAGCATATGCAGAGAAGCTCTGTGTATGCTACAGAAGTGAACCTGATATGATAACTGCAGTGATAAATGCAGAGACGTGGGAGTACTTTACACTCTCCAAATCATGATGGTCATTTATGTCAGCTCTGAGTGGAAAAAAATAGTATATAAAAATTTACATCTTCTTGTTCATATGTTATTTTTATATATGTGTCTATCCTCAGCTCAGCTGGAAAGGCAGGGTGGAAAAGGTGTATGAAGAAATAAAGTTATTGGTGGAAGTAATCAAAGAAACAACAGAAGTCTTTGTCAGCAAATTTATCGGTACAGTTGTGCTAAAGGTCTCCTGCAAACATTTTATTGACCCAGGTACTGCCTCAAGTTATTCCTTACAGGGAATGCAGCATTACTTAGCATATTTAGTGTTTGGATTAACCCATCCAAGTTATGAATTGCATTCTGCTCTATTGTTTTTTCTTATTATTAGTCCTGTCCCATTTCTTTCTGATTTGTGATTTGTTTAACTGAGCTGCTGAATCAGACCATACCAGCTAAGAGTAGCAGAGATGATGTTAAAATGTAAGTGGCAGTTATACACCACAAGTGAGTTTGTCACTGGTGGAAGCAGGTTTCTTCAGTCTCCGAGGAAAGTTCAGAAGCCCTTTTGTCTATTTTTGTCTTTAGGGTTTGTCAAAGGAGCAGTTGCATTAATGGGGTTGGTCCATGAGCTGAGTTCTGCCTGAAGGATGTGCTTGGGAGCTCTGGGCAGGGTGGTGCCAAGGTCCTCTGGCTTCTCTCAGACTTCTCCGGAAAGTACGTTCTTACTTTTATGCATTTAAATGTATGTTTATTTAGGGATTGTGATAAGGAAGTTGATGAGTTTCACAGACAGCATTCACCTTCTCTGTCTTTTAACAGTGTTAGCTTGGATGTCATCTCATTGCCCTTGCATTTTGAATTTAATTGGATTCCCTTGCAAACCAAGTTAATTCAGTCCACTGTTGGATTTTAATTAGACATTAAGAGAAAATAAGACCATGTCACTCGTAGTCAGAATATGGCCTTAGTGTATCCTACATGGGAATGAGTATTTATATATTAGCTCCTCAGCACGGGTAAGAGATATTTGCTACATCTAAACTCTGTGATAAAGATTGGCCATCTTACAGATACAAAAGAAACTTAATAAAGCTAATGAGGGAACTTGGAAAGTCTATCATATTGCTGTGCTCCAGCGTCACAGATAAACATCAGTGAAATCAGATTTGCCATTGAGGTGTCTGATTTGTTCAGCATAAATGTAAGGGACCTACCTCTCTCTTCCCACAGAGGATGTGGGCTCTCTGAGACAGGCTCTACTTTTCTGCAAAAGGAGAAAAGGCAAGGTACATCTTCCCTTCAGTTACTCAAGGCCAGTGAAGGCAAAGCAAGAACATAGATTCAAAGGATGGAAATACAAACTCATACAGTTGTGTGCCTTGAGAGGGGCAACAGTACCTTTCACCTCTGAATGTGTATGCCAAGAAGGGCTGTCAGTATTTAATCTGTCCTGGCTGTGAAACCAAAATGTCAACTTCCTTTCTTGTTTCTATTGTCCATCTTTGCTGGGTTCAGAGCTTCTGTAGCTGCCTGCAAAAGGCATTTCTGGATAGGATCAACAAAATGGGGTAAGCCACTACCCCATGTGATGTGTTGATGGTGAAAAGCTGGTGACAGTGTTCTTCCAGCAGTTTTCAGCTTGTCTTGTTAAGGGAATACACTGGGTGTTAGGCAGACCTTCATGATTCCTAGTCCAGCTTGGAGTATTACATGCAGTGGGTCTTCCCTGACCTTGGCATGGCCCTTTTAACATATCTGGCAGTATAGGTGCTTCCCTGGAAACTGGTAACTGTAGTTTCTGTAAGCACTGTGCGTACAAAGTCCCCCCATATCCTGAAATCTGGAAAACAAGAAAGCCACAAAACACTTCTGTATGGTGTGAGAAGTGTTTGTCTAGAGGACCAGCAGCCTAATTATTCTTTGCAAGCATTTCAGAGAAAAGAAATGCTTCAAAGAAGAGCTTTATTGAGGAACTTGAAATAAGTTCATCAAGTGGGTCTACAGAAGTTTATGGAAAAAGATTGCAGAAGTTAACAGAGAACTTTCACTTGGACAAGCTGACTGAAGTCAGTAGTGAGTTTAAAATGAGATTGGGCAGGAGACAGGAAGCTTACGTATGTCTGAGTTAGTAAATAAAAGTGCCTGAGAACAGTGCTCCTGGCTGTGTCTGCTTTTGTACTCCTCACAAAATGGCCAGTGCACCTGGGTCCATGCCCAAGGGATGCTCTTTACACACAGTTCTGGAGTGAGGATTTTCCCAGGTCACTTCTCCAGAGGCAGCTGAATGCCATCATGCTGTTTTGAAACTAGAGAGAGTTTAGTTTGAGGACAGGCACAGGTCATTCAATGCCAGCTGGATGCAGTGCTCAACTATGTTCTTCCTTGTGTTAAATTTATCAGCATAAATGAAGTCTGTGAACTCTGAAAGTGAAAAAAATTTCTGTATGTGAGAAATGATCAAGATAGCAGAGCTGAAGAAAGAACCAAATTGAAGAGTGCATGGTCAAAGCTCTAACATATGAAGAAAGATCTTTACAATCACATTCAAGAGGAGTATATGCAGGGAAGGGGTTCATTGTCGGGACAGTGAAAAGGCAACACCATGACTGTGGTCTAGTCCGTGAGCTGGGCATCAGTGCTGGCTTTAACAAATCAGGTGAGAATGGTGTTAGGGATGTTACACGGGGTTTACACAGCAGTGGCAGACAAAGTAAGCCGAGTGTGAGTACCAGAAAACAGAGAGAATGAGAGTTTATGTCAGTGAAAAGACCCTGCTTTTTATATTGGATTTTAACCTTTGTTTTCAATGATCATTGAAGACATAGATTTAGCAACATAAATGCAACTCTTTCAAAGATTAATTTCTTGCTATGCTTATGTAAATTTTACAAGTTGATTAAGTCTTTGTAGCTGAGTTCTGGCTTATAGCAATATCTTTATCAGCAGCATAATTCATACTGTAGCACTTAGTATGACACTAGAAAGAAGTATCACTTTATTTCTTTGAATTAATTGGCTTCACTATTTAGTTCAAAAATCACTGACATCTAGTCAATTCATGCTCACAGAAAATGCACCATACTAGTAAACTCGTATCTGATATTAGCTGTATTGCTCTTAAATTTAAATGAATACGTATGCAACCCATATCATTTTAAAATTATATATCACAATGTAAATGCTAGAATCATGAGATTCAGTAGTGAGGACTGTTTTGTCCGTTAGGTGCATGGCTATCTTATGGAAAGTCTTTTGGAGATCTGAAATCAATTCCTTGAACCATATCGGTATTCTCACACTTTTTAGGAAGGAAAGAAGTGTGCTGTAAGCTTCCTCACAAATGAATATGGTATGGGGTAAGTGTTAAACAAATGACAGGCTGGTAATGAAGAAAAGGTTGAATTGTAAAAAGCAGGGAATTTACTTGGGGTTAAAAGAAGGAAAACATTAAGTTTTGTTTTATTTTGCATTTCAAGTTTAGAGAAGGCAGAATATGGTATCAGTAACTGTAGTTTTTTTTTTTTTATTATTTTAAATAGTTGTATATTATGTATTTGTTTGGTGCCTACAGTTATTAAAAGCTGCTTGGAGGAATGACAGTGATGGCAGTTTCATCCCTACCTTTCTAATCTGTCCTGGCCCCTCCAAGCAAATATTAGCACAAGTGACAGAAATGGAGACAAGAGAATGATGGATGAAGCTTGGGGAAATAGCATCAATGGTAGGGTGGAAAAAGACCCAAGAAAGAAAAATATGTCTTTCTAAAATCAGCTGGAAGCAAGAGCCACTGCATCCAGAAAGCCTACCTCAGGAATCTACCAGTGGAAGGACCTAATCTGCTGATGCTGAGAAAGAAACATTGTAGTGCTGGGTGACCCAACTTCTGACATTTAACTCAAGATTTTCACTGCTGGCAGTCTGCATCATCCTTTCCATTTCAAGAATGCAGAGAAAAATCTCTGCAGTAGCAGAGTGGATATTACAGTGCACAAAAATTTAAGTTTTCAGAAATAGCCATTTATAAAATGCCAGATCTAGCTATAAAACATCTGTCTTTCTTTTATAGCAGTATGATGCTTGCAGTGGTTTAAACTACAGAAATGCCTTTGAGATCTTGATATTCAACAGAACTGTGCTGTACTGTGCTTCACTGCTTTTCACTGTGGGAAAGAGAGTATGAGTGATGCCTATGGACCAATAAAAGTTTGTTTTCATAATGAGATATAAGATGAAGGCAAGCACTGCTTTATCTTTACAGATGACTTTCATAATGCAATGTTTTCTAATTTTCATCACAAATAAAGTTCATGTATTTTTTTATCAGTGTTATTCCATGCCCATGTCCAGTGTCTTGCAAGCCCAAGACAATATGCATTCCTTTTTAAAAGGCAGCTGCAGGAAAGTGGAAATGAGACCTGCAGCATTGCAAGATTTGTACCTTATTAAAATGTAGGCTGAAATCCTTACACATACTCATTCAGATATCTTGTATAATCTTATATCAGGATTGTATCTTGGCTTCAGTTTGTATGACATCGCATATTTTGAATAGGACAAAGGCCCACTGCTGCTGTCAGTCCTGTTTCAAGCCCAGTATTTATCTGCTTCTTTGTGGATGCCATTTTTTATCTGGCGTCCAGAAGAGCATACCTCTGCCTCACACCATTTCCCAATACATCGCTCTTTGGCTTGCATGATTTCTGGAGAGACAAGCTCAGACCTGGATGCTTTTCCTTGCTGTGGTAGAGAAAAGGGACGTCTCTGGTGCCTGCTCTGACAAGAAAGTTGATTCATGTGTAAATTACCAGTTGCCCTTTATTTGCTTGGTCCATGGAGACACACACAGATAAAAGACTCGGTGGGTCAGAGCTGAGTGTGTGCCGGTTTCTCCCATGGCCACGATGACAGGGTTAGGGTTGTTGTCAAAGATTATCAGACAGGCTCTGATGTCTTATCATTGTTTACTGAAGGGGTAATACATAAAAATAAAATTTGGCACATGGGAGCCTTTTAAAGCATTTCAGCCAAGTGTGCATTTTCAGGTGCATAATGTTGTCACCATCAGCTTTCAATATCAGGAGTTCTGCACATCTGTCTTTTTACTGAAATGCTTTGCTTTAAATACCTCATATACAGAGGGGGAGCATGCCCCAGACTTCTTCAGCTATCTACAGGAAAAGAAGAAGTACTATCTGATCAAAATAACTTCTAAAATCATATATAAAAAAGTAACAGAGGGAAGGTTGCAGTAATTTTGAACTGAAGCCCCTTTAGTGTGTGATTTTGCATGCTTGTAATTCCCAGTCACGGCACTGAACAGCTCTCAAATACTTGCAACACCCCGTGTTGTGTCTCATTTAATAACATAGTTATAATATATTTGTCTACTTTACAACTGTATTTGTATTGGCATATAAAGTGTGCAGCAGCTGGGAGCTGTGGGGGTGGCAGAAAGTTATTTGATCTACAAAATCAGTTACTTGTCACTCAGTTGCCTTTCACTGAAGCATAATAAAGAATCATTATGGGCCTATTAGGCAGTGCTGATGTAAATGCATTTTATGTGCCATTTTCAGATCAACAGTTAACCACACAAAAGTAAAGTTATTAAGTACATCCTTCTTTGTTTAAGAAGGCAAATCATAAATCAGGCAGAATATTAAGCTTATGAAATGTAAATTCGAGACCCCAAGGGTTTTATCTATTAGGTCAGCTTCAGATTAGGCATCAGGCCTATCCTTTGCTTCAATAGCAAGTAGACAAAGTCATCTGTGCTAGCTTTCTACTTTTGTGACAGTGTTATGAATGCCTCTTAAAAGGTTTTTGTGGGGGGGAAAAAAGCAAACCTTTTAATATATTTGAAAAAAACCGTAGAAATAAAATGGCTCAGACTGGATTAGAAGAGTGAAGGTTTAACTTGTTGCGCATGCATTTTATATCTCCCATGAGAATTCTTTTCTTCTTCATTGTTATTAATGATATCCCATTTTTGTGTATAATATTGATGCTATTGGAATCATTTAACAGTTTTATTTGCCAGACAGAACCTGTCTAAAAAAAGAAAGTTGTTAATGCTAATATTTTGAAATTCTCCTCACATCCCTTGTTACTGTTTTAGTACTGAAATTGCATTTTGAAAATCTCCACATTTTCAGAATCTGAATTTCTTCTTGAACTTATTGATGAAGTTTGAAGCAAATGTTTTCAAAGCCATCTGTACAAAAGTGTACTTTTTGGCTACTTTTATGGATTACCAAGGCCAGGGATAAAAAGAAAATTTGAAATATGACGAAAAACCATAGCTCACAGTCTCATTTTGCCTTCTCCTGCATAAATTTCCAGTTCATTTTATTGGTTCATCTGGGCATCTCTGGTGCTTGCTGCAGATTTAGTGGTAAAACACAAGAAAGAGTGTTATGCATTCTAGCATGTGTACAGCAACTGGGAAAGGGAAGATTTAGTAACTTGTTTCAAAAGTTTGGTGGATAATACCCAAAATGGGCTGCTATGGGGAAATGGTTTTACAAGGTAGTAGTTCATGTGGAGTGTTTGGTACTAGGAGATAGCTGGTAATGGGGATAGCAGTTAAGGCCACTTTTTGAATAAGTACTGATTTAACTGGATTGATAAAAGCTGTGTTCCTAGCTGCAAGACTACCTAGAGGTATAGTATCTGTAGTATGATGTAGCCTTATCAGTATAAAAACACATTTTCTGAAAGGTATGTTGGTAACCCAGTCTCAAAAAGACTTGGGAGAGTTGGTGGAAGGATTTTTTTTTTTCCAGTAATATCAGTGTGTTTGTATAGTAAAAGAACTGAAATATTTGGCAGTTCTATAAGTATACAAATATGCTTCCATGTATGTAAGTACGGAGCATATTACACAAATACACAATTTCCTTAATATAAGCAGCAACAATCTGTGGCAAATTTCCTAAGAATATATTTTATATGTCTGTGATGATATTTATGAAATATAATTATATGACAAAAATATTTGAAGGTAGTGAACAGATTTGTTTATACACATAGTCTTTTACTTAACCAGGATCGCTGATCTCAAATGTGGAATTCTTACTTATATTGTGCCATAAACACACAAACAGTTGTGTTCTTATAAATACAGTGCTATACATGACAACAAAGAGCAAATATCAGTGCTAAAACCAAACCTTTCCTACTTTATTCAGTCTACAGCATACATGGGCACCATATGTTAAAATGTGGTACAGATGAATAAATGCTGCAGTGCGATTGGCTAGGTGTGTGACTTTTTTGAGGGGATCCTACGCTGTCTTTATCTTGTGAAGGCAAGTCATGTGTTTGATGTAAAGCTTAAGGTAGAGCAGATTTTCAGGTGGTTAGTGTGCATTTGTGCCTGAAAACTGCCTAGTTTGTGTTCACCAGTGTTGTGATTTACGAGCACAAATCAATGCTACAAATTATATATGCACTTAAACTGAGTGACATTTGAAAACCTGCATGCTATTTGCATGATATCTGATCTTACTGAATCAGGTCCTGCCACCCAGAAACAAGCAAGGAAGGTCATGGAACTGATGTGACTTTTGGCAATTGCTCCCATTGAGTGGATGGGATGATTGCAAAGAAAACTGGCTTCACACCATTTTGTGCTTTCTGTCACATATCATTAATTGATAGCAAATGACTCTTGTGCAGCCACACACTTCTAAGCAACCTTATTTCACCTTCATGCAACTTAATGGCACAAAGAAAGTTTTGTTGTTTATTATTTAGGGCAGGCACAAAAGCAACTACAAAAACTAAGGTAAAGTCATAAAGTCAGTATAACAGTAATTCTTATAGCTGTGTGTCTCATGGTTTTCTGGATTACTTTGCAAATAATAAATCAAATTCCTCCTCAAGGTGACATGTCAGTAATTTCAAATTTGATTAGCTTTATATGAAGGATGCTGGTACATTTCTGCATGAATCTTTGATAGCTCAGCATACAACCTTAGCACTTGGAATGCCCCTTTGTGACAGTGTAGCACACTGAAATAATATTAAGCTATTTGCATTTGTAAAGCCATGAGGATTCTGGTTGAGGTATGGCTCAGCAAACTTGACTTTGGCCTGTTCCTGCTAAAAGAATCTGAGACATGTAATAAGTGTTAAAGAATTTTGGTGGGTTTGTTTTTTGATGTTGTAGAAGAAAAAAGATGGGTCTGAAGGGGAATATCTACATCATGCAATAATACCATGACCCATAACTTCAAGCTTCCAGGTGATGGAAACAAATCTCAAGAGATCCATAGGACATTTGGTCCTTACCGTTGTGAACCATGTTATGTTTAAGGGAAGGCAAAGAGCAGTGGTTTAAGGACTGCTGCCTGATGTGATCTATTTTTTCTTGATGAGGCTTTATGAAAGTGCCAAGTTTTCATCATTATACAGTTAAACCTTATTAAAAAATCATAACTCAAACATTCCTCTTAGCAAAAGTGCTAGAGCAGAAATTTATTTTGCTGCTTGCACAATGGTCTATCTTCTTTTTTCCCCTTTTAAGAGACTGTAAGGTAGCCTGTATGGATTGCCAAGCTGGCAATTTTATGAAATGAAACTTTTTTTTCCCCAGGTATTTATCTTTAAAAAGTGAAAAGTTAAATTCTTTTAGTCTTCTTTTTATTCTAGCCTCAGATTCTTCACGCTCTTATTCCCGTTCTTTATCCACATTAAGTAGTCTTAAATCAGCAAATGTATCATGAGCCCTTAAAAGAAAACTCACCATTACCTGCCTACTCCCTGAGAAGCCTGCCAATTAGTCTTCTGTGCTTAATGACATCACTTCAGTTTTGGAGGTAGATATTTTGAAGAGGAAGAACCTGAAAAACCCAAAAACATCAATAAAGCCCAGTAACTGTTGTTCAACTAACTAATTCATGTCTTATGCACATTTGACATTCTGTAATGGGTTAGCTGCTGAGCTTCTCACTTAAGAGAGTTAAACAGATGGGATATTGCTATTTTAAGAAAGAAATGTTTGTGCTAATGCCCATTTTGCATTCAAGAGAAAGGGAATAGAAGAGTTCTTATTCTGAAAATCTGACTAGTAATTGGAATATTTTGACCAAATAATTGAGAGACTGATGCACACCAGAGAACTGACTGCTAGGGCATCTGCACATAGGCTGTGTTGGAAGAGACTGCATTTTCCTTCCCTGTTGTGTGAGGAAATTAAGAAGGTGCCCATAAATGCATGGGTTAAGAGTCTGCTGGGATAAATCAAAGTGCTGTAACATTATGCCTTTTCAGAGCCACTAAGAACTGGGATTTTTGCGTTAGCAGTTTGTGTACTGCACAGAGCCAAGGTAGAGCATCCTGTGGTGCTAAGCAAAATATCCTGCTGAGAGTATGTGTAGCAACATCTGTCATTGCCAAGCCCAGGATGGATGTTGTGATATGACACTAGTAAACAGAGCAACAAACAATCATTGGTAAAAGATATTGGGCTGTAAAACATGGATAAGAGTGTGCAACGTGTAGTGTTATTGAAAAGGTAACGTTGCATGAGCAGTGTAATTGCCATAAATATGCTACTGAACGTCAGTGTTTATAAAGTGATTTCCTCTTCAGGCATATTAATGCTTTCATAATTTGCCTGGCTTGTTACATATTTCATATGAGTATTAGGTATCTGCTTTTGAAATGAGGCTTTCTATGACTTGACTGGACTCAGCAGATTTCCTATATTTGAAACTGATCAATTAATTGGTTTGGGGCATAATTAATTCCATTTGCTGCAGAGCAGCCTGTGGCTCAGTCGTCCTTCCTTTTTATCTCATTCAAAGAATACTGTCATATTAGCACAGAAAGGCGTGTGCTAGCAGCTGATGCAAGGGAAAGAAACCATGCATGGCTGTCATTCCAAAGTAAGTAACTCAAGTATGTCATAGCACCATATATCATACAAAGTTAAAATTTGGATGCAGTGTTCTTCCCTATAAGATACTTATTGAAACTGCCATTACTGATACTAAATCTACCATTTATGATCTTTTGCATGATTCTTCAAGTAGTTTTTACATTTGTTCATTTTCTTTATCAGTGTTCTATTAACCAAATGTAAAAAAAAAAAAATAATCTAAAGCCACAGAAGCAAACTTCAAGGATGAGTCTACAAATAAATGCCTGTAATGTAATTACAGAATCATACTACTTTTAGTGACCAACCATTCTTAGCTCCAACAATGTATGAAGCACTCGAAGTTGTAATTGATTTATGTTACAGTGAAAGACCAGCTGAAGATCATGCTAGAGCAAATGATGGCGAGATACAAACACTTTGCGCTTCATACTTTTGTACTCCTACCTGTGTTGTGTCCTTCAAAGTCAATTTGTCCCCGGCAGCGAGTGCAGCTCTGCAGATTCTTTCTTGTACCACTAGATTTGCAGAACCACAGGGCTTGTGCATCCCTAGACTGAGTCAACCTGTGATGTCCCTTGGAATTGCTACATTCAGCCCATCACCAGTGTTAGTCAGCTCCTCTGCTAGTTTAGATGCTAATGCATCTGTGATTTTTGCTGAACTGGGGATCACCCAAAGACAAAGTTGCAGATAGGTTTGCAAAGCAATTATTTTGGTTTGAACAAGGTTTATTTTGAACAGGTAGGAAAACAGAATAACAGACTGCTAAGAAACAACAAACCTCTCTCTAGCAAACCATTATTTCTGTATTACCACTTGTACTTTACAGAGATACAGACTACATAATGCAACTACACACTCAGGTTAAAATAGCAGATACCATGAGGTAGATTAAGATAAAAATATAAGACTGACCATTAGGGGAAGCTTTACTCTTCTTTGGCTACTGGGAATTTAGGTGACCTGGAAACTGAATGTAAGAAACCACATGAGCCATGTCTCTCCACCAGCAAAGATTAGAGAGTCAGCTCAGCTGTGAGGTGCTTGCAGTGAGACTCCTATCTATAGATGCTCAAAAAAGTCCTCCTTGGAGCTTGGGGCTCTGTAAAGTTTTCTTCCACTAATGACATCATTTCCTTATTGATATTTTTTATAATAGCCATTAGTTTTTACTTTAAATACCTGGGAGTTTTTATCCAAACACTTCCAAGTTCTTTCACTGCCCATGCAATAGTTAATATACGTGTCACAGCAATGTATTACAGGAGTTTCCCATATCCAAACTGTGTTACATTCTGCTGCATTTACTCATTGTACTGGATTGAATTGAAGTTATTTCACATTTTGTTGCGAAAGCCTCATCTGTTTGGACCAGTTCTCTTTACTCCTAGGCAGAAGCTGCAGGTCAACAGAGGCATCTGGTGGAAAAATGCACAAGTGATCCTCAAAGGCAGCATAACACTCTCTACAAAGTAAACACAAGCTGTACCAGAGCACTACCAGTAAGCACCATCCCCCCTCAGTTTTGCCTGAGCCATTTTGACATTGACTAAAGTGAATATCCTTAACTAGTCCCTTCAGCATGCATGCTTCAAATATTATCCTAATACAGTTTTCTGTGTGTATTTATTTTCTTCAACCACACTACGACTAAAAAATGCAATTTTATCATGTGATATTCTATAGATGCAGGTCAGTTGAAGAGGTGGAGATTTCAGATATGGAGTTTAAGCTCAGACACATGGGCTGGTGAAGTGAGGTAAAGGTGCTGAGAGTATTAGTAGAGTAGATTGTCATCTTCTCAGTGACCCACAGCCAAGGGAGAATGAAGCATTGGCAGTTTTATCTTTGCCTGGAGAGACTGAGTTTCCCAGTTCTCTCTTGCTTCTAGGTAAGGCAACTCTTACCTAATTTGGAGAGTCATGTCCCACTGTGCCTCTCCTCCCCTCCATGTCTGCTCACCTGTCCCTGCTGTATCCAGACTGTCTGCTGTCACTCAGATCTGCCTCCTAACCTCTCTTTGCAGCCAGTTCCCTGCTTTTCAAGGTCTTCTCCTGCACAGGTGTTCCCTTCACCTTCCTTGGTGTTCCTGTGCTACTTCTCTTGGATCTTTTTACATAGTCAATCTCACGTCTTGATTCACTCATCCATCTGCTCCTCAGGGCCTAGTTCCCCTCTCTATTTACATTAGGGTGCTTTTTTCCCCTTCTCCCCTTTTTCTGCCTACATTTGGAGCCCAGGACAGAGTGCTGCCTGCACTTAGTTCCTATGCCTAATGCCACATTAGACTGCAACATCTGGGAGCAGCAGTAGCAAAAAAAAAGTCTGCCTTAGCCCTGTCTACTCTGGGCAAACAACATCTTCAGAGGAATCTTTGGCCACTTAGAATTCCAGATTGTGGGGAGTTTTTCAAAGGCTTGTGACTAGGCAAAAAGCTGGCTATTTTGTCATGGGAACTGCAAAAGGACAACAGGGATTCTACCTTCCAAATTTCAAACTGTGAAGAACAGAAACACAGGAGCTGCTCAGCAAAATTATTTTAAGACCTTTTTTTTTTTTTTCTTGTTTGTTTCATTTTTTAGTTCTCCCAGCAGGGCCAAAATATGTTTTCCCTCAATCTTATTTCCTGAAATGACTAAATCCTCTCACTTGAAACATAAAAATGTAATAATAATCAGCCTAAGGCAGAGACAGAGCATGGGAATTTTCATCCCAAATACTTAGCTTGGCAAAATTTATAAACAACTGAAAACAAGCTCTTATAAAGGGAACTACTGAGATCCCAAACTACAGAGGACTTACTTGCTTTATACGCAAAAGTCATATAAGGATTCCTCTGTGATCCAACTGGGATATGAAACTCAAGTAAAAAGAATCTACTTTTAATATTTCAGAAATCCACCTTTAATTAATGGATGTCATAAGGAAACATTTGATTTCAGCACTTCTCAAGCCATACCAAAGCTGTTGCAACCAGATGATTTGTTAAGTATGTCACAGATTTATTTTATTAGTTGTGTTGTGGGATTTGGAGGGGTTTTTACTGAATCTCTTTTGTTGTGAAACATAACTTAAGTACTTACATGCACTTCAGAAGTACAGCCCAGTCAGCATTGTGCAAGTTGAGCAGTAGGATTCCTTCAATGCATATCCTTAGTATGTCCTGGGCAGAAATATGAAAATTAATGATAGATGAGGTTATTCTTAATTTAGACCCAGTAGCAAACTTGTTTCCTACCAGTATCCTTGTGCCTAGGCTTGTAGGACATATATTGATGCTTCCACCTATTGCTGTGGTAGTAGATGGGGTGCGTTTCTACCACAGCTGGATTTATTTGCCCCATTTCTCTTCTTGTGAAGGAGCACCTTGTCAGTGAGCAGTATACGTCAGGGTGTCCTTCACGCCATGGCTGTGTGAAGGTTTCTGCAGCTTCAGAAGGCATGACCTCAGTGAGCAGGCTTTACTGCTCCTCTTGCAGCTGCAGAGAAGCTGCTGTTGCAGTCCTGTTTTGCTGAAGACATTTGGCATGGAAACAGGTTTTCCTAGGGGTGTGAGTTCTTTGCAATAAAAGCAGTAAATCTTCTTGACCACACCCATTCCTCCCAGACCATTCCTACCCATTTTCCCACTGCAGATGCCAAGATGCACGGACTTCAGCATGACATGAAGTTTCTTGAGCTGCCTGGCTGCTGCTTTCCCCAGCTTCACAGAGGAGAGCAAACCCTACATTTACAATGTCCTGTCCCTTCAGCAGTCCTTCTTCAGAGGAAGTCTTGTAGGCTTTCAGTGTATGTCTGAATGCAGACTGAGAAAACCAATTCTGAAACCCATGAGAATGTGGAATATTTGCCCTTTAAAACTTCATTTGGTTCCTGTGAAAAATAGCAATCATGGCTGCAGTCATGTGAAGTGTTTGTCATTCTGGAACTGTAAAACATGATAAAACAGATGGTGATGTTGTTGACTTCAAGATCTTTGCTTTTTAGTCACTCACAGACTTTTCACTTTTCACAACAGAGTGAAAAAAGAAATGTTTTCTTAATTTAATACTGTGGTTGTAATGTTTCCTTTATCCTCAGACTACCAGGGAATGTTCAAGCCACAGCACAGGTTTTTCCTCAAGTGTTCATATATGAATTCCTCTCTAACTTCCGTCTACAGGAGATAGTTTTCATATTATATCATTGCAAAATTTTATGAGCAGTGACTGTCAAACTTAGATGTCTGTGCATTTGTGCATATTTTGATCTTGTGTGGACAAATTTCAGCTCCTGCCTCAATCCTTGTTTTTACGATGAAATCTTTTCCCTAATGAGTCGACAGTTTGCTTTAAAATTGCTTGAAAAAATTCAACCTATGGTAGCTTAGACAAATTAAACCAAAATAGAACAATAAGTCTTAAGAGATAGGCATAGGCCATCAACAAAAGAACTCCCCAAATGTATTTAAGTGATTTTCTTCATGCCTTTTAATGTAATATTTGTATGCCAACTCTGGCAATAACTAGGAATTTTAATGCAGTATGACATAACTCCAGTTCAGTGATTCTTCAGAGAGAAATTACCTTGACAACTTCTTTTTACTTAGTTCTAATTTTTTGAAAAAACAAATCTGAGGTCCTTGATGTAAGGAAAATAATTTGAACCACCTAATTTTGAAACTCATTTAAATATTTCATCTCTCTTACACTTCCAAATATTCTGAATATTACAGTTTCAACTTTCCTGACAGTTTCTGTTTCTATTCCCAGTTCCCAAGGTTTAACCATCTTTCTGGATAGAAGAAACTGTAGTAGTTTTCTTTAGAACTACTAAATGCTTGGCAAAAAATCTCTACCATGACACAAGGGATATTTCTTGATTATTTCACAGTCTGTCTTAGCAGCACTGTTCTGCTGAAAGACTGCACATGGAAAGATCAGTTAATAGACCAGAATGGTATTTTGAAGCGAAAATTGCAGTTGCAAATACAAGGAGGTCATTAAACTGCATTATTTTCTGTCTTTGGATGTTTGGGGGTTTATTTTTCCTCTGGCTGCTGGGGAAATCATAAATTGTTTCTTCAACATTGAAGTGACTGTGTCAGCTTGAAGATACAGCCTTGCAGCATGATGTTAGTTATTGTATTATTTTTAAGGGGTAGTAGTGAATTCCCTGTTTTGAAATAAATATGGTCTCCCAAATGAAGCTTATTTAGTTAGTGTGGCGTTTAAATGGAACGGTAAGAAACCTTACCACTCGGTAAAATGGGATGTTTAAAACTGGATTAGCAGAAGGACTCTGATTTTTAAATTGTTTTGTGTCCTAGTGTGTTTTCTCTGTGGCTGTAAAGCAGAACATGATCTGCAGTTTCTGCAGGAGAAACCCCTATCTGTTCTCATCCCATTGACTGCTGGGTCTCACTGAGCTTTCTCTAGCCAGATCTCAGCAATGCGCTCCACCAGTCACACAAGCAAACCCACAGTGAATATTCAGAACTCGTAAGGATTTATTTGGTTGGGATTTTTTTTTCCTTAATATGAACTTAATATTTCCCTTCACGTCCCAGACTTTTGAGTTCTCCGTCCTACTGTTGGCAGACCCTCCTCCCACACTGATGTTCATGTCTGACTCCCATAGACAGGGATGTCAGGAGAGTTGTTGGCAGAGCTCAGCGCATGCCAGCACACAACATGCCTTCTCGTCTTGTCTGCTGTACGGCTGCCTTCAGCTTCGCTCTGCCTGTGCCTCACTTCACTGCCTCCCCCACCTGATGCCTGTCTTGAACTCTTTGCTGCGTGACTGGCTTGCTGCCCTTGCATCCTGAGCACCATCCATGGCTGATTTTGGGCGGTGCTGTTCAGTAGAGGTAGGAGGCAAGGCACATGCACTGAGCATTTCCAGGCAGAGCTGCCGTCTGCGGTAACAAGGAGGAGGGTTAAGCAGGGAATGAAATGCAGCTTTATGATCATTAATCTCAAACAGTCCCTCTAGTGACATCTCTGAGGTTAAGTCACAGGAAATGTGATATTATTAAGCTTAGTTAAATTTAGTGTAATTCACATCTGCAAAGCCTTTGTGAATTAGTGTTTAGTCGTAAATTGCCAGTTTCCATGATACAGGGGCTTCATAGTATCCGGCATTAAATCTTGATGTGTTATGAATTAGAGTGCAGAAGCCTAAAATCCATGTGACATGCGAAAATCCCTCAAGTTTCTGGGTAGTTCTGAGGCAAATAATGCAATTAATTTCATTTACAACACTAAGCAGGGATGCTACCCCTACAAAAAATTATGTCCTCCTTTATTTGCTCTCACAGTGTAGGTGTGGGAAATGGCCACTGGAGATCTCTTTTACAGAGCCATGTTTATGAGCTGTGTTGTTTGCCCAGTGCAGCTGATCCATGCCACACACTTCACTTCATCAGGCTGTAATAGGTGCAGACCTATATTGATTACTATGACTTGTGGGAGAGAAAAATCTTTGCACTTCAAATTGGGTATAAATTATAAATAGCGTCTCCAAAGGCTGTGAGGTACACAAGTGGCACTCTTCTGAGACAGCCATATGTAAAGCTGTTGTTGTAGAGGTTATTAATTTTATGATTGTGGCACAGGTATACTTGACCCACAACAATGATCATTGTCCATAAAAATCCCACCATCTGGGTTCAGTCACCTGCCTCCTTCAAGAATGTTCATTAACAACAACCAGCAAAGGTCATGCTAATAAAAGAAAGTTAACCCTCATTCTATGGGTGTAAATTCACTGGTGAAACAGCATTGTCTTCTCGCCACTTTTCCCACTATGCAGACATCTGGAAGTGGGTCATGGAAGCCCTAGAAGCACAGGATTCGGTGGATGCAATATGTGTATATATGTAGACAGCAATCGGTGTAATGCAAACAAGAAAAATTGATATGGTATGAGTTAGTCATTTTTTACTGCAAGTGCACAAGGGTTATTCACACCTCAACTCTGCAAATTTTTTTTTTTTTTCCAGATTTTTTTAATACTTACTTGGCCCAACTAAAATTTTATCAAACTTAAGGGCATTTTTATTTACTCCTCAAACATGATTTTTTAACTCAGTTTATTACTTGTTGATTGTGTTCTGGTGGCCCAGCTTCATCTCCCATTGCATTTTACAAACTCAGATATGTTTGCTTTCCATGAAGTCATTAAGAAAATGTCCTGAATTTCCCATGAAACCATCATTCTTACCTAGGAGATAAATGTCTCATTTTTCTGATCCTGCAGAATAGGACCAACTGCATTTTCACAGATATGTCCTCTTTTTATGCCGTCACCACTACATCTGAGTGGTAGGTGCATCCTTTGTTCAGCTTTTTAAAATACTTGCCAAATATTTGTCTGACTTGCCAGTCAGACCTGGGACTTTCTTTTGCTGTTAAGAAAGACGAAAACATGGAGAAGGAAGATGTGTTTGGTGCTAGCAGCTGGAAGACAAAGCTGTTTATGAAGAGAAACTGGACGGGTGTACTAGTAATGAGGTAGAGATCTTCCTGAAATGGCTGAAGCTTATCAGAAAAAGGCAGAAATTGGTGGTCCATGAGAACAGGACAGCTGGGATCAGTGTGTGAATGAGATGGAACAAGATCAAGGCCAGGCACTGAGCATGAGTTTAAGAGCTGCCAGGGGTAAGCAAGTTGTAGAAGAGGAATTCAGAATTGGATTTCCTGGAGAAATGGGTGTTCTGGAGCAATGGGTATCCCAGGTGGATGACGACAGGCAAGGACTAGGAAGAGATTAATGTGAAATGAATCTTTAGGAAGGAGATAAAAGGGTATTCCTGCCCCTCTGGCTTGAGCACCTACTTAGCATTACAGGTCAGGGTGAGAGGGGAACATGGAAACACTGTATCTTCCTGATACCCTTGGGAGTGTTTTCACTGCCAATACCCGATGTGTTTCTGAGCATGTACAGAAGTGATACTATTATAAGGTGTAAACTTTAAAGTCAGAATTTGAGGTGTTTGTGGAGCTTAGACACCTCAGGGTGTGGTGGGTGGCTGAACTTTGACTTAGGCTCTTCAATTTCACCTCTCTTGATTCACCTCTTAAGGAGGTGAATCCTTTGGGGCAGGTAGTGTCTCCTGAAGTTGGTGTCCAGCAAAAGCAGGAAAGCAGGTCAACAGACCCATCTTAGTCCACTGCTCGCTAACCCTATATCCACCATCCTGCAGGAGCATCCATCAGAAGGGGAGGACCAGGTTTCCCAAGGACCAAAGCTGTCACTGTAGAGGGGGCACTTGGATTCTTGAGATCTTTTCATTTTATGCATCACAGGATTAGTCTCTGAAGACAAAATTAAGGGGAAGTGCCTTTTCTGTGACTGCTCCAGGACCAGGGAGAAGATGAATGGAGCAAATGGCACATTGGAGGAGTTGAGTTGTGTTGAGTCAGGTTAGGTTAGGTTATGTTACCTTAGCTTATTTTATCTTAGCTTAGGTTGAGTTAATTGGGTTGGGTTGGAGCCAGCCAGAGGCAGTAGTCCCAAGATGAAGCAGATGGGTTAGTGAATACCATTGTACCTATGAAAATACCCTGGACTTGTGCTGACTGTAGTATTTTGTCTACACTGATACAAGACACTATAATCCAAGTAAAAAATTCAGGAGGAAAAAATGTTTTTGAAGTATTTCTTATGTAGAAGATTATAAACATTTTCCTCTTTGGAAAGGGAGAGTTAATGTATTCCTTAAAGGCTTGCAAGATATGAATTCAGATTCTTGCTAAAATCATAAAAACACTCTAGGTGTTTGATAGGTTTCATGCCACATGCATGTTCTCATTGCAGCTTGTTGCTTAGACACAGGCTCATTCCTGTCCCTCAAAAGACCTTCTTTCCTTCCACTGCTGCCTGTGTCAGCATCCACACCCGGCTTCAAACTCTGCTTCTGGTGTCAAGGAAAATCATATTCTGATGTGCTTTATTTTAAAATTGCTTTAGTGCAATTTGTTCTTGGGTTCAAAATTTCACAAACTGGCAAGCAGTATGTGCATATCCTGCTAGTGATTAAGAACCTATTTACATCTTTAGGGGATGAGGTGTCTCTGCTGTCATGTTACATGTTATTTTAAAGCACTGCTGCATTTCCTAGCTGCTCTTTGATGCAGGCATTGCCATTTCCATGGTGTTGCATTGGCTGCTGTGTTTTTGGAAAGTGCCAAAATTGTTTATGCTTGTGCTACTGGTACATCCAGATGTTTGATGGCATAATTACTATTTAGAAACAAATAATCATAAAATATCATTACAAAGAGGATATTGCTTATTTTCTAAGCTACTAGTTGTTTCTCTTGTTCTGGTATCACTGATGAATTTCTACCATTAGTAGTGTTCTCACCAGGTAGCAGAGTGTGTACTCTTCAGGTCTCTGCCCCATAGGCAGTAAAAAGCTCTGGGATTTTCTAATAAATTCAGATTTAAAAATCAGCCCTTAAGTACTTCAGATTAAAGTAATTTGCAGGAGTTGCTGCAGAATGTTTTAAATGAGTTTAAGGTTTTAACAAATATACGGGTTTTATAAAACCTGTGTACTTGTTAACATCCGTGGTATTTCTGCATGAACAGAGCTCCTGCTGTGGTCTCAGCAAAGCTCCGGTCCATTCCTTGTCTTAGCTGAGCCAGCTGGTTTGCAAAAGTACAGTAATGATGAATTCTCCCTTACAAAACTTTGTTAGATGTGTCTTTGCAAAGCAGTGAGGAGAAGGGGACACAACAACCAGTTTGCATCATTCTGCAGCATGTTAAGATCTGTCAGGTAAACGAGTATTTTTCAGGTTTACAACCTTTGGAAGCTGTGAGGCTTGAACACTTGGTTTTCAGTGGTCTCACTCAAGAAGTCTTGTGGTTTTAAGTTCTCTCGTGAAGTGTTGAGTTTTGAGCAGACAAAACTTCCTTTATTTTAAAGCAAATTTTCCTTTCTCCTCATTGAGAAATTGTTTTCAAATGCTATATACTTTGTTTGTGCTCTAGCTTGCAATTTTTTTTTCCTAATTCATTTTAGAAATAATGCATGTGCATTTACAAAATTATCTCACTAATGTATATTATTCAAATGCTTCTGAGCTACTGGGAAGTACCTTGCTAATACAATCTGTTTTAGATGTTGCTTAAATAAAGCCAGTGAAGTCACAGAAAAGACAGACCTGGATAGAAAGAAACTCATGAAATTACTTAATTTGTCCATATTGCCCAGAATGAGGTCAGCTAGACCCATAATATTCCTAAGAAATGGTTGTCTAACCTATTCTTAATTTCCATTGGTGAGATCCTGCACCTTCCATAGTTATGCTCATAGCCCAAAAATACTTTTGTAAGATGTAACCTGAGTATCCCACCTTGCATTTGTCAGGTAGGGAATTTTTATGCTTGTCTTTACATACAGGTAAGAGTGGAGTTACAGATATGAATAGATAGATGGAGGGAGGATAGATAGATAGAAAGATAGATAGATAGACAGACAGGGTTGTTGATACACATGCTAGATAGATGGAGACAGATATGTGAAGATTGTGTAGAGGTAGGGATAAAGATAACAGTAGAGTTATGAACACGTATATCAATATAAATATCATTTCAAACCCTACCTCCTTCTCTCTGCATGGTACACTATTTTAATGTAAGTTTTAAAGTCTATGGTAGCATAATACTGCATACATCTCTACTGGATCTCTTCTTCAAGGAAATGGCTTACGCTTCTGCAAAAATTTGTTGTATTGGAAGTTACTGCCTCTGAGAATGTTGTTCAGATACCATTTTTACCTTTTCAAATACATACTCAAAAGAAAATTCCTTGTCTCTGGTGACCCAGAAAATTTTGGTAACCTGTGCTCAGGAGAGAACAACTTCACAAGTTTCTCTTATTTGGCCAGTTCACACATGGAGGAACAAACAAATGACCTGTACTCATGGGACTGCCCTTAATATTAAATGAAGAGTAATGGAAAATAATGGTGGTTGTGTTGGACTCCTATCTCTTTCCTACTTTGCAGACCTTGTTTGCAATGAGCTCAATGAGCTTTTGTGTGAACCTTTGTGTCTTGTTGCTCAGAGGGCAAGAGGAATTTACATCTTCTTTTTTTTTTTTTTCTTTTTTTTTTTTTTTTCCCACTTGCATCTTGTGGGAAGTTAGCATGTTGTAGAGAAGTGGAAAAAAAGCCAATTGCAAAGAGGTGATCTTTTTTCTGGGTTCGTAGGATGCTTGTTGCTCTGTTTTCATCATCCAACTAAAGATTGTTACAGATAATACATGTCCAACAAAAATAAGAACTGCTTTGTGTCACAGTAGATAATAACTAAGTAAAAAATGTCTTTAGTACGTGTAATCTAGTTTCCAGCATTGCCATGATTTTTCTTATATGCATATTGAGTCTTAACCAGTTTATTGTGTGTCTAAGCCCACTTAATAAGCTGTATTTAATTTCTCCAAATTTTTCTGTTTCTTCACTTTTGGCTTCTTCAAAGAATTCATTTCCCTACATAGTTACTTTCAGATTATTATCATGTCCATGACTCCACAAATGATTACTTCTTAGCCAAACTAAATACATCAAAGTTTGGGGATTGGTTTGGGGTTGGGGTTTTTTATGTCTCCTCAGAAACTACTGCTTTCATTTCATTAATTGATGTTTAGGTTATCTCTTAATTTTCCCAAAGTTTTAACTTTTTTTTAACCACTCTAACATCTAAAAGTGCTTATGCAAAGACTCCTAAGTTCATTGGATCTCAAAGTTCTTGAGCTTATGGACTCATTCATACTTTTTCCTGAAGCTATCGTTTTTGGAATCAGAACTATTGAGTGATTTTAGGCAAGATGTATTTTTTAATCTCCTTTTTCGTTAGCTTTCCTGTGGATGCTCTGAGACCTTCTTCTGTTTTGGAGTTTGAGACCTGGATGTTTACCTCAGTAGATCAAAATAGTCACAAACAACACAGTAATTTCTTCCCATGCAGATCAACAGGATAAAAGTTGTTCTGTTGTAGTTGATAGTATCTCATGCACTCAAGAGTAAAACAAGTTAAATTCCTATTGAGAAATAGCTTTGTGATACAAAAGTAATTCATTAGCATACAAAAAGATGGATTCTGGACAAGCAGGAAGCATCTTTTATTCACACCTAAGTGCCTATTTGGACTGTATTGTTATATTGCTACAGAGTTACAGAACTGCAGAACTGAACTCCTAAGAATTAAAAAAGTTCTTCAATTTGTGTGTGGATAATGAAACAAAGAAAGAAATTTCCATTGATTAAAAATTTCCAGGGGAAAAGTTCTTTCTGAAAGGTCTGTCACACTTGTCTACCCAGTCAGATGGAGTTGACCTATCTGCTAGTTTATGTGTAATGGAGAAACGAATCGTGTTGCTTTTCATGTTTAATAATGTTTAAAACGTTTCTGTTCCTGGAAATGCCCACTAAAGTCTATATTTCAACATTTGAACCATTTAAATCAAAGTTCTCATAAGACTGAGTGCCTTTTAGATACGTAGCTTGAATCATAAATGTAAAAGCAACCTCTGGCATTGTCTGCAGACAAGATGGCTAAGCAACTCACACTGGCAATTTGCAGCATGACAGGGTCTCAGTGTAGATCGTGATCGCAGGGAGTAAACTGTGCTGAGCAAGACCTTGTTGAAGAGCAGCAGAATTCTCCATCCCAATGGGGACTAAACCCCAAGGCGTGGAACACCCTTAATTCATTTTGAAGCCTGCGCTATTTAGAGGTGAGCTGTCACCTACAGAAGCAGACCCGAGGTCAGCCCTGTGGCTAGTATCTGTGGAGAAGCTTTTCAGCCTGGAAACTTTTCTCTGTAGAAATATTTCAGTGCTAAGGCATGTATGAAGATCTCTCGCAGCTCCTGTGCAGCACGGAAAGCCTTTGTCCCACACATCTTGTAAACGCGGCAGGGGGCCACCATTGTGCTGTGCATCTTCTGAGCACCGCGGGAGGAGGCTTTTGTCTGACACAGTGGGCAGGCGCTGTAGGAGGGTACCTTTGTCCTGCACAGCCAGTAATCGCCCTGCAAGAGTGAATTATGGTGATTGCAGAGCTCTTGTCTCTCCAGACACTCTGCTTTCATACAGAGTTTGTCAGCCTTGCTAGAAGAACTGCTTTTCCTGAGTGGAAGTGGAAAGGGAAGACAGTGAAAGTGCCTTTGCATGCATGTGTGCGAATGACCATTGCGATCATTCACATGGTCATATTGCATGACTGCCCCTGCAGGCACCATTCCCAGTTTCAATCTTTGCTTTTCCTCTTCCTATTTTTCCTACCCATTCAGGTGCCCTTTTAATTATTTCTTTGTTCCTTCTTGTGTTTGTACTATCTCCTATTCAATATGCTATTCCTGTATTCAGTATCTATACTCTCAATATTCTTTCAAATGACTAATAACAGCATTTAAAAGACTTGAGCCTGTATACCAATCCCTCTGGAACTTCATAGGTCTATTTTCAACCCCATATTATTATTTTTTATTTGTCTTCTCAAATGCTTTAACCACTTCACCAAAAGTGTGGCAGCACCCATTTCCTGGAGTCTGAGATAATGTAGAATGAGAGAGGCATAACTCTGCATCTGTGAGATGAGATGATGGGATGGGATGGGATGGGATGATATGAGATAAATGAGATAAATGAGATGCTGAATCTGGACCCTGTAAAGATGCAGTGTGTACTGCAGTTGCTGGTGGACATGCTGCTGGCAGCTAGAACCAGCATGGGCATGGGAGCACACATTTGGGAGCTGTCTGACTGTAGATCTCAAGTGGTTGGTGGTCCCTTGACTGACACGCAAATGATTTGCAAGTGAGAGGTGGGAGTGACCATAGCCCATTAGAGCAGTGAAGGTCATAATCCATTTTAAGTGATTACATTGTTTCCCACTGCCCCAGAGTTGCCTGGCTGACTTATGTGGAAAACACAGCAGTGGAGAAGTCTCTCATTTGCTGATTTTTCTTCTTCATTAAAATTTGAGTTTTATCTGTTCTTGTTAAGTTTGAGCCTGTTGTGTCTGCTGCTATCCTAAAGATGCTGGATTTTTTTAGTGGTATTCAGACATGAATTTTATGTGTGGTAGTTAGTTTCAATGAATCCTCCTTTCCTCAAATTAAAAGTTTTTTTCTTTTCATCCCCACCCCAGTCCTCTGGTGCCTACCTGATTGTGTATGAATTCTCAGAAATAATTGCCAGTCCAGCAAGTTCATTAACTGATTCCCTGAAGACCCACGTATGCATGTCATCCAGACCTGATGATTTGCATATTAAATTTTAAAACATATTCCCTTACCTGATTTTTTGTATCAACAACTGTATTGGCAAGTCTTCATTATTTCTTATTATATATCATTTTGTGGTGCTTGGTAAATTGATGATGGAACTTGTTCACTATTTTACTGTCATTACTCATTTCACCTCACACATTATTGGTACCATCATCTCTTTGGAGCTTCTTTCCAATGATATTATGTACATGTTAAAATATATTTTCATTTCTCTCTACATGTCTCCATGCTGGCAAGTGGGAAGCTGTTTTGCTTTTTGACATTTCTATCATTTATCTCTGTGGGGTTCGGACTAGGAGGGATTTATACTTTTTTGTTCTACAATTGTAGTCTTTGCGTATTTTAGAGTATTCTAGCTGTTTCCCACACTTAACAGTTTTTTTATCTTTTCCATGCAGCATGCTCCTAAGATTTCTCAAATAATTAATATCTGAAATCACTACATGCTGTGCAACAGCCCATCAATTAGTACAATCTATTAAATTGTTGTTTATCATCATAGCTGTTGAAATTAGTGAGCACTAAGAATATATATCTCAGAAGACTTTGGCTTTAGAACAACTGGTTCTTATCTTCTGTCTCTTAAAAATGGTTCTTTTTATCAAAAACTAGATGGCTGTTCATGCATTTTAACTTAGATCTGTGTACTGCTAAATACACAATTGAGATTGCAGTTGTCAATGCTATTTTTCCTCTGGCAAAAATCTTATGGCCAAAATCTGTTATCACCTTCAGGACATAATTCCACTTGCTTCAGATGAATTTTCCAAGCCTTTGGTATATAAATCATAAATGCACAGTGTGTGCAATGTTAAATTTTTAGGACTATTCCTCTATTAGTAGTTGAATATGAATACATAAGGGCAAAATTTGACCTTTAAAAATGACTGTAAAGGGCCTAGGCAGATACTTAGCAAGCTTTTCTTATTGCAGTATTAATCAAGCAAAGAATCATCATAATCTTGGAAACTAAATATTCATTGTAGTGATTTTATCACAAGGGAAATTGTTCATCTGCCAGTAAGATTGTTACTAGGAAAGAGAAAATAGGGAGTGTTAAAATTGCTTTAGACTGCTGAATCATTGAGTCCCTCTAGACTGAAAGCTTGAATTGTTTTTTGAGAAGAGTGGGTTGAGAGGAGTTGCCACAGGAAAGCTGTAGGTTAATCAGTTTCAGTAACACTAGTGAATGTGAGCATGATCTCTCATGAGGACATGAGGACAGTGCAGGGGAGAAGGCAGGATGAAGAAAGACACAGGGAGGCTTCAGAAACTCAATTTTCTTTTGTCATTTGGGGTTTTTTCTCATTTTTTTGCTTCTGGATGTCCCTTTCATAGAGGAGGAAGGTTGTTGATGAAAAAGGAAGAAAGAGGAGAAAAAACATAGTATTCACAGCCTATATATTCATCTTAATCCAGTGGATATTGATGAGGACTGTTATAATCAAAGACAGAGAATGAAGACAGATAGAAGTGAGAAAGATGTGTTTGTGTGAGGACCAGAAAGCCACATATGTCTGTGTAGGGACCAGAAAGCCACATGGAAAGATGTTTTTGACTTCAGGGCTCAAAACTGTGACACAGGCATGTGAGAAGAAGGTGAAACCCCTGTGCAGGAGTGTCCTTATGTTGTGTTAGGACAGTCTATCCTTCCATAAAATCAGCTTTGGTAGATGACTTCTGTGTACGTAGTGGCAGTGGACAGTATAGTGGATAGTATACCGAGCCAAGCCATAACCTCAGGGACATGTCTGTTAACCTGCAGGTTTTGCTAGGAAAGCTTTATTCTCCTGCTGTGTTATGCCATTTCTGTGTTTCCTATGTGTGGAGTAAGTCTTGGTGAGTGTTGCTATGAGGTATCTTACAGGGAATGGGATAAGTCATCTGTATTGAGAGCCACCTGCAGGATAGAATCACAGAAACTTTTATTCCTTGAGATCATGGAATCCAACTCAACCCCATGAGTTGCCATGAGCAATGCCAAGTCCAACACTTGATAGGGATAGACTGTCTCTCACCAAAGAGAATTTCTACAATGGTTGGTGAATTTGAAGGTGGAAACCATTTGTATAAAAAGAGTAAGTGGGAAATTTCTCTAAGACGTTATGAATTGCCTCTGTACAATGAATGCAGAGAGGGGGAGGAAAATCTGTGTGTGCTCATGACATGGATGCTCTTTGTACAAAAACATCTCTTTGTGTGGGAAGTAGTGTCTCTCCAGAGAGGGTTTTTTGAAGGATTATTTTGCTTGTTGGATGGCTACCTTTTGGGGTACAGGGATGTGCAATGTGCCAGGTAGTGCCTCCATCAAAGACTTTCTGGAGGGGATGGTGTGTGTGTTGACCCATCAAGGATGCTCCATGGATGGATACATAGAGAGTCCTGACATGGATGTGAAGGTGCATGCGCCACAAATGCCATCCCAGAGCAGCCATCCCATATCCCCAGGGACTGATGGCCACCCTATGTCCTGCAGGGACATCATCCACCCTGGACTGCATCCCTTTCCACCTGGCAGGCTATGGCTACTGTGTCCCTCATTGTTGTCACCCCCAGATTGTGATACTGTCACAGAACTGTTGCTAGGCAACAAATGTGGTTGCCAGGTCTCAGCGAATAGCTGAAGGGGAAAGTGAAGTGTTGCACCATTGTAGAGTAGCCATAGCAATGACCTACTATTACAGACTAAAGAATTATCATTAACAATGTTAAAGTATCAAACAGAGGCCCAGGATCCAAAGACTACCAGGCAGCATCTCTGCATAATTGGGTTACTCAGGAAGAGGTCCCAACTCTTGCACACTCTTTGGCTCCCCATCTCCATTGTCTTGGTTTTGTTTTGGGGGTTGATGTTGGGGGGAAGGAGGAGGGGATGTGACTGTTTAAATAAAGCAAATGGACTATTTGTTGAGAAAGGCACTTGAGAAACAATAGGAACATACACCAAAAAAAACCAGAAGTACATCTGTGTGCAGAGGGAAGATATAAACAGGGAAGATCCACTTTACTGTCTCAATTTTATCTGTGGGAGCAGGTGCACAAAGGATGCCTTCATGATGCATGAGATGTAGCTCAGATCAAGTGTTCTCTTTCACTTGAAAATGCATATGCCAGGCTGAAAGGAGTATAAAATGAAAAATAAATAATACAAAGTATGCCTGAAAAGTAGACACTTTGTCTTTCCCAAGGTAGGCCAGGTAGGTGAGGTGCTTCAGTGAAATGTTCATGAGCAGACTGCTTTGGGATCTTATTTTCCCAGATACAAGACATTTTGAGGATCTCTGATAGTGATGTGGGTGTCTGTGCATGTACATATATGTATGTTCGTGCATGTGTCTGTCTGCATGTGTGTGCCGTTGTTCTTGTCAGCTGCCCCAGAGGTCAGCAATGGGACAGCCCTGACCTCCCCCAGGCTCCCTCCAGACCAGCTGCAAGCAGCTGGGTGTCTTCCCCAGGTTTTGCATTTTGCATTTTACAGAGCATTTATCCAGTGAACAGCCAGCAAGACACAGAACAACCCCTAGTCACACTGTCACCTTTGTGTTTTGCAGGTACAGAACGCCATGAACTAACTTCTTGGAAGAGTTTTCCATCTGTTTTCAAGTTCTTCAGTGAGGCTATAAAGGCGAAGAACAGCTTGGTGAAACCAACCCCAACACGGCGTTCCAACAGGATAAAATATGAAGAATTCTAAAAGAGGGGGAGGAAAAAACCCACCACCACCAAAGTCTTTGCTGCTTGTTTTCTGCAAGGAGTCTTCCAGCCCCTCATTAGATTGTTTTCTTCCTAGAGCACAGGGTCGTGATGTATACATCTAAATAGCGTTTTGCATTATTTCTAGATGAGTGCAACTGTCAAAGCAATATGGGTTCACTGGTTGTGCTTCCTGTGGGCTGTAACTTGGATTTTGTGCTGCCCATCAGTGTGCAGATTAAGGCTGACAATGGTACTGCACAGTGCAGCACGGTGCAGCTCTAATTGCCCTGACATAGCCCTGCACCAAGCTGATGCCAGAATTTAACAGCTTCATCGCAGTCCTATCGCCTGCAGGATTTTTTGCAGTTTCCTTCTATTTTGAGACAGAACAAAATATGTATAACTCTTTTTTAAAAGATGGCCCTAACTCAGATGTGTTAACCAGCCTATGATTTTACACCTAGTAGCCTTCTCTTTCTCTAGGACCAAGTGGAATTGACTTCTAACTCTCTTATTTTTCTGCTGGCATGAGTGTCCAAGAAGTTTGGCCCAGAATTCTAGAAAGGCTCCATTGTTGAAGAGATTTTCTGTTGCTAGATCAATGGCACTATCTGTAGATCTTCTCTTCCTTTGGAAAGCTCTACTTTAAAAAAAAGCCTATTCATTAACAGGCTGGATCACACTGTGAAATATGACCACAAAAAAAAAAAAAAAAAGAAGAGAGACAGTGCATATTTTTTCTGTTTATTTTTAAACACAAAAATGCTTCTTTTTCATATGCTGGGTTTGTAATGAGTTGCCATCCCATGTTTATTCCCTTTTCCCTAAATTCATTGGTTCCTCCCCACTTTCCCAGTCTCTCAGACAAAGGTTGTCCAGCAGGGCACTCTGTGTGGGGATTTCACACCATGCATAGAGGGTAAGTGGCCGTAGCCATAACTGTTGCATTAGGCAGGTTTTCTCCACTAAGTCTAAGGGAAAAGATGTGCTTGGTAGCATGTCCAGTGAGAAGCACACTAATTAAGTTCCTTTGATGTTGATAATATTAAATTAAAATGGTCCTTTCTTTAACAGCTGTGACCACCAGCAAGGAGGCACCACTCAAACATGAGTTTTGGACCCAATCCCACCCCCTCCTCATGTAGTGTGTCCAATCCTACTGTGGGGACCAGAAATGGTGGTGGGGAGCATTAAAACAAGACAATGCCAAAGCTCCTATGCCACGCTGTAAAAGCAGCGGTGCTCATAGTGAGGTGCAAAGGGAAATTCAGCTGGATTTGGGCCTAAATCCTCCAGGTGGGGGGCTCTCAGCACCCACGGAGCACTTACATCCCTACCTGCTTGTACTGCCAGCAGGGCTTCAGTTCCCCAACTCCCGCTTCCTGTCATCTCACTGCATTTAAGCTCTGCCCTTGGGGAGGGGTGCTTGCAGCAAACACCCAGGGGGTTGGGGGTGGTGTCAGGCTGTGCCTGCAGAGGAAAGTATAGTATCTGTGCCTGGCAGATTTTCTTCCGGGAGGGGAACCTATTGCTGAGGGGAGAGATCTACACCCAGCATCCTCTGACCTGCAGTCTCCACAGTCACTCCCAGTAAGAGGATGCTGCTGCCTGTGGACAGCCTGATCCCCTTCCCCAGGCCCTTGTCCACCCCGGCACCCCTGGACCTTGTGTGTTAAGGGGTAAGTGAGAGTTTACATGGTGTGGTTCGGGTGTCTGTGCTTCATCCCACAGCCAGGGAAGATGCAGGGGCCAGGGAAGTTTGCGCATGCACACACCAGACCTGTCACTCCCCATCTTTGTGAAGGTGAGATGGAGTCTCTAGGGTGCCCAAATATTGGAGAAGCAGATCTATTTTTTTAACTGTTGATGAGAAACAAACTACAAACATTTTTACTGTAATTCCAGTTTCTAAAGAATTTTTCTCTGCTGTGCTCTGGGCCCAGCTCACATTTGCGCTCCTGTGCGGGGCTGAACAGCAGAGGGGATCCTCACCATTGGTACTGCTCTGCTTGCAGTGAACAAAAAATAAATATGCTCTCTTCTCTCCTTGCACACTTTGTGTCCCTGCGCCGAGCTCCATAGGAGCCTCTGTCTCTGGTGGGTAGAGTGTGTCTGCATGGGCAGCAGCTACACCTGCATGGGCAGCAGCTACACCAGCCTCAGAATGCAGGTGGGGGGCAGGTGCGTTCGCAAACAGGACCCCATACAGCTGCAGGGTTGGGGCTGGAAGGTGTGAGCAGGGTATGAGGGGAATGAGGCTTGTTTGTGCCATGGATTGGGCAGCCCAGCCCCAGCCCTGTGGCTCAGCCCACATGATCACGAGCTGCTGTCCACACATCCGACATCATCCATGGGAAGCCATGTAGGCAAGTGGGCCACACCATCCTCTCCCCTTTAGCTATTCAGAAACATGAAACCATATAAAAATATGCCAAGAGAGGAGTTTGATCAGGTTTTGGGGGAGGGCCTTAAGCAGGGGAGCATGTGCTAGAGATGGAGGAGGCAGCATTCTGGCCCCAGCTGCAGAGAGTTCTCCATGGGCTGCAGAAAGGGAATAAAGTGTGGGAGCATCCCAGCATGTACATTAGTGTTTCACAGAAAGGTGATAATGGTAACGATGCAGCATACTAAGGAGGGATGAGTCTTGATTTAGCCTATTCCTTGGGACTGACATTTTTAAAGATGCACACCACTGGCCACTCAGGCCATGACATCTTCGAGAGACAGAGGTCTGGTATGAACTTCCTCCTGGTTTCATCACAGGAAAGCTCCCTGACATGGTGTAACAGCTTCTGCCCTAAGTAGCTTTGGAACTACAACACAAAAAAAACCCCTCAAAAACACAACAAACCCCTAAACCTAAAACAGCAGAAAACCAACAAAATTGACCCTACAAGAGGATCTAGGAAGACTCTCAGCTCCTTGCTACCCAAAAAGTTTGCACACCATTGTGTGAGTCAAAATGCCATGGAGTATTGAAGCCATGGACCAATCAAAGCAGTTCTTCCCTGTCAAGAATGGAGAGCAAGAAAGAAGTGTTCCTAGCAGGAAACAGTCAGCAGACCCCCAAACAGCAGAGCTGTGGGGAAAAAGAAAGAAAAAAGCAGGAGAGAGAAAAGCAAAGTTATCCCTCATCTTCATTGTGCATACATGGCAGTACAGTGGTTACAGTTACAGTCCTCACAGTGTGATTCTCCTAGACTCAGAAGAAGCTACTGCTTTTCAAGGAAATGTGCACTTTTTCCTCTAAGAAACATCCCTTATTGTGGGTAGTGGGGTTTTTTCCCCCTCTAGAAATTTCATTCAGAAGTACAAATGAAAAGTGTCACATCTAAAACTGCATGGAGTCACATATTGCACTGTTCTCAAGTCAACCAAACCAAAAATAACCTGCCAAGAATGTGTACATCCATCGTACACCAGGGTAGAGCTACATCTTACAGAGCGGAAGGATGCGTGTGTGTGTGTCTGTGTGTCTGCACGCATTCATGGATATCTCGATCTCACAAGGATGTGTGTGCGCGCGCGCGTGTGTGCATCCACATTATGTTGATGTACTCGACAAAGTGTGAAAAATGTACTTCTAGAAAAACTTGAAAGGAGATGTCATTTATCATTGTATCATCATAATACCACAAATTCCACTTTTCTGTTCCATTTTGGATTGCATGTGTTTGAGAGTATTTCACTAGATCAGTGACAGCTCTTTATTTGCATAATTATATGCTCTGGTCTGAAGAGAAAACTAACCCCCAAATTTCATGGGTCACCAAACTGCAACAATCAATGTTTTATCACATATGCTAAGCAAAACCTAAGGAGCTATATGAAGTTTTTTGTGGATTTTTTGCTCCTCAGAAAATTAAAGATGTGCGTCCTGAATAGATGCAAAATCTTTCCAAGCTCTTTGTAGCTGAATTCCATTTGAAGGGAAAACTAGAGATTAGCTCGTAGATCTGGATTTCAGACCTACTAGCATTCTTACTTCAAAGTGGATTCAGACAAGCAGCTTTACTGCACCTCTAAATTTTGCTATCCTACATAATGTTATTTAAATGGTGACAATCAAAAAATTAAACAAAAAGGAAAAAAAGGTCAAATGTGAAAAATATAATCACACTCTCTCTTATCAAGCCCATAGTGACCAGTGGGTATCATTTCATTCATTCTGTGCAGTTTTATTGTTTCAGCTGGGTACTATCCCCGTATAAAGATACAGATATTTGGTATATGTAGAAAACCCTTTCCTGAGCTGCAGAATTTGTTCTGGTCCATCAGTTGCACAATAACCACACGCTCCAGCTGGGACACACATACTCCAAGTTTCCTTCTCAATCAGAATGCCTTATTATGAGGAGGAAGGAACCTGGAGATGGCAACTGACTGGCAGTGAAGGTCTCCCACCTCCTCTTCCTCCAGAAGTGCAAGAAAAGTTTAGCTCTTGTTTTAAGTAAATTTTAATAAATACAATGTACAATAAATATAGTGCAATGTAATGCAATATAATTCAATATGATAATTCACACAAAATGCAGGAGGACCTCTCAGAAGTGTAGGTGAGCATTCCCTGTCCCAGTAGACATGCCACCCAGACTTAATTTCACTGTAAATAACCCACAAAAAACCCCAAAAGTTTATCTGGACTTCAAGCTGTAACTTTACTAATAGAAGTTCATGTGGGCTGCTGCCTTGCAGTTGGGTCCCTGTAAGCTCTTGGGAAGAATAAACTTTTTAACAGGGGCCCTTTTCAAGAAACAGTGATCTTCTGACCCCATGGTGGGGAAAACAGTGCCTGGTAAGGAAGAAGTGTGCATTGTGTGGGTTAAGAACCTGGAGAGAAGAAACACTTCTGCTATCCTATCTGTGCCCTTTATTATTATTATCATCATCATCATCATCATCATTTACTTTTTTTATTTTTCTGACTCTAACATCAACTCCAGAAGCCTTCCAGGGGAAATGGGTTTTCAGCACAGACTAGCACCTGAGAAGTTTGATTTCTCACATTTGACTCCTGAGTGATCTCCAAATACCTGCTTCAGGCAGACACCAGCTTCGCACTGCTACCTTACCTTGCAGGAACAAAGTAAAACACGAGTGGGAAAATCAAAACAGTGCTAAAACACAAGTCTCCTCACCACACTTGTCTTACTGCTGGCATGGGGTTCTGTGGGATACAGAGACAGGGTCTGCCCAACACTGGTTACTCTCCAGGGAGACCCAAAGAGAGACGAGAACCTACTCTGAAGCATTTCTTCTCGCCCCTGCCCCCCCTCCCCCTTCTGCATCCCTCCTCTGGAGTCAAGTAGATAGAAATATTCACAGAGGATGGTTCTGCAGGCTGGTTTGTCCCAGCGGAGAAAATAGCATCAGTTATTTCCCACTAAATTGCAGAACTGGAGAGAGGTGACCTCTCTGAGGAAACGCCTAGGTCATCTCCTTTTGTAATTTCCATTTCTCTTTGCTCATGCCCTACCTAATCCCCTAATGCCTGGTAAAGGGCTGTGTCTAGGTTCTGTCTTCTTTAAAGCTGCTATCTCTGCTACAATTACATAAGTAAGTTTCCTGCTCATCTCCCCTCCTCCTAAGACTGCTTTATGCCTTCTCCTTGCAAATCAACTTGCCAAACAATGATGTATTCTACAGTAAAGCCCCTGATGTTGACGGTTCTCCATGTCTCCCCACAATATGAAGGTACAAAAATAACATGCCTCACAATATTGCATCCAGGCCTGCTTGCCTACTGCTTGTGGAGAAAGGCCCTAACATCACCAGGAACTTGCAAACACTGATCTGTCTGTTCAGAAGAAGCCAGGTGTTGCCAGGTTTGCCAATGGCTACCTCTCACACACGTCTTGATAGGTGCTGCAGGTGTTAGTGGGGTGTTTTGTTTTGGGGGGGTTTGGGGTTGTTTGGGTTTTTTGTGTGGTGATGTCTACTTGGATTATAAATCGTTTCCTTCATACTTTCTCCCAATTTAGCATGTATCCTCTTGGAAGGGGGACCGGGAAAGGGAGGTGCAGAGCTGTGGGCAAGGAGCGCAGCGGGTGCTTATCGCAGTGTTTCCCGTGGGCTATTGAGTAAGCGATGTGATCAAAGCCGAGGCGCGGTGGGGACAGACACCGAGGGCAGGCTGCCGTTCTTCCCAGGGACTCTCGGGGTGCCCTATCCACGCTTTGCAGGTGGCGGCAGGGCCCGGCCTCTCTCGGGTGCAGCACCAAGGACAGCGCCTGCTCCGGGCTCAGGGGGGTCCCTGCGGCCCCTCGCCGCCCCCAGGGGAGCTATTCCTGGCAGGCAATGCTCAGCCCCGACCACCACCTTCCAGGAGTGCCTAGACCGCCGCGTTTCGCCGGGAAGATCCCCCGGGGCGCCCGTCGGGGAGGGATCGTGGAGGGGCAGGTCACGCCGCTGCTCGGCCACTTGGCTGTCGTGACATACCTAAATCACGGGGCTAGCAGGGAGATTCCTCAGTAAAGCTGGCCTGCAGATTCCGAAGGAAGGGGAGAGGAAAAAGTTAACTTCCCGGTTCACTTCTGTAGGGTGACGGGGAGAAACCGGGCGTGCTGGGGCTGTGTCAGGGCTGTGGCCCCCGACAGGGCCCAGACCCATTGCACCAAGTTTCCCCCCCCCCTTCCTTGCTCCAGGGAACATGGAGCATCGCTCCCCCGGCCCTGGGGCAGCGCCTAGGGGTGCGGGCATTGTCTCTGGAAGGGGGTTCGTCATGGGCCCCCCGAGATTCCGGTTTCGCCATCCAGGGTGGGGTGGAGGGGCCAGGGACCGGGAATCCATTCACTCTTCCACCCACCCCTCCGTCCTGCGGCCGCGGCTAGTCGGCGTCCCTTTGTCGCTGTGGGACTCCTCGGGGGTGATCCCGAGGTAAGCGCCAGTGCTGTCCCGGCCTGGCACAAGCCTCCATCCACGCTGACCTGCGTGGAGGGCGAGCCCGCTGCCCGCTGGGGCCGGGAACAGCCCAGGAGCCAC
>VXBR01005917.1:2361-45484 GCA_013400215.1 Cisticola juncidis
AAAAAAGCTACAATTGAAAAAAAAACAAAAAACCCTCAAACACCCCCCAAGCCAGCAAAAGATAAACACACAAAGAATGACATATAATTGTCTCTGTCCCCTCAAAAACTAACCAATCAACCAATCAAAACCAATACAAACACAAAACTCTGCACAAGAACAAACAAACAAACAAACAAAACCAAGATGAGTCTCATCTTAAAAGAAACACCAGAGGAAATCTTAGGAAAGAAAACTATTCCGGGACTATACCAGATACGGAGAGGCAGGAAAGGAATAATGCTTGTCTAATCTACGACCATTTAGACTGTGAGATGCTGAGGTTTTCTCCTGCCTATTAAGGAATTCCAAACCTTTGTTCCATTTTTTGTCCTGCACACCATCTTTAGCCACATATAATGAGAACTGAATTTCCTCACTTGTCTCAGTTTCAGATGTGCAGTTTCATAAAGCAACTTAATCCCTAACAAAATCCAGGGAATACTGCAGTCTTGTCCAACCTGAGCCAGGTAATTTTTCTCTCTTTCATACTGCTGATCAGCTGAAAAAGCCATGATAGGGCACTCTGTCTAAAAGCACTTATTTACTCTCAGTAATTAGCCCCTAATTCAGAAGCTGGACAGATAAAGATAATCAAAGTATAAAACACCTGGTGTAACTGGAGCTTAAAAATGTCTTCCACCACCTGTACATTTTGCGGTATATGCATTTTCTTTCATCTCCATGCCACAAGTCCTTGCTTAAAGGGATAATTTGTCTGCATGAAAAGCTGTGGTTAAATCCTTTTTTTTCTTTTCCTTTCTTTCCCCCCNCTTACTGTCTGATAGAAATGTAACTTATTATTTTAGATGCTGAAATTGTAGGATTTGCACCTCTAATTGCATTTCATATCTTTCCATGAAAAGAAAATGTAGATAAGGAAAACAGCTGAAGTCTCCAGGTGATTTCAAAGAAATAAAAAGTTCCAGTGCAAATCACTAGGACACAGGGAATGATGTGCACCAAATATTTAAAAGGTTCCCACTCAGAGAAACTAATCCATTGCTTCTATTGTGGAAAATGCTCAGATCAACCTGTAGAGCAATAATTCTAATTTTTGCATCAGGTTCCCTGGCTCTAATTCACTGTTTGCTGACAAGCACCCTTTGATGACAACCTTGGGCCAAGTGTAGCTCACAAGAAGTGTGTCATTCTCACTAGTAAAAAACACCAGCTTTATTCAGAGATCCTTTCAGCAAGGGGCTGGACACAGTCAAAGGGTGTTGTACTACTGGCACCCAGTAAATGAAAATCAGGTTGACAGCTGTGACATGTGAGAAGAAAACAGGTGAGTCCAAGCAAACAGGTGTAAAATGGTGGGGTGCCAAGCTCTCCAGGAAAGTGAAATCAGATTTAAAAGTGTGAATATCTTTGGGGTTATTGGCAAATAACCCCAAAGTTATGTCCAACCTGCCAATCTCACTTGTCTGACAGTGGACTGATGGCTAATGTCCTTGTCCATGGGCTTTTTGTAGAACATAAGAGAAGATGTGACATCTTTCATAATTTTATAGGGAAGAGAATTTGTACCACAGGCCAGGAAGGTACTTCCTGGATCACAGATCAGATGGAAGCAGAGCCAACAGAATATTAATGTTTTCTCCTCCACCATTAATCTAAAAGTCACAAAATTATCTCTTATAATCCAAATCAAGAATAAACTCACTCTAATTTTCCACTAATCTTAGGTGCAATTTGGCTTCTTCAATATCCCATTTTAAGGTACGCGAAAGTGGAACTCTTTGGAAAACCTGGCAGTGGTCTACATCTCTTTACCAGAATTTCTGGCTGAGTTAACAGCTTGAAAATGTATTGTAATCTGCATAAAAACGGAGTTTGCTAACTAATTTGGAATAATCAGGTCTGACTGTAATTACTTTTGGTATCCTCATTTGAACAGCACCTCAATCACAATGACCTCTTTTGATAATAATGTTACCGTAATATCTAGTTTCATATTAATTCCATTGTAATTTAGTGGGCATTCATTCTAACAGTAATTCCTATGAAATTGCATCTGACATCCCCATGAATACCAAAATAACTCAACATGATAAATGTTATTACATTGAATACCAAAGGAGGAGATAATGATTTGCCATTTATAATAAAATGTTGCCGGCAAAATATTAGTGGACATTACTACCTGGCATTAAGGATGTTCCTGTGTAAATCTGTTCACATCCAACCACATTCCAAATGTCTCCCCTGTGTGCCAACACGAGCTTGAGGAGAGTTGCTCACACAACTTTTTTTCAGACTCAAGATACCTGTGGTTTATCATCCTCCACCAAACCCATTCTGCCAGGGATCCCTATCACACTGAATCCCACAAGCCAAATTTCGGCAGCCTGTCAATAGGAAAAGCCTAAAAGAGTGCAGAGATGGCTTTCAGCAGTGGTTGTGCCAAGATGCTTCCTGATATCTTAATTTCCCATTAGTGTTAAATTAGTCTCTCCATGCAATAGTAAGAGCTAGCTACTCAGCTCTTTGGCAGCTCAGCCTGTCAGATGAGGCACAGACATGAGCTCTTGTTCTTGGTCAGTATGCATGTATACATAAAAACATTTACATATTTTAATATATTCATATATAATACGAATATTTTAATATGTAAATGTATATCTGTGCCCAGTGCCTATACATCTCAGTTGACATATATATAGCTTACAGAGGCAGAGTGGGTGAGAAAGGTGATTGCCAGCACAATCTTGCAGAACAAATGAGGCATAATTTGTTCTCAGCTTTTAGACACACCATCATTCTTTAGGAAATAAGCCTGGCTAAACCAGAGTACAGGTATCCCTCACTTGTCTGGATAATAACCCCAGGCCATTAGGGGCCACTTCCAGGGTTCATGACATCCTAAGAGTGAGATTAAAGAGAAACTGGTGCCTCAGGCTTTGCAAAGCTTTGTGCCTTCTGTTTCTACAATGGCTTCTTGTGAGACTCACTGCAGCCTTTACAGTTTTATAAAGAGAAAAACTGCAGAAAATTCAGTAGATGTTCTGTTGCCAGCATTTATGCAACTAATAGCTGGCATATGTATGATTTGGGAGGTATTTAAAGAACACAATGTTGTGCATTTCTGTTAAGAAGTACCAATTAAGCCTACGGTTCAGATGAATTATTTTTTGCCATTTTTTTCCCATGGCCCCCATCAGGAATGCTATAGCAAGTCAAAGTAGTTGGGAGGTGTTTCCCCAGCACGTTGTTCAGTCTGGACCACCCAGCAGCAGTAGGATTTGTAATCCTCAACCTCCTACAGATCCTACAATCAGCAGTGTAGGCTCAGTATCACCTCCATCGAGCCAGCGATGCCTAAAGGGGTGGAGACAGGAAACAATTTTATTTTAGTTTTTTCTGTTAACCACCAGCATCTGTTTCCAGATATTCTGGATATTTAGTTGACTAAGAGGTTTGTATTTACACAGCTCTATCTAAACTGCAACTTGATGTTTCCTTTTGCTGTGATTTCTTTGCAGTTGAGTGGAAATAAACTCAACAATAGACAGTCCCTTCCCATTTAATTCCTGCACAAGTCCACTTTTATGCACATTCTGCATACATTGATTACTCTCATTGAGAGTGAACATATTAAGAAACTAAAAAAAAACAAAACAAAACAAAACACAAAACACAAAAAGAACCCTGAGTTTCCCCTCATCCTTCAGACAGCCATAGTCTTTATTTGTCCCTCTAAGTGGGAATTCCTTTCTCCAACAAGCAATCACTTTGTGATGCACCTTAAGGACTAGCCATTCATGAAGACATCAATATCATTCTGCGGTATTTAACTCAGTTTTAGAAAATGTCAAAGGGACCAGGTACTGGGAGTAACCCCAAGAAAGAGCCTGAAGAGATAGAAGAAGGTTTATCAATGCAGCACTGAAAGTGTTCAAGCCTTAAACAGCTTGTGCTTGAGAGGCAGCAGCATGGAAAGGGGAGAGGTGTGGGCCAGGGACGCTGCCAGAGCCCAAGCTCATAAACTCTGTCAGCACGTATATGTGTACATATTTTTGCTAGGCTTTTGTGCCCTGCTGACACAGCATACAATCTTCATCTCAGACTGCTGAAGTGTCAGGTATTCTTCCAAAAGCAAGAATATTTCCATTCACTTCAGATCTTCTTCCAGTCTAACTGATATAAAACAGGTCATTAAAAGGACAGTATCTCGGATGTTGGTTAATAACTGTTGTAATGCGACCTAATACTCCACTCCTAGGCAAATACCAGCATCAAATACAGACAGATCGGCATATGCTCATTTGTTTCACAATGCTCTATCTACATATACATATATACATATACATATACACATAATCTAATGACAAAATCCTGAAAGAAATTCTGAAGCTCCTGATCAGATGATGATTCAGCACAACACTAAGTGCTGCTCAAAGTCAACACCATAAGTCTTCCAACCAGTAAAGAAAGCTTACAAATTTCTTTTCAAGTACATACCTGCATATTTCACCTCAAATTTATTTTTTTTTCTTTTCTTTTTATCTGCAGGAATGCGGAATCCTTCTGTTTTCTGCTATTCAGCTCTTTTATTTTTCTGCTGGCTGCAAACTGAAAACTTAAAAAAAAAAATTAAAAATTAATTTTGTAATAATTTAATTAAAAATATTTTACTATCTTTATTAATGAAGATATTAATGTGCACAAAGAAAATGAGCAGTCCCACAGGAACTCTTTATCATTTTAATCCATGTAAACAGAACCAATCAGTTTTCAGTAACAAAGTGTGGCTCATAATAATGTTGACCAGTGGTACAGAAAGGGGCTGAAACAGCCAGAGGAAGGGCTGAAAGTTGTAAAATCCAATCTACAAGCACACTCTGGCACTGAATTGACATGGCTTTTCATTCTGTGTAGCCCAAGGCTGGGTTTTGTGCTTGTGTGCACCATTTGACTTGCACATGAACCTAAGAAGTGAATGTGAACTGTTAATAATGCTTACACTGTGTTCATGATTTTTTTTTAGCTCATTCTCACAGTGGTGGTCTGCACTTCTTGCGTAGAATAAAGCACTGTTGGCTGTAAATTAGCAAGCTAGCACACAATTCAGCTGTAAAGCATGCAGGAGAATGAATATAGAGCAGTCAAGTCAGCTATTTACAGATTTTTTGCCTTAGAGATATGTTTTACTGTCTGTGCTGTGGAGATACAGAGTACAAATGATTTTTATTCTTGACAGTCTAAAAGTATGGTAGACTGTAATTATGACAACATTTCAGAGAAGTCCAAACTCTGGTCTCTCTCCTACATATACACACTGAACGAAACTTTCCCTAACTCACTGAAATTCTTCTTTTTGTTCTGGGTATAAAGTAAAATAAATGCCTTCTTGATAAAAGCTGGCAAGTGCAATTAATAAAAGAATGCAGGAAATTATGAACACTACTGCAGCACTGGAAACTGAGTCATAGCTTTAGATGATGACAATGTAATTTAATTGTTAGGTTTAAATTAAGGCAGTAGCTACCCACGAGAGGTTTTTACCCTTCCTGGCAGATGAATACACAAACTAACAAACTAAGAAACAAAGAAAACCGACAGAACAGTAGTAGTCAGTTTTTCACTGTGTGCATATAGGTATGTTTTAAAGTAAAAGGTGTCATACAATTTTTAATGTAGGACATCCTGATGCTGAACCATTGTTGTCTATTCAAGACATTGGCAAATGCCCTGTGATTCCCAACAGTTAATGGGCTGATAGGTACACTGTGATTTCCATTTCCCTCATTTCAAAATCAGAGAAACATATGCAATGTGATTTGGGTGTTGTTGTTGTTGTTGTTGTTATTGTTACTACTACAACTACTACAACTATTGCTGCATCCAAGGCAATGTGACCACAGGGCTGAAGGAGGTAGTTCTCCCTGTCTGGTCAAGATGAGATCCAACCTGTCTGGGATGCCAGAACAGGAAGGACTTTGACCTTTTGGATGGAGTCCTGAGGAGACTACCAAGATGGTCAGAGGGATGGAGGACCTCTGCTCTAGGGAAAAACTGAGAGAATTCAGATTGTTCAGCTTGGAAAAGATAAGGCTTTGAAATTATTTAACTACAGCTTTCCAGTACCTGAAAAGGGTCTATATAAAAGATAGGGAGAGACTATTTACAGTGCCTGGAGTCACAGGGCAAGGAAGAATGGGTCCAGAGGGAAACAAAGCAGATTCAGACTAGGTATTTAAAAAAATTCTTCAATATGAAGGTGGTGCAGCCCTGGCACAGGCTGCCCAGAGAAGCTGTGGCTGCCCCATCACCGGAAGTGTCCAAGGCCAGGTTGGATTGGGTTTTGGAGCAAACTGTTCTAGTGGAAGCCGTCCCTGCCACGGCAAGGGTTGGAACTAGATGAACTTTAAGGGCCCTTCCAACCAAGGCTATTCTGTGACTCTTTAAACCTATGATTTAAAAGTCTGATTATTCTGTGTGTAATTATTTTCAGCAGCTACCATGCATCAGGTGTTGGTGCAGAAAGATGCAGAAAAAGCAACTATGGAAAGATCTATTACCAAAGTATAACTATACCATTTTCTTTTAATTTTTCTTGTAGCTACAAGCTCAGTGTGCAACTTTGTTTTGATCCAGTCCTGTAAAGTAATTTTAGTACCATTTGATCACTCTATGAAAAACAAAATTTAATGGAAACACTTTATAATGTCTCCATTATGGTTACAAAATTTCTTCTCAAATGCCTTCTAGATTGGGGAGGCACGAGAAATTTGCATTTTCTTGTTTGAGTTTTTATTTTTTCACTGTTAATAATGAAATACTGTTTTGCCCAGCATGAGTATTTTTTAGATTTCAAAGAAGTCTTTGGCTAGATAGCAACTGTCAAGATGCATAGAAAACAGAAAACAGACACCAAAGAGATGGTGAGAAATAAACAACATGAAAAGGTAAGCAATGTAACACTGGATAGCTCCTTCACTTATTTTACGTGAATCATTAATTTTAGCTGATTTTGCTCCCTGTATTTTGGAATTTGCATTTGTTTGTTTGTTTTCTAATGCTTGTTAAATTCTGAATATTTTGCCTAACTATGGCAGCAGAACAGGCTGTGCCACGCAGCTGAGAGGAATGTGGTATGAGTTGCTTCCCATAAATTAAACTCTCGTCCTTAGTTAATCAGTTACAACAGGTCTTGGATGAAGAAAAGCAATACTGTCTGACACTTCCCAATTTCAGTGCCAAGTGACACACCTCATGCCCACCCCTAAAACGTCTCATGCAAAAGGAAATTGCAAGCAGGCACTGCAGAGGCCAAACAAAAAGTCAGAAAGCAAGATGAAAGCCATGACAAATCTCATTAATCAAATGGCTGAGCTTGATTCATAAAGGTTTAGAGATACTGTGGTATCAGTTGTCCTAAAAAGTTTGAACCATCTGCTAATGTTGATAAATATGAGAGTAAAATTCCCCAGTAAACAGAAAATTTGGCTCTGTGTGGGCCACAACACTGAGGGGGCCCAATACCCACAAATGCAGACCTACCACTCTGGGATAGCCCCCCAGAGCCTCCCTTTACAAAGTGGGATGGAGCTCCCACAAACCTTTCTCAAATACAAAATCAGATGATTTGACCCAGGGATGCTTTGCCCCTTGAGATCCCCCGCAGTGAGATAGGATCAGTTCCCCTGGAGCTGTGCCTGGTTCTTGTGGGTTGTTCTCGGGGCCTTTGTGACTCCTGTGTGTGTGTGGTGCTGAGAAGGACTCACTGGTTCTGGGGGAGGAAAGGCTGGACATGAGGCAGCAGTGTGCACTCACAGCCCAGAACGCCAAGCAAATCCTGCACTGCTTCTGAAGAAACACGGGCAGCAGGTTGAGGGAGACAATTCTGCTCCTCTGACTCTGCCCTCAGAGGCCCCACCTGGAGCACTGGAACCAGGCCTGGACGCCTCAGCACAGGAAAGATGGGAATTGTTGGAGCAGGCCCAAAGGAGGCCCTGGAGTTGATCGTAGGGCTGGGGCAGCCCTGCTATGAACACAGGCTGAGAGAGCAGGGTCTGCAGTGTGAAAAAGTCATATTGTGTGGCTCTACGCAGATATTTACTATAGGTAATATGCTAGGTAGAAAAGTTATGCTGTATTAACATTTGAATAATATAGTGAATCTAGTTTTGTAATTAACAATAAGTTCTAGTAATTAAAATAGAGGCTGTGTGTGGGTGATATTCTTTTAGCTCAAGAAAAAGAGAAGAAATTCTTCACAGAGATAACAGTTTGCAGGAACTCCTAAATCTTCTAGTGAAGAAGAATTTATGGCTTCCTTATCAACAGAAAAGAAATCTTTTTCAGCAACCAACAGACTTACCGGCGCCTAGGAATTAACAGAGAGCTTTTGTGACAAGAAGCAGCTGAAATTACTTGTTTTAAATAAAATATGCATAATCATGAAGAAGGTCCTCAAAAGAAAGAAATTTCTCCCTAACCTTTGCCTTCCCCTGACTGGCCTTTGTCTGGGATGGGAGCGGGGCCGCAGCCTGGGCTGCCTTTCTTTGTTTTTTGTTGTCTCATGATTTGTCCTGACTCTGAAAATTTGTTTAACTTTTATTAGTATTACATTTGTATTACTATTTTTTTATAAACAATTTTTATTCCTTATTAAATTTTCATAAATTCTAAAAGGCGAGTGATTGGTGTTTATTATATGCAGGAAGGCTCCTCTTTGTGGTCTTCCAGCACTTGAACAGGGGCTTAGAAACAACCATGGACAGCAACTTTTGACATGGGCAGAATGAGAAAGCACAAGCAGAACAGTTTTGTACTAGAAGACATTGCATCTAAGGAAAGAACTTTTTACTGTGAGGGTCCTGTAACCCTAGCACAGGTTGCCCAGAAGCAGCTGTGGCTGCCCCATCCAGGGAATGTTCAAGACCAGGCAGGATGGGGCTTGCAGCAAGCTGGGTTGATGGAAGGCATCCCTGCCTATGGCATGTACGGCTAGAGCTAGAGGAACCTGAAAGTCCCTTCCGACCCTGAGCATTCCATGATTTTCTGACCCTGGGTAATAACTTGGGTCGCGGGCATGGACAGGAGGGGAGGCTGGTGCTGTCGGGATCAGTGGCGCAGCAGTGCCAAAGGCTGCCTGTGCACAGCCCGTGTGAGGCACCCGCCCGCCAGAGAAGCCCCGGCCGCACCGGCCGATATTGGCCCACCGCACCTCTCCTGTGGGGGCTGCCGGGCGCTTCCAAACGCGCAGCCCGTCATGGAGGGAGGAGCTGGCACCATGCTCAGCACCTGCCCGGCTCCCGCAGGCCCACCAATGGCGCGGCGCCTTCTCTCGGGCGTGGCGCAGGCGGTGGAGCTGGGGGCTCCGTCCGGAACCGCTGTCCCCTGTACGGAACAGGGCGCGGAGCCCCTCAGCAACTGCAGGGGCGTCCAAAGGCCCTGACACGATACTTTGTACCGGAGGTGGGCAGCAGCGGGAGGGGCTGGAGGCGCGGCGGGAGCAGCCGCCGGAGCTTGAACCGGGAACGGCTCTGGAGCACCAGTCTGAGGGGGATGGGGCAGCTCAGCCTGGAAAAAAGGCAGCTCAGGGTGGTAGAGAGGTGAAGCTCAGCCCCTTCTCCCAGGTAGTAAGTGACGGGACTAGCGGAAATTGCCTCAAGTGCCACTAGGGGAGGTATAGGTTGAATATTCGGGATTTTTTCTTCAGGGAAGGGGTTGTCAAGCATTAGAACAGGGTGGCCAGGGAAGTGGTGGAGTGACCCACATCCTCTGTGTATTGGCCAAGGAGCGAGGGACACTACTATCCAGTCAACTCTCCCCATGCTGAGAGATGATTGTGCCCAGGTAGTAAAAATGGATTATGTATTTGAGATCTCAGTGCATCAAAGTCTTCTAGCTGAGCTGAACAAAAGAAAACAGAAAAAAAAACAAAAAAAAAAAAAACAACAAAAAAAAAAAACCAACAACAAACAAAAACCAAAACCCAAACCAAAACAAAACAAAATGAAAAAAAAATTAAAACCCCACAAAAACAAAAACAAACAAACAAACAAAAAAATAAAGACAGGCCCAGCAGACAGTGGATTCCTTTTCCTATGCTGACCAATCAAAATGGCCAGTGATGATATGTAAAAACAGATCGATTGAATTGGCATAGCTTTAGGCTACTTACATTACAATCATAGAACCACAGAATATCTCAAGTTGGAAGGCATCCATAAGGGTCACTGATTTAAAACTGCTTACTCCTAAGAGGTTAGTTATGGTAAACCCTGTTCCTTAGAGCATCATCCAGGGGCTTCTTCGACTCTGACAGGCTTGGTATTGTGAACACTGCCCCAGAAAGCAGTCTCACAGTAACATGGGGCAGTGTTTTGAGTATTCTAGGATGAATTCCATGGGCCTCGTAGACTTGTGTGCATTGAGGTAGAGGAGCAAGTCTCAGGCTTGGCTGAGAATTTATCATCCCTGCAATCCCAATATTCCAAGACAAGGATCCAGCATTCCCAGGACCCATCATCAGTGTTAAAGACCAGGGGAAAAGCAAGTCTTAAATGTGCTGTGCTTCGTGTCCCTTGTGAGAAGTACCTGACTTCATTAAGTAACAGACCGGTGTTCTCTCTGATCCTCCTTTCGCTGTTGACTTGTTTCTAAGAGCCCATTTTGTTGTCCTTCCCAGTGCTGGCCAGCTGGAACTCTGCAAGAGTTTTGGGCTCACAAATGTTCTCCCCATTGTGGTGAACAGCAGCTGTGTAGTCCTGCTGTGCCACTTGTTCTTGCCTCCAATGGTCACACATTTTTCTTTGGTGCCTGAGTTCTAAAATAAGATCGCTGCTCAGCCAAGTCAGTCTTCTGCTCTATGTGCCATTGCCTGCACCTGTGATCTCAGGAGATGGCTCTTCAAAGGTGACCGGCATTCATCCTGTAGGCTGATTCCTGTGATATATTATCCCCCTTAAAACTTAAACTGGAAATAAGATATTAGCATGTATTTCTATTATACAGGCATTCTATTACTGCAAATTTTTCATAACTGTGTCTGTCCCTTACAATGTGTTTATATGGCATGTAACACAAGGGACCTTGATCTTTGCTATGACACCTTAGCATGAATCAACAGGAATAATTAATGCAGAACTTCTTCATTAACTTTTGCTTATAGTGTGTCAGTATTTCAGGCTGAGAGCAGGGGAAAGAGAAAAGGGGAAAAAATAGAGGACAATTTATCTTGATAGTCTCCCCTGAGTTACAGTATAAAAAGTGTCTTTAGCAGCTGCCATACTCATATTAATTAATCGTGCAATTTTGGTCATAATATCTCACATTTCTTTATCATGTTCAATCTATTGTAAAAAAGGGCTATACTTGCTCGTATAGCAAATATACTTGCTCGTATATAAAATGTGCATTTTAATATTCTCCAAAGATATACTGCATTTCAGCCACCCAAGTGTTCACCTGAAGCAGAAGAAAAAAACCAAAGGGGTAAGTGTAGCAGATTCTGGCTCATTCTCCATGGTAGAAGAAGCAAAGCCTAATTTTCCTTAATTTTCCATTGATCTTGTGAAAGACTGATAACAGGTTTCTTCTTCAGCTTTTTCTGGAACTTTTGTCTGAAAACTCGTCACAGATGGACAGTCCGGAGAAAGAATGATGGTCCATTTTGCCACTTTCTATGTCTGGACTACTAAGTTAAAACAATCCAGGACTGTTCTCTTGCTAAGATGAACTGAAACAGGACCATCTGTTTCCATCCTATAACCTCCATTACTCTCCATACAAGTCTAAAATCAGAGAATCACAGAATGCTTTGGTTTGGAAGGGTCATTAAAGACCCTCTACTTGAAACCCCCTGCCATGGGTAGGGGCATCTTCCACTAGACCAGGTTGCTGAGAGCCCTGTTCAACCTGGTCTTAAACTTTCCAGGGATGGGGCAGCCACAGCTTCCCTGTGTAACCTGTGCCAAGGAAGAACTTCTTCATAATAGCCAATCCAAAACTTCTCTTTCAGCTTAAAAACACCCCCCCTTGTCCTTTCAAAAATGCTTATTAAAAACAGATAGTGGCTTGTCCTAAATTACAAACTGTATCCACAATTTGCGTAGCAGAGAGTGGGTTGCACCAAGGGCTCTTCCAGTCTTTATCAGCTGAGATGTCTCTGTTCTGGAGCTTGGCACTTCCCTGTCCCAGTTCAATAGTGTAAGTGTCAGCACTGTGGGCAAAAGCAGACTTTACATTCAAATTGGTGAATATTGAAACATTAGGCAAGCAATCGAACTCTAGATGTCGAGATCCAGACATCTGAAGCCTTAAACCACTATTGTGAAAGAGAACTATCCATTTTCTTTTATCCCCATTGCTCTGCACATTGCAAAGCCTATGTAAGCAGAAATAGAGAAAATAGATTTTTCCTTTTAAAGTATCTGTTCTACCTGTGAACTGTGCTGTTCCTAACCACCACAAATTGCACCTTGACAGATGGATGTACACTACACTGAGGTTGTTGCAGCATGTCCTTAAAATATCCTTTAGCCTAGAAAAAAAATCTGGTGGTGTCTTCTGCATTCCTACCACCACAGCCATAAGATCTTTTGCAAACCAAACATGCTGCCATTCGATCACATCTGTAACATTTAACTTTATCGCCTCTGCCCCTGAGGAGCTGCAGAGTAGCATTTCAATTCACCATCCATGGATTTGTCCTGAAGAATAAGAGACATGTCAGCTTATCAGTCTGTGACTTTTTCTATTAACATTGTCTTCAGGTTGACTTGGCAGCACACAACAAAAATAAATCTTGTTACCCAAAGCTGGTCTGGCTTGCCAGGATAGTGCAGCTGTGGCTCAAATCTGTTAAATTTTTAAATTGCAAACATTGCTATGACTACATGAAATTTATTAGGTAGAATAATCCCTGGTAAGGGGTGCAGAGAAAAGCAATGGAATAGAAACCATAGAAATAGGTATGGAAGAGGGGTTTTTTTTGCAAAGCCTGGAAAGTTTATGTTTATGTTATTTACAACCTGGCCTGACACCCTAGAGATAACACAAATGGAGTTGTCATGTAAATTATAGGACCTTTTCATGTTCAAGTCTTAGGAAGTTCTACATGGACACTCTTCCAAGTAAGATGCAGGTACCTTATCACCTGGTCCTAAGCTTTTTCAATACCATTTTCTGCTGGTCTTTTAGTGATAAAGGTATGAGGAGAAGCATGATAACCTCAGAATGTGATGCCAGCAATAATTCTTCTGAGATGAGCTTGTTCTGGCATTACAACCCCTGCACTTCTCACTGCTCTGATTTTGTGTGACAGCCTGGCATGGAGAAATGTATGATCTTATCCAGGATGCTCTCCATGTTGGTATAAGGCTATTTAGTGCTCAGAACATCTGGCTAAACACCCAGTGTTTTTTGAGATACTCAGTGTGCTTGAGATGCTCTCAGGAGACCTGGAGATAAGGTACAGGGGTTATTGCTCTTCACCTCCTCAGCTGATCAGGAGGAAAAGCTGAGCTATCTCAAAGGACTTGTTATTTGGTGAGAATGCTGGCTGGATGGATTGGATTTGATGATCACAGAACCAATATAATAGAATCATAAAATCCAATCATATATAATTGGAAGAGCCCTTACAGCCCATCCAGTTCTATCCTCCTGCTGAGGGCAGGGACACCTTCCACTATCCCAGGTTATTCCAAGCCCTATCCATCTTGGCCTTGGACACTCCGAGGGATGAGGTAGCCACAACTTTCCTTGACAACCCATACCAGGGCCTCATCACCCTCACAGCCAGAAATTTCTTCCTAATAGCCAATTGATACCTACCCTCTTTCAATTTAAAACAATGATCTTAGAGGTCTTAACAATTCTATGATTCTAACATGCAGACAAATAAATTGAGTTCCAATAGTGAGATTCAGCTGCAGATTAAGACACTAATTAGTGCCTGGATTCAGTTAGATTCTAAAGTCCCATGAGAGTTGATGGAGACCAAGTTACTGCATGCTTTAGAGCCCAGGAAAGGTGCTGAAACCACCTTAAAGCAGGGATATATTTCTGTCCATAAGTCTAGCATCAGTAGGAATTACATTGCAGTAGGTCTCTGACTGCTGTGGCAGCTTAGATATCCAAATTACATTTAGATATATACATAAGGACTGCAAAATGTTTGTTGGTTTTGTTATTTTGGGGTTTTTTAATTAGTTTAAATAACCGCAGCTAAATATTACAGGAAATAACAGCGAATCTCCAACCAAAACAAACAAACTAACCACCCCTCCCTGGAAAAAAAACACCTTAAAAACAAAGGAAAAAGCCCCCCAAACCCCAAAAATACTAGGAAAGGCTGTTTCCTCTGATTATTAGCTTAGTGAGACAATACGATTTACATTTTTCCTTCTACTTTTTAGCTGTAACATCAACCAGGTTTTCTCCTTTTAAGTAACACTTATTTCTCACTTAGGCTCGCTCAGATGCTTGTATAAGTGTCTGATCTCTTCTGCTGTACTTAAACTCAATCATAGCTGTGAAATAACATAATTCGTGCATAAAGAAGATTTCTGCTATGAAAAGTAAATCAACCTAAAAATATTCTTGGTTTATATATTTTCAACCTCAGGAAAAAACTAATTAATTAAGATTAAAATTTTGATCAAAAATATATTTCTCTCAGCATAAAACAACAAAAATAGTAGTGTGATCTAGGAATTCTTGTTAAGTTTCTGTTGCCCCCAATTTTGTTGTCCAAAATCAGATGCTCAATTATATCCTGCATGGTGCATAATATTTCCCTTACTGTGTAAGGGGAAGTGATGTCTGTTAAGTAACAAGTATAGTGATGCACAATGTCAGAGCCTGTACAAAAAAACGCTGCAGATCTGCATCTTGTGCCATTCCCGAAAGCACTTTCCTTCAAAAAACTCATCCTTTGTTCCAGTTTTTTTTGGTTATAGTGGCTTTTTTATTTTTATTTGAAGCTGTTGTTTAGCATGTTGACACAAGTTGAAAATTTTGTTTTTATTCTGTTCATTTAGGAGACTGCATAATTTCTGCCGCATTAGGGAAATTATTAGTGTTCTATTAATAAAAACCCACAAAAACCCAAACAAACAAACAAGCAAAACCCACACAAAAACCCACCACCATGTAAAACCCCAGGGTAAGGAATTCATTGCAGAGCAGATTTCTGGAAGCTGCAAGGAGACATAAGTTGCCTCATTTTTACTGTCTTTTCCTAAATGTTTGTTCCTGGCTACTGTCAAGTGCAGGTTTATAGATTAGATTTTTAAGCTAAACATTTCTGATCTGGTTGTATCTGCAACAGGATAATTATGAACTGGAAAAAAAATTCACAATGAATCAGTGATCCCTTTTTTCTAGGAGGCAGTTGGAGCTTTCCTTGAAGCTATCCTGGGTGAGTGCTGAGCTGCACTGGCTGAATCATCTTGTCATGGGAAAAATTCCTCAGTGACAGCAAAACATAAAGCTGTCTTCAGAAAAGTCGTGTGGTCCCAGGTATTCCCATGCATTTATCTATTTCGTAATGATCTTACATCATTTGCATCTTTAACGCTAAGGATGTAGATTTTAGGATGTTTTCACCCTAAGCCTGAAAACCAAGTCATAGTGAATTATAGTAACATTTAATACTGTATTTCATATTGCAGCAGATGAAACTTAAATCTCTTAATCATGCCCTCTATACCATGAAATTCCTGAAATCAAATGCTGAGAACAATAGATAGCCTCAGACAGAATTTTTTCATCCTTTTACAAAGAACCTGTACATCTACCAGACTGACACTTAAATATCTCAAGGAAAAAGGGGCCTTTTAATGTTAAAACAACAGACTTGTCAAAATCACAGTTAGTCAGTGCTTGGCTTGTACTTTTTGATGGTACTAGTTGATAATAATCTCCATAGAAAATTAGATAAATGCAGATCTGTAACATGAATTAGGATATTCTGCACCTTCGTATGCAGATACATGTCAGAGTGTCCTAAGTACTTTTTACAAGTGTTGACTGAGTAAAACAGACAACATCTTATTGAAAGATCAGAAATTGAAGTATCATGCCCCGTTGCTGATTAGATTTTCACTAAATAATTAGCTGGATTATGATGTGTCTGAAGGTAAAGGATATTCACATTTCCAAATGAGTTTGACAGAGTGCATTGTTTTCTAATCTTACATGAGTCAAACTAACACGAAGTTTCATTCTTCAAGCTTATCTTCACTCACTTTCTCATGCATTGAGCAGAATTTGGGCAGACTTGAATGAAGACAGAGAAGGATGGTTTCTGAGGCTCAGGGTTTGTATCACATCTCATCATCTTTGTCCTGATGTGTTCCGTGTGTTTAATTTCCTTTCATTGTCAGGGTAATAGTTAGACATCTTAGGCATGTTCATGGAATATATGGTTCAATTTACACTCAGAACATCAAAAATACTTTAAAAGGCATATTAATAAGCATAATATTAATGATTTTAGCTCATGTACTATTCAGCACAAAGTACTGACACATAGCATGCAGTATCTGCAATGAGAACCAGAGTCTTTGGCTAATCATGGATTTGGAGGTTCCTTTTGTTCTTCACATTTTCTACAGATAATTTGCACAGCATTTTGAAGCTCTGCTTCAGTTTACAGGGGTTGCTTCCAGGATGTGTAATGTCTAAGCTATGGTGGTTATTTAAGTCATGTTATGCGTGGAGTTTATTTGTTGAGAAAAGCATTTGAACATTTTTATGCAGATCCACCTACTTAACTTCAAGTATCTATATAACAAACTTTCAGCCTCCCTATATAGGATTTTTATGTCTTTTAAAGGATTGTAGTGGGTTTACCCTGTCTGGATGCCAGGTGCCCATCAAAACCACTCTCTCAGGCCCCTGTGCAAGTGAACAGGGGAGAGAAAGTATAACAAAAGATTCATGAGTTGAGGTAGGAATGGGGAAAGATGACAAAACAATTACTATCATGGGCAAACCAGACAGAACTTGGGGATTATAATGAGATTATTACCAATGAAAATCAGAACAGGATAATGAGAAGCAAAACAAATTGTAAACACACCTTATCCCACCCCTATCTCCATCCTGGGCTCTAGGTTTTCCTCCCCCAGCAGTGCAGAGTGATAGGAATTATCATAGGATAGGGGATAGGATAGGGGTTATGGGGTCAGCTCATCACACATTGTTCCTGCTTCTGCTCAAGGAAGGAGGTCCTGCTGCTCCAGACTGGGGTCCCTCCTACAGCAGACAGTCCTCCACAGACTTCAGCCAGAGTTCTCCTCACAGTCTGCAGCTCTTCATTAATTGCTTCAGTGTGGGACTGTACACCACAGGGTCAATCCTTCATGAACAACCTGCTCCAGTGTCCCCCTTGGAGTCACAAGCCTTGCCAGCAAACCCGCTCCAGCCTGGGTTCCTCTCTGTGTGGGTCTGCTGGTTCCTGTCAAGACCCTGGTCCCACTTCCCTTTTTTCAGAGCCCTCTTTTGTACATCACCTTGTTCTGGCATGGGTGTCTTCCATGGGCTGAGTTGGATCTCTGCTCCCTCATGCCCTCTCTGGGCTTCAGGGGCACAGCTGCTTTATGATGGGCTACACCAGGCTGCAAGGGAATCTGAGTTCAGAGCCTGAGGCAGCTCCTGCCTNTTGGAGTCACAAGCCTTGCCAGCAAACCCGCTCCAGCCTGGGTTCCTCTCTGTGTGGGTCTGCTGGTTCCTGTCAAGACCCTGGTCCCACTTCCCTTTTTTCAGAGCCCTCTTTTGTACATCACCTTGTTCTGGCATGGGTGTCTTCCATGGGCTGAGTTGGATCTCTGCTCCCTCATGCCCTCTCTGGGCTTCAGGGGCACAGCTGCTTTATGATGGGCTACACCAGGCTGCAAGGGAATCTGAGTTCAGAGCCTGAGGCAGCTCCTGCCTCTTGGTCTGCACTGCCCTGGGTGTCTGCAGGGCTGCTCTTCACACATGTTCTGCTTTTCTCTGAGTACAGCTACATCTGCACAATAACTTCTTTTCCTTCTTTAATCTGTTACCACAGAGGTGTTACCACCATCACTGCCAGGCTTGGGCTTGGCCAGTGCACGGATCCATATGGCATTGGCTCTCATGGACATGGAGGAAGCTTCTGGCAGCTTCTGAGAGAAGCTATCCCTGTACCCCTCTTGTTACCACAATCTGGCCACACAAATCTACAGAAGGGATATGAACTTAATGAAGACCTGAATAAGGTTCTAGATATGCCTTACTATTTCAGTATATCAAATATAGGAGCAATAAGGACTCAGTATAAAATGTTAAATCTAAATGGGATTTGAATATTTGGCTCTCAGGACAAATCTATCGCATTTCATGCATTTTTCAATGATATTTAATTTAAAGCATTTTTCAATAATATTCCTAGACAAATACATGTAGAGAACATTCATATTTAAGGAAAATTCATGCTGAAAGAGACAGATAAAACCAAATTAATTGATTAAGAATTAAAACAAATATTTGCAGATATATTTGAACAATTTCATAAGCTTGGGTTCTCATAGTAAGAAATTAAAAAATATTTTCATAAGCTTTTTTTTCCAGTCTATGTCAAATGAAAATATTCTTCACACATTTCCCTCTACATCAGCTTTCTCATCTATTTCAAACCTCATTTCAGTATGTCTTTTCATCATTACTTAAACTTATTAATTTCCCTTTTCCCCTGGGATTTATAGATGTATGTTTACTCTGTAAACTATTTTGAGATAGTCTTTTTATGAAGTACCATGAAGAAGAACTAACATTGTTACCAATAGGCAGCCACTTCCTAGGCTGAACTTCTAATTAAGTTATTCTTGGTTCATGCAGGGGAATACTAACCATGTATTCTGGGGTTACCAGGGTTAATTGTGTGTCTAGACTATAGGGACTGCATTTCTTTAACTAACAGACCACGAAAAGAGTAAGTGAAGCTCTCTGGAACATGATTATAATTTTATATATAACAGCTATATTTGAAGTGTCTTCTTGGAGGTTCAAATGTAGATGGAGGAAGATTTGGGCAGAGGGAGTAAGCTACACAGCAGAACAGTTAAAATGAGATAAACAAAAAGGACAGATGGAGCAAAGAATAGTTCAGCCTGATAGAGGGATTAAATCACTGCATTATGTTTGTGTTTCAGTCTCAGTGTCACTGAATTTTGTAGGTATTCCTATACAAGTTAGCATCATGCAATGGTTGTTAAATTATGTTGTAGACTCTGGAAATAGCTCACAGTCCTCCAAAGAAGGAAGAAACCTATGCAGTCTTTTCCTGATGCAAAAGTGGCCAAAGTGTACTTAGATAAGACATTTTTTAAGTCAGCAGCAGAAACTGTTTCTGCAGGTGCAGGAATGGCCACATGAGTCAGGGTTCTGTAGATGGCTCAGGTAGTTGGGAGACTTATCTTTGGTATAAGATTATATATAATGAAGTATTATCAGTGTCCAGGGGGAGTCATGTAGGGCTGTGGAATGGGTGTAAAACCTGAGGAGTTTTGCCCCATCCAGCTGAAGATGTTGCTTCTGAGACCCTTGCAATGGAAACTGACTTTACCAAACAGAGACTGGTAAAGAACCTGAGTCCCCATGCAAGCTTTACCCTTGTGCATAGATCCCAAAAAGTGATGATTTGTTTATGTTCTCTCTTTTTCCTCCCCCCTTTGTTTTTTTTTAGCAGCTCTTCTGTGCGTTCATATCTATGCAACATGGATATCAAAGTAGGTGAATGCTAATGTCAGCACTGCACCCCGCTGAAGCATAGCCCAAGGTGCTAGGTGGTAAGAAGTTTACCTGAATTTAAACCAGGGTTTCTTCCTTCCTGTAACCCTTTAGCAAGCTGTCAGCACACATTGCTGGAGGTAGCGCGCTGCCACCACTGCTGTGATTACATTGTGTTAATTGGCTTCAAACAGTTTATATGAATCAACTCAGAGCATAAAGTAAACTCTTGGCTCCTAGGGAGCTGGTAATGTGTACAGCCAGAGTGCTACTGAGCTGATCCTGCCTTTTCCCTAAACATTAGACAACAATTGCGTAAGAGTTCAGCTAAGTTTGTGTGCTTTCATCTTTCAGACTTGCCCAGTGTTATACTGAATGAGATCACGTCCAACAGCAATTCCAGCGCCTGCTTTGACAGGTTTTTTGGAGAGCTGTTGTTGCCTCAGCCTAAGAATATCCCATCCTGCCTCTCCTTCTGGACCAGCTGTGTTCCAGCTGTGAAGAACGGGTGGCAAGCTGGGCTGGGTGTCAGACACTATTAAAGCTGAAGTGCTGCTGCTGTGATTGTTTCATGCCCTGTGGAACTTTACCTCACTTACTTCAAGAGCAAAACTGAGCACATTAAATGATTTAGCAGCATGGTGGGCAGCTCAGTAACCTAACAGAAACACATTTTCTGAGCAGTCAAGGAATAATGCAGTGAATAAGCCCTTTTATAGTAATAAAATTCAATAACTGGCCAGAGTTGTTTTCTTGTTAGATACTGAATAAAGCCTTTGGCAGAGTACTTTTTTTTTTTTTGTGTAAGCCTTTTGAGTTTTTCACATATCTACTGATTACTGTAGTGTAGGTTTATACAATTGTTAGTTGATGCTCTTCTGATGGATTTTTGCCTTGACCTACATCTCAGTCATTGAATGGTGCTGCTAATTTTCAAGGGATGTACTGGAGGAGGAGGTAAAAATTCTACAAAAAAAATTATGTGCTAGTTTTGGTCAGCCTGTAAAGGATAATACTTGACACATCCTTTGGGTGGTTTCTGTATCACATAGAAGCACCAGATAAGGAAGACTGATTACAAATGATTTAAATTCTTGTATTCATATCCTTCTTTGCTTAATATGGAAGAGTTTAGGGGACAAATATTGCACCTCGTTAATATATTCTGTGGCATCTCTGGTAAAACACTTCAAAAACAAAAAAGAAAATTAAAAAACTTTCAGAAGCAATCATTTCATTTTCATAAAAATAGATAATGAGTTCAGAAACCTAACCACTGGAGCAAGAATTCTGTTGACTTTCAGACAGATTTGTGTCCCTTGTTGGTGAAAATCAGGTGAAACTATTACTGAAGGTAGACCCGTGTTGCCCTGTGATACTAGATTTTGTCCAGCTGTAATTCAGAGGTGTTTTGTCTGTAGAGGTGGAGATAGCACTCACTCACCTCAGTGGCAGGATGGGTGTTTGAGCACTCCTCATCTGTACCATTCCTAAACCAGACAGCTCAGCCCTAGCATCAGCATTCAAAAACTTTTGGCACCTTACTTATTTCAGGCATGAGAAAAGGGAATACAAATCAGCACAAGTTACATAGAGCAGAAACAAGGCTGTGATTTAATTAATGCAAATTTCAGTCTATGAGGTGTGCTTTTATTTAAAAACGTTTTGAATAAACAGCAAGATTTTAATTCTGCTCAGAAGATCTGAAACCACTGATACCCATAGATGAATGGGTTCCTTGCATGTGCATCTTTAAGTTGGCTTTGAAATCCTTAAATATAGTTTAAAGAATCTTTTAAACTGCTTCAAAATTCCAGTGGCTCAAAATATAATTACTTCACTCACAGTTGAAAGCTTATTATCACTAAACAAGTGGTGAACAACTGACATAAGTACTATACCCACCTAATAATCATTTCACTTATAACTGGAATGCAGCTTTCTTTTCAAAATATCAAAACACAGAAAAGCAACCCAGTACTCAGGCTAAATTTCAGTAATCCAAATATGGTCAGTTCCTGCAAAAGTGATACAGCATTTTCTAATATTTTTCTATACATCATGCACCTGTCTTTACTTACATTTTACTCATTCTTACAGGAACAATTAAAACTACTCATCTTAGGGGAAGAACTAAAAGAAATGTCATAACTAATTGATAAAAACATTAACACTTTCACTAAGCTAAATATAATCATCTGAAATGGAAAGCTAACATGTTACTCAGGCTAATGGCCTCTAGAATCTACATGAATAACTAATCACTGTCTTGCAATTCACCAGATATGCTCTTTTCCTTACCCTCTTGATTCCCACCTGAATAATTTTTTCTTAATGTTTATTTAATACTATCCCCAATAATACAGCACCTTTTGGTATTCCCGAAACAATTAAGCATAATAATTCAATCCCTCTGCTGCCCTTCCTATGTTAATATAAATTCATAATTATCTGACCCATCCTATTTAGTGAGCTTTGGATCAGACCATATCTGGTCTTTTCTATTCTGGAATAGATCACTATTTTCTTAATAGTAAAATGGCTTTTTCTATGTTACATTTCTTCTCTGGACATGACCTTTAGGGATTTCACAGACTCCTGCATCTGTTGTTTGAGACCTCTCATCCTTTTAAAGTCCATAATAAGTGTTTGTCAGACATTGCTGAAACGTGGTAACATACCACCTTTACATTGGGATCAATCAAATCCCAGGCCCTGAGATTCAATACATCTTCTCTAAAAGATATAAAATTTGCTGAATAAATTAAGGAGAAAGTCTAAAGTCCTTGTGAACATGAATTAGGAAAAATAGGTTTTTACACTATGAGGATGAAAATTCTTCATGCATGTGTAGATAATGGGCTAAGTGGTCAGTTAACAACCATGTACAGTTCCAGAAACACAGGCAGAGCTCTGAAGGCCACCTGTAATTTTGTTAATTATAATGTATTCCTTTCCATTGTTCTAATTATGACTTCTCCATGGTATTTCCACCTATCAGTGCAGAAATCTCATGTGAGTTCCTGCCACTCCAAGGCACTATTACCTGGTGTTACATGGTTATTTGTACCAGCATATATTTTGTGTGAAATACAGCTATGTCAGATCTGTTCGGATTTTCTGCTGGAATAAATGGCTTCTCCAGGTAAGGGAGAATTCATCCATGGCTCTTCCTGGTCTGGCTGTTGAATTATCATTACTTTTTTTAACACTCCTCCACGTGACAACTTATCCATTGCTAAATGGAGATAGATATCGCCTGAAGTGGATGTACCTTTAGAGAATTACTTTCCATGGGGTTGGATCTAGCCATTTCCCTTATCTTGAACTTTCTTACCTTTGTTTCTCTTTTGTATTTGATCTCATCTGTTTCCAAAGACAAGCAAAAAATCTTATCAGTGATTTACTGAGGAAGAAGGAACCAGAGAATAAGTGTAAGGTTAGCTAGAGAGAATCAGTTTATTCTGCACAATGGTATATCCAGTTTGGGTGCAAATTGTATGGTACTTGAAGTGAATCACTGAAATAGGCAGATAAAGCCCCTGATTTTAACCCTGATCCAGCAGTGCTTTTCCATATAATACTGACAGATGACCATGGCTTGAATTACTCTGTTCAAAGTAAGGCAACGTGATCTTTGTAAGTCTAAAATCCAAATTACCCTTTCACTGGGCAATATCAAACTCTTGTCAGAAAAATCCCATCTGAACTGTCATCAAACATCACTGCTGTGAGGACAGAGGGAGTGCACTGTGGTGGTAACTGAGTGATATTCCCCCTGACTCTTGTGAGCTGCACACAGAATACAGACAGGATGTAAATTCAGACCCAAGCATAGATATGCATTAGGTAAGTACTAACAAAACAAATGATTATTTAGTATCACTAAGAGAACAGCATATAGTCCCTTTCATTTTGCTTTTTGTAGGAGTTATTTTTGGGTTGTTTGAGCTATTTCTGAGGGGATTTTGTTGTTTGTTTTTTGGTTTTTATTATTTCATTTCTTAGAATGAAGAGTTTTACTTTAAGAGCTGGAAGCACAGTTTTACTGCTGATATTCTTAGACAACATGTAATGTTAGATGTAGCGGATAAAGCTTGGTACAAATCTGCCATCCTAATTTATAAGGCTGGTGGTCTGTTGAATAACTTCATAGTTCACTGTCATGGGAAAAAACTTCATTACTGGACATGAATCTATTACATTAGATCACCAGAGCCTAACGTATTGAGGGAAGGGTCTTTATCTAAAATTTGCAATTAAACTGTGTGTTCTGAGTGGCTGCTGACCTCCACTGTTGAAGAATATCCATTGATGAACAGATTTCAAAGTGAGGAGGATCTTTTTCTGTAACCTAGCTCAAGTGATTCAGTAACATGGGGCTGGGAGGGTCATCTAGTAAATGTTGCATCCTGACTACAGCTCTTGCAAGAATGACAGATTTTCTTTCTGCAGATATCTAGAAATTCTTATATCAAGATTTAAGGTAGTGAATTCATGGGGTTTTTTTTCACAATGAACAATTCTATTACTTCATCACTGTATTTAAAATACATGCCTTTGCAGTTTATTGGTTGTTCTGAACCTCATTGCCACAGGGATTGTCAAAAGTCTCCCACATGAATAATTAACAAATTTCTCTCTGTGAACCGTTTATGTAAACCATACATTCATTTAAAAGGGTAGAACAGAAATTTACTTAATTATGATCTCTGCAGATCATGCTATATTTCCCAGTTCGCACACTGAACAACTACACTATCTAATTAAGCCATTTCATCTGGATATTTAATCAATAAAGTTAAAGGGGTTTTTGGTTTTTTTGGTTTTTGGTTTTTTTTTAATTTCTGAGGGTCTGTTTCATTTCTTGGTCTTGTATTAAAAGCTCTGTGTTTGTGCGTGCTTGTTTGCATATGTAATGAACAAACAGAGAGGAAAATAAATTTTTATGTATATGTGAATAGGTAGATGGATAACATGCATAATTGCTTTAAGCAGAGGGTAAGATCAGATGAACCTCATGGTCCTTTCCACCCTAAATTATTTTGTTGTTCTATGATTCAATCCATTGATCATTGGATCAGAATCAGAATTGAAGATTCTCCCATTCGACCATGAATGGAGATTTACTACAGCTCGATCAGGTATTTCAGTATTTCTTCTTTTCAGACATTCCTACATCTATAAATTATAGAATCAGAGAATGCTAGACTGTTTGGAAGGGACCTTAAAGGTCATGTAGTTCCAACTCCTCTGCCATGGACAGGGATGTCATTCACAAGGTTACATTGCTCCAATCACCATCCAGCCTGGCCTTGAACACTTTCAGGGCTGGGGAATCCTCAACCTTTTTGGGAAACCTGTTCCATTGCTTCATCACCTTCTGAGTAAAGGATCTTATCTTGGAGCAAATCTCAACCTGCGCTTTCCAGTTTAAAATCACTACCCCTTGTTCTGTCACCATCTTCCTATATAAAATATTCCTGTCCATGCTTTTTATAAGCCCTCTTCAGCCACTGGAAGGGGCTCTAAATTCTACCCCAAGCCCTCTATTCACCAGGCTTAACACACCCAGCTATCTGAGCCTGTATCCATAGGAGAGGTGCCCCAGTCCTTTGAGCATCTTCATGGCCTCCTCTGGACCTACTCTAAGAGGTCCATTTATTACTTGTGTTAAGGACCACAGAGCTGGACATATCACTTCAAGTGAGGTTTCACCTGAGCAGGGCAGAATCCCCCCTCCCCTGTGCTGGAGGATGAGTCCAGCGCGTGGGGGATTCAGGACACATCCAGCTCTTCCCCCTCACAACCCCAAGTCCCTCTTGGCAGGGCTGCTCTCCATGAGTTCTTTCACTCCTAATATTCGGGATTGCTGTCCGGGGTTGTTATCCTCAACCCAGTTGCAGCACCTTGCATGGGCTTGTTGAATTTCATGAAGTTCTTTGTGAACCCATATTTCAAATTTGCCCAGGTCCCTTTTGATGGCATCCCTTCCTTCTGTTGTGTTAGCTGCACATCACAGGTAGACAGTGAAAAGCAAAACAGAACTAAGTTCTGCAATGCATATTGTCTCATTTTCTCAAAGCCTTCTTGACAACACAGTCACATCTAACTATTTTCAATGCTTCTTTGGAAGTCACAACATTAAAATGTGATTGAGATTTACTGCCTATTGTTAGGGCATGATGTTGGCAGTTCATTTAGACAATCATAGAAATAGGAGTGGATTATTTAATAATAATGTTATTTTGACTTCATGGGTAATGCTGATCTTTCGGAAAAAAAAATCTAAATTAATTTTCTATAGATGTACAGCTTTTTCTTTCCAAAATATGTTGCTAGAAGTAGAAGAAAACAAGTATTTCATATGCATCAGTTGGTCCTATGCAAAGTTAATATTTTTTAAGATTCTTAGTGTTTGAATGAATATGGCATCACTTATTGCCAGCAGCATCACAGCTACTCTCTGCTGCCTGATACTTTTTTTTCCCCAGTACAGAAACCAAAATCAATTGCACTTGGCTCTAAAAAAAATCTGATCCTTTGAAGGCAGGAAAGGTGTTGTGTCCTACTTCTGAAGGACGGGGATGTTGCCATGTCAGAAACTGCTTCATATGAGTGTTCTCCTTATAAGATTAATGACAAACCATGAAAACATTACTTCAAAAAGGGAAAATGCATCTTTCTACTAACACTAAATATTGATATGGGAATGAAAACATAAGGGAATTGTTAAGATTCTCTGGTTCTCCAGGAAGAGGCTCAGTATAAAGATATTTTACGTAACACTCATGTGGATGTTTTATATTGCTTGTCCATGGTTTATTCTTTGGTCTCTGTGGTTCCACACTAATTTTCTGATTTACCATAGCTGGAAGGCATGGAAAATATAGTTACAATACTAAAGTAAATAAAATTTCAGATGATTAATTTCAGGTTTCTTTTAAAAACAGCTCCACAAATAAAATGAACAGAAAAAACAGAAAAAGCTTTCATGGGTCATTTATTTTAGGAAATTATTGAATGAACTATAATTTAAATAAAGACTGTGAGATTTACTCTGGTATAATAGCATGAAATTAAGACCAAGTTTTACCTATGCTGTTACTAATAGACAATGTATTCAATTACATACTAAATCTGATTCACTTGTCTGTGCAATTAAAATGCAAATGTTCAGGTCATAATACTAGAAGCCTCCCATTTTGGATGTGGCATTATATGGTTTACTTGCTGCTGTTGTTAACAATAATTCAGATGGGAAGGTAACATAACTTTAACTACCAATATGTGCCATCCTGAAACAAGGTTTCTTGTGTCCTACATGCAAGTCTTAACTGCTGCAATGAAGCACACAATTTTTCTTGGTGGAAGTCTCTGGTTTCTCCAAGCACCACAGTTTAAACTATGCCTGTGCCCTCTTTGTCAAACCTTATGGACAAATGATTCCAAGTAATATGCTTTCTTTGATCTTCTTTTTGTTTATTTACCTCAGTCTTGAAAATTGGATTTTCAAGACATCCTTGCTTCATAAAGTGTGAAGATGAAACACTAAGTGGGACTGTAAACATGCTGACAGGTAAGACAGACTGATCACAAAACAAAATAAAACAAATTTTGTGGAAATAAAAAGCAAAAAGTATTCTATGTCTGATACATTTTAATTATTGAAAGTATTCATGATCTATAGTATTCAAAGAATATTTGATTACTGACTAGAACTTGCCACTGACATAGTAAGAATAATGTCAGGAAACCCAGAGGTCTGGCCAGTTTCCACGACTACTGTCCATCTGTGCTGCTTCCAGCCCCCAAGTCAGATGGAATTTGTGCATCAGAACAGTAAACATAATTTGCATAAAATGCAGCCTGAAATATATGTCCTCTGTTGTCACAGACAATATTGATAAAGGTAGGTTTTATTACTTCAAAACTGTTACAGGAAGAACAATCTTTTATGCTGGCTTGTCTAGAGAGCTTAGGAATTCCCAATGTTATCCTTATGAGAGGCTAGAGGTATGTTTTATTGTTACTAAAGAACATATAGAAGACTTGGAACTGCCAGTTTATTGTGGCCTAAGAACCCTAAAATTGGAAAATAAAGAAAGCTTATTTTTTGTAGCTGCTAACTTTGAGTTTATTGCCCTCTGAAAGTGAGGGGCTGAGAGTATATCAGTTTGTCTCCTGCCCTTGAAGAAAGGGAATTACTCTGTTGGTTTTCGTTAGGTTGTTTTGGTTTTGATTTTGGTTTTGCAGTGGTTTGGTTTTTTTTTCTTTTTTTCTTTTTGCCTTTTTTTTTTTTTAATCTAGACCTACTTATGAGCGATTACAACTGCTACTTACAACAACCTCTTGGGAGAGATAATAAAAGAATGCAGTTATGTTTTATTACTGCTGCATGATGTAGGAGGCATCCTAGTTTCATCCAAGCACTTGAGCTTTTCAGACTTTAGAAATGAAGCAATTCTTTGTCAATCCACTGCTTTAGATAGAAGCAGTGTGGTAAATGCAGACAACCAAGCTGAAGAGTCGATGATCACTAGACTGCAGAAACTGTGGTGAAAGAAGCTATTGGCTTATGTTTAAAAAACGAAGGAGGATGGGGCAGGTTGCCATGGACAACAGATTGGTTCTGGCCATGTTCAGCTTCAGGCCATATATCACACAGGAGCAGGCAGTCTTGCCTAGGTTGAACTGGCAATATTTTGGCAAATGGTGTCTCTTTAGAAATGTCACCATCTCTCTAAAGTCCAGTGTCTCTTACAGCTGGTTAAAGAGAACCGGCCACTTCTTGCTGCTCGCCACCAACACACCAGGGATTGTTAGTGAGCATTCAGAAGGAATGCTTTGGATGAACCTTCTCTTCCTTTTGGAGTCTGACTCATGTGTCATCCTTGATATTTAGAAGCTCTTGAAGTACTGGTGTTTCATCTCGTGCAACTTCCCCATACCATATTGTCCCATTAATCTACAGTGGTCAAGGACAGCATCCCAATTCTTTACAAAGAAAAGGCAGAGATACTCAGTAATCCCCTTCTGGCTCATATTTCTTCACTTAAAGAAAAAATTATTCCCAGGAGCTTGGATTAGGCAAAGAAGCCATTTCATTTTGGACAATGAAACTGCATCTGTACAAATAACTGCATGTATTCCAGATCAGTCTCTGGTCATGGTGCCCTTTGACATGGGAGGACCTGCACCTACGTCGGTGATTTCTCCCGGGGTCAACCAGGTGATGGCAGACTGTTGGATGTGGCTCCCGTCTTCTGTGGGTGCTCTTCTGTGCCCAAAAATAGTTTGGGGAAGTGTCTGTTGGCACAGATTAAAAATGTGCTAGAGACTGTCCTAAAAATTTAGTGTAGAGACAAGTGAATTGCCTGGAAACATTCTTTGACATGTTCAATTTATTACCCTAGACAACAGTCTCGGAAGCAGAAGTCCAGGGCATGTCAAGGCACAAGCCGTCACACAACAAAGCTTCACTCACCTTCATGAAGCTTCAGATCTCCTTGATTCCTCCAATATGGCAAAGACTTGCCATCTGCTGCACAGAAAGAAGGGTGGTTCAACAATGGATTATTGCTTTGTGTTTCTGCATTTTTAATGCATCTCAATCAATTAATTAAGTGACTCTTAAGAGATACAAGAGATACCATCTATGTTCCAACCCCACAGCTCAAAAATGTCTTTGTACCATGATAAGGAAAATCAGCTCTGTAATTGAATCAAGAATATTATTAAATAGGAAGGGTTCCTAGACTCAGATAACTATGGAAATACACCAGAATTTGGTCTTTTTGGGGAGGAAGGTCTGCAGTTTTCCAATATGTTTGCTGTGTAGAAAATTGAGTAGCCAAGAAAGAAAAGTTTTTTTACCCTGTAAAACCCAACCATTTTGTAGGTTGTTCTTCTCCCTGTTGGCTTCTCTGGTTCCAGATCCCTACTGATGGCAAAAGACAAAGTGCTCTTTGTGCAACCCACCAACATAATTACAGTTATTACATCAGTGGATGTCAAACCCATCCTAGAATGAGAACTCTGTATTTTCTTGTCACCCTATAGGCCCCTTGGTGAGACGTATAGGAGGATCATGTGGTGGACTGGAAAGATTCTTTTTAAGTTTTGATAGGTGGATTTGTTTCCCAAGATTGTGAATTTGCATGTCTGTATGGGAGAGGGGGAGGAGGGGAAGGAAAAGGTGGAGAGGGACAAGGAGGAAGAGAGAGAGTGAAAGGGCAAATGTATGTAAAAACAAATCTCTTCTTGAGGGACAAAAGCAGATCATATAATCCTAGAATGGTTTCGGCTGGAAGGGGCTTTAAAGATCATGAAACTCCCATGTCCTGCCATGGGCAGGGAGACCTTCCAGACTAGACTAGATTACAGCTCCATCCAACCTGGCCTTAACATGTCCAGGGACGGGTCACCCACAGTGACCTATACCCAGTTTCTGTGGGCAACCTGTTGCAGAAATACCTGAATATCATATAAAGACAAGGCCTTGATTTAAATATAGTTTTTATCTTTGATAAAGAATGATGAGATTTTTTTTCTCAACCAGCATGAATTGCAGTTTCTTTGTAAATGTAACTGAAGAAGCACAGCACTAGTCTGTCTTTCATTTATGTTGCTTTTATTAGGAGACTATTCAATATTCTGAAAAGAAAACAAGCTGAAGAGCTATAAGAAAATAATAAGCCTTAATAGCAGCAAGGTAGGAGAATGTAATTTTCAGTTTATGATCATAAATGCCTCAGAGCTCTTAACAAATATCTAGTAATTTGGCTTCAAAACAGACCTGGGAAATAGTTAAGCATTTTTATCACAGGAAATTGTAAGAAGAGAGAAGCTAAATCAGAAACTGAAACTGTATCTGATCCAGGAATATAACCTCTGAAGTCATCTCTATTCTTCTTTGGGAGGTTAATGCTGAATTGACACTAAGCTGAGTATCTTTTGCCCCTGACAACTGAAAGAGGAAATTCTATCTGCTTTATTTAGATGCCACATCACCAGCTCTATGAGTTTCTGGCCTTAAGAGGGCTATCCAATCCACTAACACAGCTACCAAAGCTCCATACATAAATTTAACTGAGCACAGCATTAACCTCTGAAGACTTGTTCAGCTTATCTCCCTCCCACTTTCTGTCAAATTGCTCAGGGCAGTGACTCTTCATCTAAGTAGAAAACTAAAGCTTCAAAGTCTGACCTTAACTTCCTGCCATCTTGCAAGTTTGGAAATTCACATTTTAAAAACATCTGCAAAAACCTGCCATTTTGTCCAGCAGCAAACTACAACGCTTGGTGTTGGAAAACACAATAACCATAGTGCAGAATCTGTCAAGCACAGTGACACTTGAGGCTCAGTTCAGTTGTCCACAAGGATGTCTGTTGCCATTTGGGATGATGACTGTCATCCTGCCTGGCCTCCAGCTCATGCTTCAGGGGAGAGAAGGGTTTTTGCAGATCTTGTGTCATGTTTTATAGCTGTCTGCAGCAGGTATTCACATGTGAAGGGGGGAAAAATGTGAGAAGATGCTTTAATATAACTAACTTAAATGAACTCTTACGGTAACAATTATTTTATACAGCTTGCCCAAAAGTTCATATTGGAAGGCAGACTCTATCATGGTCACTTAGGTTCAGCTAACAATTATAAGCACCTTCAGATAATGTTTTTTCTAAACAGGAGCTTAAGATAGGTGAGAATGATTAGTCTCTGAGGACCTGCATTATAGTCATATCATTTATGTCAGGATTTTAAGGTAACAGCTAAATTTTAGATGTCTGTCCTTTATTTCTCTCAAGTGAGGTTGTTGCTGCACAGACCTTTGAGTTTTTCAAGACACTCCATTTGATATAGAAGTTTCCCAGTCCACCTATTTTTTCACAGTATTGCTTTAGCATGGTCACAGGTCAAAATATTTTATTTCTGTGAACTTTACTTTTTGAATTTTTGCCAGAGCAGTGTTAGTAACACCATACCCCATTTACTTCCAGCTTTGTTCACACAGTGTTGCCAGGTTCCCATCTCCTGACAGGTTTTTTTTCTCCTTGGTGATGCTAGCATTTTCTGTAACAACTCACAGAATTATAGAACCATTTAGGTTGGAAAAGACCTTTAAAATAATTGAGTCTAACCATTAGTATAACACAGCCATGTCCACCATTAAACAGTGTCCTCAAGCACCCCATCCACATTTTTTGAACACTTCCAGAGATGTCTTTTCTGCCATGTCTCTGGATAGCCTCTTCAAAATGGTTGACAACCCTCTCAGTGGAAAAGTTTTCCTTGATATCCAGTCTAAACCTCCTGATGCAACTTGAGGCCATATCCCTCCTGTCCCCGTGTCATGATCAGTGGACAGTGATGATGGTTTGTTTTGATTTCAAAGTGCAAAAGGGGCAAGGAGAACTTAGTTCAACTGAAATCAATGTATCTTTGTTGATACCCACAACATGCAATAGAGGAAAAAAGGAAAGAAAGAGAGAGAGAAAGGGGGGGTTATAGCTACCAATGGCAGACATGAGTCCTCGTGACACAGAGCCAATAGACCACCTTTGCAGTCCTCGTGATGTGCGCCAGTAGAGTCATCTTCTCCCTCGGGGAGGCCTCAGAGGCTCTCTTTTTTAAGGAGCTTATTATAGTCCTTTTTCGAGGTGGGGGGCAGCAGGCCAGGAACGGGGGGGAGACCTCGTGAGTGTTGCAGGTTTTCTCACACAATGAAGAAACGGGGCAGGCTGGACTCGGTGGTACAGTACAGTCAGTCCAGAGCAAACACAGCTCTGCAAACATGGCTCAGATACTGTGATAGTCCCATCGTCTCTGCACGGGTTTCCAAGGGGACATCTTCATCAGTGAATGCACCTGCAGTGAGGAACCTGGGTCCCACCTCAGTCAGGCCAGAACTCCTGTGTTGTGGTTTAGGGTCCTTGGGATCTCAGCCTCTGTCTTTGTTCGAGAGTCGTGAGGCAGATGAGGGATCTTCGGACCGACTCTCACACTCTGTTCCCTGCAAGCAGAACCTGAACACCCCCCGGCCTGCCCCCTCCAATCAGGGAGTTATGCAGAGCCAGAAAACCCCCCTGGAGCATGCTTTTCTCCAGGCTGAGACCCCTCAGCTCCTTCAGCTGCTCCTCATCAGACTTAGTGTAAAACTACTCTAAGGCACTGAGTGCTAATATACTTGTCCCAATAGTTTGTTGACCAGATTGTGTTTCCCAACCCATATTGGCACTGTCAGTGGAAGACTAGTTATTTACATATATCCCAGAGAGTGTCCAGTAGTGGAGAGAGGATGATGGAACATGAAGCTCGAGAAACCTCAGTTACCACCTGAGCCCCCAGACTGCTTCTCATGACGTGCCTTGGAGGACTGGCATGAATAGAAGTCACAGAAACAGAGAGTTGAGCTGGCAATGGGCGTATGGAATCTGTTAAGCTTAGAAGAATTAGGAATGATGAGTTATTTTCAGCTGCCTTTGGCAAAATGCTTTTGTTGGGCTGCTGGTTAGGGCTCTGACAGTGATCTGGGAATAACCAGTGCTCTGTAATTATGTGTGAGAGAGAGCAAACAGCATGGAGATCCTTCTGTAAACCCTGATAAGAAAGAGATGTAGGTCTTTGTGTGTCTCTTCCTCGTCATTGCACACAGGTCTGGAAATTTTCTCTCATCCTGAGAGAAGGGATCACCTTTCAAAGGTATGGTTTTGTGGTCTGCTTTCCACTGAAAAGAATATTCTGTTTTTCATGACATGGCAAACACTTTGTAGGAGCTCAGGAGAGGGACAATAACAGTAAATGAAGGGTAGCAGATCTCACTTCCAAACCTAGATCAACAGAAACACTACAAATTCTTTTTAGAACTCCTACCTCATTCCAAATTGTTTCTACATTGTAATTAGGAAAATTCAAGAAACACAGTAGAAAAAGACTTACAAAGGTCATTTAGTAAGGCAGTTTTGAAAACAGAAGGAAAACCTTTATTTCAAGCTTGGTGTAAAATTGAGGAAAACCTTCTCAGAAGAGATTAAACCATCCATTGAATTACCTTCATTTCCCAATTTTAAAGATCTTCAGTAAATGGATATTTTTTAAAAGCTTGTATATTGGTAATCTATATTGCACACTAATTCAGCATGGGAAAAAACAAAAGCTCTTTTTTTCTAGAAGCAGGAGGTAAGAAGAGTGCAGAAGGAGGCAAGATAATTTGAAGAATTTTCCTTAACTTCAACCAGTTCAAGTTGTTTCAAGTGCTGACAGGGAATTTGGTCCCTCCATTTATTCAGTAAGTTGCTGCTCCTCTCAGACTGTCCTTGTCATTATTAAAGTGCAACTAAGTATTTCTGACTTTAAAAAGGCTTGGCTTTTTAAGGATCCTCAAATATGTTGAAGTGCCAATTTGACTTTATATAGCCTTACAGTTTATGTCAATATTACATAGGTTCTTCACACAATTTTTGCCTAGGATAGAAGTTATGAATTGACAAGGACCAAAATCTTAGTTCTTGGAAAAGAGCAAGGAAAGTCTCTTTTCTTCATCACAGACAAAAAGAGAAAACTGGGATGTAGATTAGTTTAATTGCCCAGGGATGCTTGGCTTAAAAACAAACAAACAAAAACTCACCAAAAAACCCCAAAACCAAGCAATTCCCCACTCAAACAAACAAAGAAAAAAAAACTTCAAAAAAACAATGTTAGAAGGGATAGGAAATGGAGGGGAATATATTATCATGTCTGCATGGTTTCCATAACAGGGAAAACCCTTCCCCTCCCATCCTAATTCAGTTGAATTTTTTGTGGCTAATTTAAACGGTTTCCATTAAATACTAGGCACTGATTTCCTCAGCATCATATTTCTGTTTTGGGTATCAGAACATTTGTACTAACCTTCTGTATGAGAAGAACTTGTGCTACTGACTCCCACCTACCTTGGCACGTAACCAAATTAAAAAAAAAAAATCTTCATGGAGAACTTATTGACTGGGAACCAGGTGAAACATGTGAAAGACTTTTCTTTTGGAAGCAGATGGAAAAATAAGAAGTAAGATTTACAGTAATTTCATCAACTCCCTGATGCAGAAACATAATACAATATTGATGAATTCTGGTAAGTTTATGTGTGGTTTAAAATATAGGCACTCATCAAGGCATTCAGACTGGATTCCAACTTTTTTTTCACCCAAAATCCATGTAGCCTCTTCCTGGCTCTCATTATCATTTCACACTTAAATCATACAATGACCTGGACCTCAAGACCCAAAACCAGGGTTTGCCCACACCCTGGTCAGAACTTAGTCCTGGAGAACTGCAACACCAGCAACTTTGTCAAAGCTGCAGGCCCCTTACAGACAGAGGTCCAGTCATGTATTGGATGCAACCTTTGTGTACCATCTTGTCAATTAATTCATCATCGATTTAGGATAAAAATTGCATCTCATTTGCCAAAGGACACGGAGCATGAATTGATTTGGTATTGTCAAGCAGTATACATTGTCAGCAAACAGTTAACACTCTCTGCCATATTTATACCTTCAAAGATATGCTAGCATGCATATCTGTGTGGCTGCTGAGTACACGTATGGATGCAGAAACACCAGAAAAATAAAAAAAAATAACCTAAACTCATTAAGGGGAAATGTTTTATCCTATAATTAGCTTACATGAAATCCAACTGCACAGTCCCAAGTAGGAAAATGTATTAAGATTCTATATATGCACCAATATATTTTCTTGTTGGAATAAGATAGTTGTGAAAATATTTACTGTAGGCATTTAGGATTTTCTTTTCCTCTCAATCATGATAGCATCTGTCACTCCAGGGCAAAAACTAGATTAATGTCCAGACGGTATATCTTGAGACCTGATGGCAGTAACTTTGCTTCACAGTGCCTGTATTTTATCACTTTGAACATGTCTAAATTAAAGGAATATGCATATGAATGATCACTGAGTTTGAGTAGCTCCAAGCTCAGGTAATTTGCTTCTGAAAGTACATGTCAGCATGCATTTTAGTGCTGGAGGAAATGGGCAGTCCATGGAGGGGATGTTAGCCAGCTCCAGCTTCCTTCAGGATGAGATATTTAAATTACTCTTTCTGAGCCAGACGATATCTATACCAATTAGGAAGATGAAGTGTTGCAGCATACAGTTTTAATGCAATCTTGCATTGAGCAGCTGACTCTGAGGTTGTATTTTCACACAAGACCCTGAGTTTAGGGTTACTTTAAAGTTGTAAATTACATTTTTTGACACTCAGTATCATTTCCTATATAGTCTTAAAATTTGACTCATAAATAAGAATTTTACAATAGAGGTTTGAAAAAACTCTACCACAGGAGCACAGTCCATTGTTTGGGTGCTCAGTGTTGCACGGTCAAGTCAAAGCCACTTTATTTTTCCTTACTGATTCTCCTCCTTATTCCACCTCAAGTTTATGATAGCTGAATTTTGTTGTTTCATTTCATGTTCTGAAGGGGGCAGAGTGAAAAGAGAGTTTCAGTTCTCCTAAAAAAAAAAAAAAAAAAAAAAAGTTGGAGAAAAGCAATAACAAACTATATCCTGAGAGGAACAAAAGGGATGGCAGCCAGAGAAAGCATTAGGAATATTGAAGGAGTGGGTAGTTCAGTGTCCCAGGCTTTGAGAGCTCTAAATGCCAAGCATGATAATCAAAGGCTGCTGTGATGGCAGCCTCCCGCCCAGAAGTGATGCGAATCACTGCCATTATTGAGTGAGATTTTTTGAGATCATATGATGGAAAGCCCTGCAGGAAGGTGAGATGCTGTTCCTTATTGCCACTGCCTTCTCTCTTAGCTATTCAATGTGCTCAGCTAATGGCTACACTAGTCATTATCTTTCCTATATTTCACAATTATACTATATTACACCAGTCACAATCTTCCCCCTATTTCACTATTAAATGAGACTTACTTTTCATTTGAATGTTATTGAAGAAGTTAGTGCATCTAATTGAAGGTTTCTGACTCATTTATGGTAGTTTTAAAAGCTTAATCTTCAATTTTGAGAGCCTGGATGACCCTGATTACATGAACCATGAGCTACAATATGACTTTCTATATTTTTTGTGTCATTAAATGCTCTGATTCATTTCATGGCAGTGCGGCATACATCTTTGCACCTCTATGTATATTATGTATATATTCAACAACATCAAGAAATAAATGTTTAGCTATGTGCTAAACTATATTTATCATGTACTGCTTCTGTATTTGTCCTACTGTGAAAACTGCCATATAAGCCCTTCTAACACATATAACTAAGTTAAAATTTAAGTTCATTAAAAATGCATGTGAGAGATGTCAAATGTGGCTTTCTCCTAGAAGTCATATGAGGTCATCAGGTGGTAAAGAAAAGAGAACAGGTAGTAAGCTGTATGTAGTGATTAAAATAATGTTCAGGTGTGTATATATATATGTAACTTAGGACTAAGTATCCAGCATTTTGATACTTTGAGAGATTGGTCCTGATAAGTATCTAAAATAAAGAAGATGTATTCATCATAGAAAATCCAGTAAAACAAAGAAAAGGCTACTTAGATGATGAAAATTAGTAAATTCTGAGTGTGTGGCACGAAATGAGTAAATATTTTGGTTTTTGCAAAAAATTCATAAGGGCCTTGATCTATATGATTGTAGTGATTACGAATCAAGAGAGGTCATTAGGGCTAAAAAAAGTGATACTACATATATCTTTGGATATTTCTAGTATCTAGTTATTTTTTGAGAGGATCTAATGATCTTACAGTGAGACATTTTCACCAACTGCTTTTGATTTCTCCTGTTTATAGTGCATTTATGTAAACAGTGTCCTCTGCTAGAAAAGTTTCTGAAGGCTTTGGGGATTTTTTTATTTAAATAATGAATCACAGTTCTGGAACATACTTAAAGACGATAAGAAAATAGTTTGCTTTTGGGGCATGCCAAAGAGTATGGGCAGAATCCTAAAGAAAATAGACCTCTTCACAACTAGAACTGGGTAAAGAAACTTTCAATGAGCACCAGTCTTTATCTGTTGAGGAATGCCTGGATGCCCTCAGGAGAATTCCCAGGGTCCTGCCCTGGAAGGATGGACCATAGCGTCTTCCCTGCCTAGTCTCCAAGAAAGTCCTTCCCCATGGTGCTTTCCACAATGTGGTCAGCCCAAGTCTCTTTTCTCCCCATGCCCCTGATTCTCGTGGTTTCTCCTTTCCTCTCTTCCCCTTTGGTTGTGGTATCCCTGCTGGCTGGCTCCATTTTCCCTATAGGTCACTGCCCTTTGCCCTGACCTTTGTGCTACCCTCGTGGCCCCAGACCATTGGTCCCTGACCCCTGTTTAGGCCAGTGCATAGCACAAGGTCTTTGTTCCTGATATTCCTTTGATGCCTGAAATAAACCTGGCTGGAACTGTTTCATACAAAGGCCCTTCTTGCCTGTCTTTGCTGAGCTAGCCATGATGTGTGTGATGTGTGTGCTTGACTGCTTTGCCTGGATCCTCCCCAGTGACTTTTCCACAAACGTCTGTACAGGAATAAGGTGTAATGGAACAATACAGAATCTTCTCTTAGTAGTATTTATGCTTGTAGGAATTATATCTTTCTAACCTTAGTAAAATCACAGCACTTCTCCTTCGAGGCTACCAGCTAAAACTGGATCACTAAGTAGCTAAGACCACAACCATATTAACAAATGGTTAGATATATCCACCACTATTTCCAGGCCATTCCACTCTGAAATGTGAATACGCATAATACTAAGCTTTGTTGGACTCTGAAAGAGTGTAACTGCATTCAGATTCCAGGTTGTGTATGCTCCCTTGTATATGCTAGCTCCTGTACTGTGGCCTGAAATTGTCTGGGAAAATGTCAGTTGTGTTAGGCAAATAAGGTACCCCAGACTGTCCTAACAATTACAAGTGGGAGTTTCAGAGCAGCAGAATTTCCTGGTGTGTTTTAACAGAAAGATATAAATGTGTCCTTTGTGACTTCCAGTTGCTTTGTTTGTATCAACTATCTTATAGAAAGTGATTTTTCTAGGGGATATTCATGTGATAAAACCAGAATTCTGTTAAATGGTTAAACAAACTTTGCAATATCCTTGACCTCTCAGCCCAAACCATGCCATGGTTCGTTGGATATGACTAGCAGCCTTATTATACTTTGTGCCAAAAGTCCTGTTTCTGTACCAGCCCATTTTTCTTTGGCTTGGGTCACTGGCAAAGAGAAGGATTCCACCTCCATATTTCCTATTTGAATGCCTACAGTCATCTTCTATCCATCATGACACATTTCAAGGGAGAAGTTAGAAATCTCTCAGCTTTCAAGGACTGACTGACAGGGTAATGAATAAAAACACCTCAAGTTTATCAGGCCAAAAGCAATGCCAGATGAACTGCAGAAGCTACAATATTTTTTGATATTTTATTGACTGTCATGTCAGCCTGGGAAGCGATCTAAAACTTAGTGTAACACTTCCTAAGCTATCTTGAGATTCAATCTCTTTTCTTGATAGAGAGATAATAGGAGGGGGTGGAGGTGTGTGCATTTATTTCCTTATTTGTTTGTATGGCATTGATCTTTTGATGGGATCCTTGCAGACAGTAACAGGGTCATGAAGGATCCTTGCTCCAGATGGCAGCATCTAACTCAAGGTGTGAAAGGCTGGCATGCTTCAAGAGGCTCTGGGACTGGGTCAGGGCTGATGTTTATCAAAACACTAGTGGTTTTGGGAAAACCCTTCTAATTCAGTTCTTGTTCTGCAACACCTTCAATGGCATTTGTTTCAATATTACTGAACACTCAACTTTTGAAAGTCGGATCTCTGTTCTACAACTGAGCTCTGATGCTTGAAACCACTGCCAATTTTTGAAAACAGCTAAACATATTAATGTATTATTTAGTACTATAGACTGTGGGTTTTTTATAGCTCTAACACTATGGCAATGAAAAGAAGTCATGACAGAACTCGGATTAGTGTCTGTTTCTTCTCATGATTTTTTCCGTCTTCTTCATCATTTGAGAGTCTTTAAGCAATGGATTTTTTTTTTAAAGAAATGAAAGCTTAGTATAACAGAGAAAGTATCATGGAAATTTTTGTTTTATCAAGGGTGGTTTGTGTACTATCATCATCATCGTTTGTCTGTAAAGCAGAAAGGACTGCTCTACCAGCATTCTCTCCACAGTGTCTCCATGACAATTAGTTTCTTACAAGATGGCACAAGAAGAAAGCACAAGAAGAAAGAGGGAACTGAAATCAATTTTGTTGACCTGCACAGATAACAAGTGAAGGCATTTAGGGAAATGAAATAAAGTAAAATTATGTTGTATATATGCATGTATATGTATATACACATGAAAATATACAAAAGGAAATATTTTCAATAATACTTGCTACTTTCCTATCAAAGCATTGCTCCAGTTAAATAGTGGCTCTTACAGATACAAGTCTTCCCCAGGCCTGTTTTTCATCCCTTTCCATCAGTGAAAGATTTCTCAGTCCAAAAGGGCTTAATTCAATGAATGAGAATAACTGGTGCAGGTTTCCAAGAGTATTTTCCAGCATCCAATTTCCCTCCCTACCCAAAGGGATAGAACACCACCTGTCTTTGCAACAGGGATAGAACAGAACCTGTCTTAAGAGAATAGTTTCTGTCTTTGCAACTACCATTTATTTTCAAGCCTTGCTAACCTTTGTGCTGACTCTTAAGAAAGCTTGCATAATTTTGAGAACATAATGAGACCGTAATATCATAATTGAGGCTATAAACTCATAATTTTGAGACCATAATTGTTATAGTTTGACCTGAGGCATAAAAGTGGCTGAAGAATTTCATGAAGTGGCTCCTGAATCAAATTTGTCATTTCTGCTGTAGAAACAGAGCCCAGGGTGATGGTTTGTGCTGCATAAAAACATACAGAATGTGTTAATGTGAGAAATACCTAGAGCATCCTTTTTTTTTCACCATGCTTTCCTTTGCAAATCTCAAATGATGTTTGCTGTTCCAGTGAGCAGTGTGCCATGGCATTCCTCACAGCCCTGGCACCCATCAGTGCTGTGGGAAGGATGTTTGGCACACTGGTTCTGTTTTCTTTCAGCTTGCAAGCCCAAATTTTCCTTGCACAGAGATAAGGATGTACCCAGGGTATGCACTTGTTAATGCCTTTGTGTCCTACTGATAGATTTACCTGGTAGCTTAATTGCCTCATTATAGATACTCAAGGTTGGAAAAAGCTGATGCCATGATTTTACTACTTTCATAATAAATATTACCCACCTAATTTTTTATTTCTTTTCCTCACAAACAGATTTTCTACTTGCAGGTTTTTGCCCTTGGGAAATAATAATAATAAAACCAAAAACCTTGCTGTTTTTCATATTCTCTTGCTTTTCATTTCAGCAGAAGAATAGGAAGGAAAGAAGGGCTGCTGATAGTTCATATTTTCTTGCTTTATTCACCTACCTTTAACAATGTTATTTTCTCTTTTAAATTGCTTAGTACAGGACCACAATGTAACTAAAATAAAATAATTCTTTTATCTTCCTCTGCACAAACCTTGCAGCTATTTGTAAAGGAGTCTAGCTAGATATCTACCCTAAAAAGAATGAACTGAAAAAACCTTCACACTATTTCTCCCAAGGCTAGTTTTAGCTTAGAGTTTGAGAATTTATATAGGAAGAAAGGGTTGACAGTATAAAAGAGGGGGGTTTTTTAGTGTTATTTAATAATGTCTTCCAGTGTCATAATTTGAAGCACCTTTCTCCCTTTAGTGATAAGATCTTCTCTGAAACATTACTCAAGAGAGGTTCCTTTTTTCTTCTAAAACTTAAGAGTGAAGTCAAAACTATTGATGAAGTCTAAAAACTTATAAAAGACAGTATAATAATTATTGTGCTGCCTTTTTTCTTCCCTTCAGTACTTGGTAAAACTTTAGCTCTGGAAAGAAAACACTTTGACATGATCAATATCCTAATACATTTCCTGCCTTATGAAACTGGTAAAAGACCTTGTCTGATTTGACCCATTACAACTGAATGCTTCTCCCTCCACCTCCACCCTTCACCCTAACTTCTTAATTCAGCTGTTTTCCTTCCATTGCTGCTTGGAATGGATCATTCTTTGACCAGTGATGTCAGCTGAACTTCATCCCCTTTCTTTTACCTTCTGGAAAATTCCCCATTTGTATAATAAAATTCACAAAAAAACCATGTTATACTCAGATGCAGCCAGCATCATCAACTGAAACTTAAAACTATAGCTTGAAAAAATTTAAGAAAAACTATTTATTAAAAAAAAAATTAAAAATATTTTTCTCTGCTCATCATTAGTTTTCAATAATATCTGAGCAACTGTGAACACTTACAGTTTCAGCTGTTTCTGTCACAAGATGAGAAATACAGAAAACTCCCCAGGAAATTAATCTTCTTTGAATAACTGAGATGGAATTTTTAATGTCATATCAAATGGATTCCTCAGTCTTGGCTGCTTTAGTGCAATGTAAACTGTAACGAGTTTTCTGTAAGTGTTCTGTCACCCACAACTACTTGAGAATAAGAAAACCCAAACAAGCTTTATTAATCTGAAAAGCCATGTGAATGCCTGAAAAGCTAGTTTAGTTATGTGGTTATGTCACTCCTGGTGACTGTGTTTTCATATCTGATGTTACTCAAAAGTATTTGCAGAGGACAGACCTAATCAATGTAATTATCTCACAGAGAGATCTTCATCTTCTTGTTTCAACTTTTCTCTTCCAGTTTCCATATGACTTAGCCAGCTGAAATTTTCAAACTTGGTTTTCCAGTAGATGAGTTGATTCCCTTAAGCTAATAATAAACAGTACAAGACTGAGATTCTATTGAAATTTATTCCAGATTCAGATCTTTAGTCAAAGCTTTTTTAAACATAGTATATGACTGGGTGACAGAAAACCAGTCTAAATACAAATCCTCTTTTTCCATGTACAGCTAAGAGCAGTAACATAATTGTAACATTGACCACTGATAGCAATCTGCAGGGAAACTGGGAAAACTAACAGCTGAAACAGGAAAATGATGGTATATTAGTATGCCTGTATATGAGCAGGGTCAGAACTTGTTTTGTGTGGGAATAGCATCAGGAAAGCAAATGCACATCCAGAAGCTTTGGTCCCCTTGTGCTTGACCATAAATGCTTCCAAAGCCTGGGATCAGTTAGAGCTTCCCTGTAAGAAAACTAGCCAGAAATGTCAAGCATCATTCTAAAAATGGGTTTGGGAAAGGCCTGCCTGACCAACCTGGTCTCCGGTGACCTGCCTGGTGATGAGGGACAGGCTGTGGACGTGTCTGCCGGGACTCCAGCAAAGCCTTTGACACCGTCTCCCACGGCATCTCCTGGAAA
>VXBR01005919.1:0-17269 GCA_013400215.1 Cisticola juncidis
TCTGTCCAGTCTCTGTTCCAGCTTAGCCTCCCCAAGGCATCACTAAAAACAAACAGTGGGGCCAACCTCTTCAGCCAGGACAGAGGGAGCCATCAGCCAGGAAGCCTCTTTTTGTCCAAAAAACAAATTCAACGCACCCAAAGGTGCAATTCCTGTGAGAGCCTTCAACCAGCGTGGGTGGGACCCCACAGCCAGGGCAGAATAGCTCAGTGCAGAGGAGCATCCTGCAGCCCCAGAGGCAGCCAGGCTCCTGTCAGACACAGAGCAGCCCCTGCATTCCCAGGAGGAGCTGGAACCCAGCCCTGAGGCAGGCACCACGTCCTCTGTGCCTTCCCTGGAGCCTCAGGAGCAGCCCTGAGCAGCTCCCAGCAGGGGCTGCAGCTGGGAAAGCAGCTTGGAAATGCTGTTATCCCAAAGGATGGGACAAACCAAGGCTTGGGGGTCCAGCCCTGTGCTGGAAACAGCAGGGCACACCCATGCCTGTGCTGGGGTGCCAAGCAGCACATGAGAACCCCAAAGCAGGGCCTGGGAGGGCTTTGGGGAGCTCCTGGCCCTGCCTGGTTCCTGGAGAACTCCATGGGGTGATCCCATCACCACCACACCAAACCCAGGGCCACCTTCCAGGGCTCACTGCAATCTGAGCCCTGAGACACCTTCCCAGTGCTGTTTGTGACAGGTTCCCACCCCAGTGTGTGCCTCCAGGCCAGGAGCACATCCCACACTCCTGCCAGGCCCCAGGGGACTGAGGAAGGCAGGATCCAAGCCCTGGTGGGCTGCAGGGTGCCCAAGGCTCATTTCTGCTGCCCCAGGGCTCACTTCTGCTTGCCCAAGGCTCATTTCTGCTGCCCCAGGGCTCATTTCTGCTGCCCCAAGGCTCATTTCTGCTTCCCCAAGGCTCACTTCTGCTGCCCCAGGGCTCACTTCTGCTGCCCCAAGGCTCACTTCTGCTTCCCCAGGGCTCACTTCTGCTGCCCCAGGGCTCATTTCTGCTGCCCCAGGGCTCACTTCTGCTGCCCCAGGGCTCATTTCTGGGCACTCCATTCCTGCAAGCAGAGCAGAGGTGTCAGCACTTCAGGGCACTCAGTGATTCCCCTGCTCTGCCTGCTCCTTCTGCCACCCCAGCACAGCAGCAGCTCTGTCCTGGCTCAGATGTCTCCTCCTGGCCTCTCCCAAATGTCACCCACCACCTGCAGCCCCTGTGCCACCCCCAGCAGTCCCCCAACCCCAGGGAGATGCTCCCAGAGGCTTCTGCAGCTGTCCCCAAGCCCTTGGGCCACCCCCCCATGCAGGGGGACAGCATGGGGACAGAATTCAAGCAGTTAAGAAGCAGCAGCAATTGGTTTTGAGCCATTCCTAGCACAACACTGAAGGCTTTAAAGGCAAACCCAGCAGTCCTGGCAGCCCTGGATATTCTGTTTGCATGGAATGCTCTAATTAACTCTGCCCAGCACTTGCTTAACAAAGTCACATGTTTTGCCTCAATTTTTTTTTTCCTCCTCCTGTGTCTTTCACCAGCAGAGATTTTCCACATCTTCAACAGGGGAAGGAGAAATTGTCTCCAGTCATGTAGGCTCCATTACTGGGAGAAAGGTGTGAACAGCAAGCATGTCTGGCAGACGGATTCATTATCCCACCATGTCCTTTATAATGGGAAATGAAAAGCCCATTCTGGTAACTACACTTTATTATAATAGGTCAGAAGAAGTGAAAGGCATCATCTTATAAAATTAACTTCATAAAGACTGCCTTAAAAAAAAAATCTCTTTGTCAGTTTATCCACTGCATCTCCCTGCAGAGATTTTTTTTCTTCTCCCAGAAGGGGCTGACTCCCAAGTCTTGTCCCACTTCACTTTTCCCCTCCATCAGAAGGAACAGTTCTTTTTCCTCCTAATCAGGCCCAGACACTTGCTTTGCCAGATGCAATAAATGCCATGTCTTTGTCAAGACAGAGAAAATAGTCAGCAAAGGAGTTAAAATGAAAAGAGACACCCACCCCCAAAGGTCTTTGCAAGAAGCACTGTTACTTTCTCTGTAGGAAAGTCAGAATATGGAGATAAATACACATGATAACCTGTTCTTTGCTCTGCAATACCTTTGAATTGCTTTTCTGCTCGCTGCTTCTTTAGTCACACTAAAGTCCAGTGTCCCTGATGACAATTTTGTGATTTTCCAGCTTTGTGCAAGTGTTTGACTGCAGATCCTACAGGTGCAAGGGATGGCCAGGGGGACCAGAGAACACCTTCCCCACCCAGCCCTGGTCTCCCTCTGAATTTTGTCTGCCACACCTAATTGGCAAGGGAGGGCTGAACTAACAACTGCAAACTCAGAGGAATCAGACAGAACCAAAATGAAAACTCCTCAGATAAATTCTGCAAAGAACAGAAGAAATAACTTCATCCCCCAAACAGCTCCAAGAACTGCATCCTTTGGTGGATGAGCAGCAGCTCTGCCAAGCTCTGAGCAGACCCTGGAGTGGGTCCGTCCCTCAGGGTGCTTTAGATTGGGCAGGAACCTTTTAAAAAGTGTTTTTCTAAATTTTATCATTCCTCTTTGGAGGAAAATGAACCCCCCATCTCCTCAAAACATTGTCAACCACTTGCAAACCAGCCTGATTTTCAATCTTCATGGAGTTGGTGCAGCCAGAGGGGAGGAGGATGGAAGGGGAGGCTCTGAAACAAAGAGTTAATTGGACCTCCCAATGAAGGCTGCATGGATCTCATGTGATAGATTCTTAAAGGAGCCCAATTTTCAGAAATTACCAGGGCTCCAATCTGTGAAAATGTGGCCTTTCACAGATCTCCAATTCAGCTTGCCACGTCTAGAGTTCCTTTTGACAAAAAAAAAAAGTCTTGCCATAAAAGCCCCACAATTTGGTAGCAAAAATTAGCAGCCTTCATGGGATAGCAAATCCTTTGTCTCTCCTCCCCTAACTGTGGCTCTTTGCAAAGAACTAAGCACCATTTACCTTTTGTTATTTTTCCAGGTAGTAAAGAGAAGAGCAGGATCTAATCAAGAACAAAAATGAGTGAAAAAAACCACACACCCACAAAAGCTAAATCTTCACACCTCGCCCAAAGGCAGCCCCTATAATTGAACAGCATTTCTCCCTCTGAAGAAGATAACACCTACCTCAAAAAAAAAAAGAGATAAATAAATCCCTTGAGGGTGGAAGAGAGGCCAGAACCTCCAGGAGAATGTGGCAGGACATGCTCTGTGTCACAGCCCAGCAAAGCCACTGGGGCTGGCTGGGAGCAGGGCAGCACCTGGGGCTGGTGGAACTGCTAAAAGAGGATTATTGTGCAGGCAGAGGGGCTGAGCTGCTGATCAGAGCACTCCTGACTGCCCTCAAACTCCCTAATCAAGCACCACCCTTCTCCAATCCCAGAAACAGAACCTGGAATCCCCAAATTCCAGCAGGAAGGAGCTCTCCAGGCTGCTGCAGGAGCACAGGGAATGGTGCAAGGCTGAGCATTTCAGAGATGGAGACACAAACAAGATCCAAAGGGGTGAAACCAGCCAGGGCAGGGATCCCTGAACTGCCAGTGCTGAGCACCTTGAAAAATCCACCCTTCAGAGCACCCAGCCCCTTGTTTAGCTGTCCCAGGGTCACCAGCACCTTCTGTGGGGACATTTGAGAAGGGGGACTGAGGTTCTTAACAAAACTCAAACCATGGAAATATTTGTTTGGGGTTAAAAATAAATATACACACATACAATGCATTATAGATTGTTTTTTTTTTGAAGAATATTAGCAAAATTATGTATTTTTCTGGGGTAATACATATACATATATATTCTGTGTGGATGTAAACACAGATATTTTATGTGTGTGCACATTAAATAAACACACACATATATAAATTAATATTTATTTCTAAATTACTATTTATTTATTTTAAAATTAATATTTATTTAATTCCAAATTAATATTTGTTTGCTTTTAAATTAACATCTATTTATTTTTCCCCTGCTGCACAGCTGGAAGGCAGCTCTGGAGCAGGTGAAACAATAGGGAAGATGCTCATGCAGTAAAAACCTGGGGCTGTCACCCAGTGTGGTGACACCTGGCTGAGTGGCCTGGTGGTCCCCAGGCTGGCTGTCCCTTGCTGTCCCCAGGCTGGCTGTCCTGGGCAGGCTAAGAGTGCCCCCTGCAGCCCTGCCAGCCCTTCCACTGCCAAAGGACTGCCTGCCATTCCCAATAAATCCCTAACAAAAGGCAAACTAAGCCAGGTTCCTCAATGCAGAGCCAGCCCAAAGCTCCAGAGCAGAGGCAGCTGCTTTAAAATCCCCAAAAAACCAAACCAGGAGGGTGAGGGGTTGGGCAGGGCTCTGCTGTGCCCGGTTTTGGCTGCTCCAGAGGAAAGGAGGGATGGCAGGAGTGGCAGGAATGTGTCCCCCCAAGCTGCTGGGGTTTGTTTTGAGGACAAACCCCCAGCTCTGGCTACCCCAGGCAGATGAAAGGGATGCTCTGTCCCCAGCTGGAAGCTGCAGGTTCCCTGCAGCATCAATCAGATGTTCCCCTGCCCCTCCTCTGCACAGCTCTGAGGTGCCAGACAAGACAGAGGGAAAAATCCCACACCAAAAGCCCCCCACAGGCTGTGTGCCTGTGATGTACAAACCCTCCCAGCGCCTTGAACTTCACCCCAGTCCCAGCTTGGCTGGCTCCAGCTTTACCAGGGTCACTCAGAATGTTGGGATTTAAATTAGCAGAGCTCCACGTGCTGAGGAAACCCAGCATGGCAGCCCAGGCTCCTGCCTGAATCCCTCAGGGTGGGACTGAAGCAGAAGCATCCAAGAAAAAGCTGCTGCTCTTCTAGAGGCATCTTGTTGTGACCATCATCACACCCCCGTCCAAAAACCAAGTCAGGCTTTGCCTTCAGTGAAATCCCTGGAATTCATCCCAAATGAGGGCTGCAACACTTTCAGAGAGAGCTTTCCTCACAGGGAACAGCCTCCCAGCCACACAGGGACCACACAGACAGAAAGAGAGAAAGAGAGGGAGAGAGGGAGAGAAAGAGAGAGAGAAAGAGAGAGAGAAAGAGAGAGAGAAAGAGAGAGAGAAAGAGAGAGAGAAAGAGAGAGAGAAAGAGAGAGAGAAAGAGAGAGAGAAAGAGAGAGAGAAAGAGAGAGAGAAAGAGAGAGAGAAAGAGAGAGAGAAAGTCTTCACACAGACAAAGGAGCTGGAATTCCATGAACAGGGAAACACGAACAAATCACTGCCAGGGGCTGCTCACTGCACGGTCTGAGGGGAGTTTAAAGGGTTAAGCAACACCTCGAATTTCCCCTCTGGAAATAAATGCCCCAGCTGTGACTAAAGCACAGAACTTCTGCTGGGACAGGCCCACAGAGGCCAGCACAGCACCCTGGGGATGGGGGCTGGCAGAGAAATCCCTCCTGCAATCCACCAGCCTGGGACAGTGAGCAAAACCTTCTTGGCCTGGGAGCAGTAAAGATGCTTTTCCTTTTACAAAGATTTGCTTATTTTTCAGGATGGAACAAGGGTTAAATCACACCACAAAAGCTGAGGACACACAGAACACAGAGTGTTGGAGTCTAGAACATCCCTCTGGCCGCCCTGGAGGGTTTGCAGAGCGGACAGGGGGTCTGGGGTCTGTACAGGGGGGTCAGAGCCTCACACAGAGCCCAGGAGGACACTGCCTCTGATCCCTGCCATGGCAGTGAATGCCCACAGTGTGTGAAGAATCACAAGCTGAGAGAATTCAAAATAAGTAGTATTTAGTTTATCATAGAATGTAAATGTAGAATCTGGGATTTTTACTATATGGGGGTGAAGAGACAAGCTGGAAGAATTGGGGAGTGGCCCCTGTGCTCCTTGTTCTTGTTCTCGTCCCCCATCTTTTGCTGAGCTGGATTTTAGAGATTGGTTTAGAGTAGAAATGCCATGTTAGCATAGGTAGTGGGCATTGGTAAAATTCTGTCAATAAAAAGTGCATTTTGGACGGTGGTTGGGTCAGGGGTGCTGTACATGAGGTGTGGGGCTCTCTGAGCCGCCCAGTCCTGCTCTGCTGGGGATGCCCTGCAGAGCTGAGACAGAACTGAGATAATGAAGAATAAACAACCTTAGAAACATGGACTGGGGACTCAGCCTGTCTGCTCTGGCTCTGGTGTGAAACACTCAGGGCAAAGAGAAGACTGAAAACCTGGTTTACCTCAGGGAACAGCAACCCTGAGAACAGAGGTGATCCCCAAATCCCTGTTTTCTCCCACCAAGCCAACACAAAATTCACAATATTTGCAATCTGAGAAAGTCCCAGCAGCTGCACCCCAGGCCCAGCAAGGCCCTTTCCTACCTGAAGAGTTCCCTGATTTCCCTGGCAGTGGCCTGGAAGGGGATGTTCCGCACCAGGATCTTGGAAGTTTTCTGCTTTTTGGCAGTCTGCTTCTTCCGGGCTGATTTCACAGCAGGCCTGCAAGCCAACAGCAAGGGCAGGTAAAGACCAGGGAGAGGCAGAATCCCTTTGATTTGGAAAATCAAAGGAAAATCTTGGGATTTGGAATGTGGAAAATTGAGGCACCAGCTCACATTGGCATCCTCAGCTGTGACAGTGACAATGCCACACAGACACCAAGAAGGATCAGATCCCAAACACCTCTAAATCCCACATCTGAAAATGAAATCTTGCTCCACTTGAGGTCCTCATCTCACATTTGCCACTAACTTGTGTTTTGTCACCAAATCTTGCCCTTTGATTGTCAGGAGAATGCATTAATCAATATATCTTTACGAATTAACTTAATGTAAGCTAATTTTGATTCTTTTTCTTCCTGGTTTATAAAACAGCAAATGAAATTTTATAAAAGAGTATTAAATTTTTTTACCTCTGGAATTGCACTGCATTTGGACATGGTCAGAATTTACCAAACACAAAAGGCAGCATAAAGCAAAGCACTCCCCATTGTGGCCTGGATACCTGCTGAAGGGCTTTTCAAAATCAAACTGGATAAAAATGGTCTGTGAAAGAACTGAAATACAAAGTGCAGACACAGGGAGCTGTCAGACTGCTTGTGGTCCCCAGGAACCAGATTTTCAAACAAATCTTGACATTTAACAGGTATCACTTCCCCTAGGGTTTCCAGAGTGTCTGAAGGATAAAGTTTAGGTGCCAAGATTTAAATACCTGGATTAATTTGCAACTTTGCAGTTGGAACATTCTGTGCTGAGTAAGGAATTAGGAAGAATCCCTAAAAACCAAGGCTAATTCCAATTCACCCACAAGTAACCATCTCCTCTGTGCCTTACTGCCCAGACAAAAGGAGGGAAATCCTAACTTTTTATCAAGCAAGAAACCTGGTTTTGTCTTGATTTCATCAGAATATTGTTCTTAAGCTCCTGTTCTCTCAGATAAACAGGTAAAAGACTTAATTACCAGAGAATAATTCTCTCCTAGAACTTTTTAAACTCCTGGGAACTCCCAGTGCTGCCTGAACTGTCACCAGAGCAGGGGATTTTCCTTGAGCAGGGAAGAAAATTCTGCTTGGTTCTCACTTTGGGCTCATTTTTGGGGCCTCACTTCTGCTCATTCCTCATTTTTTTTTTCTCCTTTCAAGCCAAACTGGCTCTGAGCACAGCAGAGCAAAGGCTGATGTGTTCCACAGCTGGAGCACTGCTGGTCACATCCCTCAGGATGCAGATGATGGGGAGAAGGGAGGAAACTCCCCAGGATTTCTGCAGCTGAAATGTGACTGAGGTGAGAGGTGAGAGGTGAGCCTTACCTGACAGCTCTCTCTGAGAGCTTCACCTCCAGCTTATGGCCATCCACAGTGCAGCCCTGGGAGATCAAACAGAGAAAGAGCGGGAAAATGGATGTAATCAATAGAAATAAAGATATAACAGAATTAGAAGTCCAAGCAGCACTAAATTAACGTTAATCACTGTTTGTTCTGTGAGGGGATAGTTGAGTCTGTGCCCCCTGCAAGGGGCACCTGACAGGAAAAATCATGAAAATTCAACCCCTGTACATTTTCTGGGGTTTCCAGGTTGGACCAGCACTAAGAAACACAGTCCTATAATTCTGTCCTTTTACAAACCCTCTCCCCTCAAAAACCTGGCCAGTTTAGAGGCTTCTGCAGCTGCCCAGGGCCACCCTCAGCTGCCCCTGGAGCTGCCAGGCTGACCCAAGGCTGGGCTGGCAGCTCGGGCTCACCTGGAGCTGGCGCAGCGCTCTCTGGGCACCCTCTGGCTTCCTGTACTCCACAAATCCAAAGCCCATGGACAGCAGAGTGCCTGCAGGAGAGAGGGGCACTTGGTAAGAAAGCAGTGATGATAGAAGATATAAAAACAAACCAGGAGCAAGCACTGATGGCCAAACTGGGGGACAGAAGTTTAATATCACATGAAAAGGGCTGGACTTGGATGCTATGAGCACCCCTGGCTGAGTTTTTGAGCAGGGCATTGTTCTGGACCAGCTGGTTTTGGTGCTGCTGTGAAAAGAAGATAACAGATGCTTTGCTTTGCACCATTTCAGTGCAACTTCCTCAAACAAAACACTGCAGAACAACTGCTGGTCACAGCCAGGGGAAGGGACCCCATTGTGGGGACAGAATCCCATGAGCTGGAGAGGGCAGCTGCCACTTCCACTGCAAAGGGAGACACCTCCTCCCCTCCCTGCACAGCAGAGGTTTGGCTGCAGTCACACCACACCCCTGAGTGCTACCCACCCCTACAGGAGCTGTAGTTAAGGGATAATTAATAACGAGGGGAGATAACAACACCCCATTTTCAACTTCAGCTCCTCAGTGGTGCCAGAGTGCAGAGATGGTCCCCAGTGCTACAAGACCAGCCCACACTTGGTGCTGCCTGCTCAGACCCACCAGCAGAACTGAAGAATCCTCATTATTTCTTTGTCTCCCAGGGGATCTGAGTTTTCAAACACCCCATGACAGGGAAGCTCTGTCTGTGGAAATGCCCAAAGCTGTGCAGCTCCCAGAGAGAAGCCACAGCCCTTCCAGCCAGCGCCTGCCTTAATCCAACTCCTCAGCCAAGAACAGGCACAGCCACTCCTCCCTGCAGCCTGGGGGGCTCAGGGCTGGCAGGGAGAAGGCAAAGCAGGCCCACTCAGCACAGCACAGCTCTCAGCCAGGCATCCTTGAGGATCTGGCCATTTCCAGGATAACGCCGGCTCTAATCATCACGGGCTCCTGTCAGCCCACATCCCACTCTCTGTGATCCTGAAGGAGTTTGGCTTCTCCCATCTCAGCATCTCAAGAGAAGGTCACATCTCCACAAACCCCACAATGGGGCTTAACCTCGTGCCCGAGCCCTGGGGGAAGGTTTGGCTGCCATTTCTCCGGGAACACTTCTGCAGCACGGAGGGTTTTGCCAGCAGAACACAAATGCTCAGCCAGATGAATGCTGAGGCAAAGCCACACCTGAGCCCTCAGCAAGCAGCTGAGGGGAGGAATTGAACAGTCTAGAGTACCTGCTTTGTCTTTCTTCTTGGATATTGTGCAGCTCTTCAGGGCTCCCACTTTGGAGAATGTCTGCAAGGAATTGGGACACATGATTGGGCTCCCTTTGACACAGGATTGCAGCTCGACTGCCAGCGTGGCCCTCTTGCACACAGGCCCTCCTCCCCCAGCACACACCTGCCAGCACTGCAGCTGAGCCCTTCCTCAGCAAATTACCTCTGTATAAATACACACAAAGAGCTTAAAAGATAGCAAGACACGGTTCCCAGAAATCCCCCACCACCCCTCAGAAATCTGGGCTGGCTCTGGAGAACACTCTGGATTATCAGGTGCCCTCAGCCAGGTAGAGACTTTAAGGGTGGGTGGTGCCTTGATGGCCCTAAAAAACAGCTCTTCCCAAAAATGGGGGCTAGAGGGTAGCAAATGATTGATTTGACTCCCTTGTACAGCCAGAAAAAGAAGAGGGGACAAGTCCCAGCCCTCCTCTGGACATTTATCTGTCCACAGCTGGACCAGAGTCTCTACACAGCCCCACAGGTCCAGGATTCTTGGGCCATGGAATGTGGCATTTGACATGGATACAAGATGTGCCAGAGATGGACAATTCCAGCTGTTTTTCCTTAATTTGGTATGAACAGCCCACACAACTTCAGGAATGCCACGCCCTCTCCCACGTGCTCTGCTGAGGTGGAGCAGCACAACAATGTCAGCAGAAGTTGGGAGGAAAAGCACATTCAGGAATTATCATTTATTCATTCCCTGCCTCTCACACATGAAGAAGTGGCAGAGCTGCAGCAGTGCCTGTCCCAAGGAGGAGCATCAGGAATGTTAGATTTCCTGCTGCCTCCACCTGTCTCTAGGTGGAATTAAACCCCACCAAAACGGTTTCAGATGCATTTGTCTTCACTGACACCTAGAGTGATGTTCCCAGCCCCAGTAGAACCCAGTGCTCCCTCACCTCCCACTAGGTCACACTGACTGCAGCTGAAATCCTTTAAACCCCGTGTCCTCACTGCTCACCTCCTTCAGTGTGTCTTCTGTGGTGGCAAAGTTCAGGTTTTTGATGAACAAGGTACACCCAGGAATATTTTCTTCCTCCTCCTCCTCTTCCTCCTCCTCTTCTTCCTCTGCTGCTGCTTCCTCTGAGTCTTTTACAGCTTCACCTGAAACAAGAAGAATAAACTCAACTTTTTAAGTTTATTGGCATTTTTAAGTTTATTATTAAGTTCATTTAAGTTAATTTGGCAACAAAGCCAAATTTTGGGAGAGTTGCCCACTCAAACTGTGGGGGAGCCCCTGTGATGGGGAGAAAGGTGGTGAATTTAGGGAGGGAAGATCACACAGGGGGAAATCACCCAGACAAAACATATCCTGGGCCTTGACACAACAGCAGAGAAACACAGAGACCCCCAGAAGTCAGCCAGAGTCCTTACCTGGTGCCAGCCCTGCTTCATCCTCCTTTCCTGGAGCCCCAGCTTTTTTCTTCTGAGGGGTTGGGCTGAGGAAAACCCCCATTGGAGCCCACTCCAGATACAAGGGCACAGAATGAAACTGTGAGGAGAACACAGCAGAGAAATGAGGAGTGAAGGGCAAGGCCTGAAGGAAAAACTCTGCTCTCAGCTTCATTCTCACCTCACTCAGTAACAAAACAGCAGTGGAAAAGCTGGGTAACCTTTCCAAAAGGCTAAACTCTGTCCCAAAAGGATCCAGCCTGACAGGAGCACAGCATAAACTCTCTTGTCACAAAAGGATCCAGCCTGACAGGAGCACAGCATAAACTCTCTATCACAAAAGGATCCAGCCTTACAGGAGCACAGCATAAATTCTGTCACAAAAGGATCCAGCCTCACAGACCAGCCTGCCATGGGTCACTCCTGCATTGTGAAAGGGAAAAGAAACCCTCCAGCTGTGCCACAGCCCCATTCTCCAGCATGCTCTGCAGGCTGAGCCCTGCTCTGCTGTCCCCAAACCCCAAGGACAGGCTGGAACGTCAGTGGCTCTGGGCTATCACCCCTCCCACGCTCCCTGAGCCCCTCAGGCTCAGAGCCAGCCCTCTGCAGCCTCCCAGCTCCCTGTCAGTGCCCCCACCTTGGAGTAGGCCAGCCTGGTGAAGGCCTGCTTGGCCTCTGAGGGCTCCAGGAACTCCACGATGGCCGTGATGCCTCCCTCGGGCAGCAGCACCCGGCCCAGGCTGCCGTGTTGGCCGAAGAGCTGCTCCAGCTCGGCGGCGCTGGTGCTGGCAGGCAGGTTCTTCACCAGGATCACCGTCCTGCTCCTCTCCCCTGCAGCCTGCAGGGACAGCAGGGACACAGAGAACAGGGCGTGTGACACAGCAAAGCCAGCAGGCTTCTGACTGGAGAGCTCAGATCTGGATGTGCTCTCCTCTCAGGGTTGCTGTTCCCTGAGATTCTCCTCGGGGTTGCTGTTCCCCGGGGTAATCAGGTTTTTCATCTTCTCTTTGCCCTGAGTGTTTCACACCAAAGGTAGAGATGACGAGCTGAGTCCGCCAGTGCCTGTTCCAAGGTTGTTTATTCTTCATTATCTCAGTTCTGTCTCAGCTCTGCCAGGCCTCCCTGGCAGGGGCATTATCTCAGTTCTGTCTCAGCTCTGCCAGGCCTCCCTGGCAGGGGCATTATCTCAGTTCTGTCTCAGCTCTGCCAGGCCTCCCTGGCAGGGGCATTATCTCAGTTCTGTCTCAGNGTGAGGCTCTGACCCCCTGTACAGATCCCAGACCCCCTGTCCGGTCTCCAAACCCTCCAGGGTGGCCAGAGGGATGTTCTGGACTCCAACACTCTCCCTCTCTCTGTGCCGCTCCTTTCCTGGATCCCAAAGGGCCAAGAGTGATTTAGGAAACGCTGCCTGGAAAATCCACATCCCACTACCAAGGGCTCCCTTCCTGCCCACAGCCAGCTGCCCACCATCCTAAATCCACTGTATGATGGATTTCAGCCATCCCGAGGGCAGCTGCCCTTTCAAATGGATACATTTCCTAACTCATCAGGTGTTACCATAGGTTTTTCCAAGTTTGCTGAGCGTTCATATTAAAGCAGAAGTGTAGCAGCTTCTCACACTGGTGAATGTAACCAGTGGACCATGTTTTGTAAATACTGCCCTTGTTATGGAATTCCTTCTCCATGGAAAGGGGAGGTTGAATGACAGCCTCCTAGACCAGTGTGGGTGAGAGGTGGGAATACCACTCTCCAATCCATGGTCACCTTCGTACAGGTATTTTAGAGAGATAATAAACAAAAGGGGAGAGTTTTCTGCTCTCCTGCCCTGCTGCTCAGAACCCAGGTGTGCTGTCTCCTGACTGCCCTTATCCAGCCTCGCAGTGATAATCAGGGAGGGTTCAATCCTGCAGGATGCTGAGGATTTAATTACCAAGAGAGCTGAGAACACCAGGACAAGAAGAGGTGGATGCCCATTGGAGAGCCCCTCACCTGGCTGAAGGAATCCAGGCTGACTCCGTTTTCCACGAGGAACCGGCGGATTTCCTGCACCAGCTCCGTCTCTCCCAGGGCCACTCTCACTGCCACGCTGTCTTTGCTCTCCTGCAGGTGAGAATTCAGTCACCTGCTGCTCCTGCTGCTCCCAGAAGCAAAGGGGATGTAGCAGGCAGCTGGGGTAAAATGATCCAGCTCCTCTGGAGCTGCTGGAAATTGGGCTGTTGGAATTCAAACTCATCCCAAAGTAAAATGAAATTTCCAGGAAGGATCTGAGCCTCAGAGTTTAAATTCCCACCAAGTTCTAGTTATGTAGAAATGCAAAATTCAGCCACAGGGAAGCAGAGAGGGAAGGAAGGCTGGGGATTAAGGGATCCACACACTCAGGACAGCACCACAGGCCTCAACCATGGATGCACTGAGGCTTTTTCTGTACAGGACCAGGAAGGGCACAAAGAAACAGGCAGGAAAGGGCTGTCCCACCCCAGCTGATCCATGCCAACCCCACTCACAGCATCCAGCACTTGGCTCTTGGAGGCGTTGTACTTCTGGGCCATGGCATCAGCCACAGCGCTGGTCCCCACAAACAGCGTGTTCCAGTTGTGGGAGCTGCAAGAGAAAACAGCCAGGGTCAGCCAGGGCCCCTCTGTCAGCAGGGAAAGAGCAGCTCTGAGCACCACCATGAGGGGAGGAGAGGGGGAAAGAAGGGTGGAAGATCCCTAGGGAAGGGTCAGGGTGAGGGAGATGTGGCTGGAGAGCAAACAGAGGGCAGTGCAGGCAGCAGAGCTCTGCCTGCCCAGCCCTGACTGCTCACAGCTCTGCAGAGGTTCAGGCACTGCCTCAGAGGAACACACCTTTCCAGCTGGTTTCCTACACCCACAAACCCCTGACTGCTCACAGCTCTGCGGAGGCTCAGGCACTGCCTCAGAGGAACACGCCTTTCCAGCTGGTTTCCTACACCCACGAACCCCTGACTGCTCACAGCTCTGCGGAGGCTCAGGCACTGCCTCAGAGGAACAAACCTTTCCAAATGGTCTCCTAAACCCCCAAACCCCTGACTGCTCACAGCTCTGCAGAGGTTCAGGCACTGCCTCAGAGGAACACACCTTTGCAGCTGGTTTCCTAAACCCACAAACCCCATGCAAGCAAGGCTGCCCCTTTTCCTTCAGGACAGAAAGTAGCAGGCACCTCTTTCAAACAGATTTGTCACACAGCAAGGAAAAGCTTCTACAAGCTTTGGGATTACAGGTGGCCAAGCAGAGGAGAAAAGCCCAGCTGATCTGCAACCACACCCCTCAAGAATTACAGAATCAGAGTAACTCTTATGAGAGAGGTAACTCATACCAAAGCCATTCAAACCCCTGCTGCTCTCAATTCCTGCTGCTCTCAATTTCTGCTGCAGCTACTTGGGCAGAGTGAGCTAGGTAAGAGAGAGCTGCACACCAAATGCTTCAGCAGCTTTGGGAATCCCTACAGCCCCTGTGAAGCTCCCACATGCATTCCTGCTCCTTCCTGGCAGCTTGTGCTGTACCTGGCACTGCTGGCTTTGTCCTTGGCCTCTTTGCGCTTTTTGTAGGAGGAAGACTCCTCTGCATCTCCATCTTCCATTTTTTCCTTTCTGATCGTGGAGGGTAAGAGATGCATCATCCTGCCCTGCAAGACAGGGAGAAGAGCTCCAGCAGCTCTGGAATAATCCAGACATCCACATGGAGGAAATCTGGCACCTTTCCTAGTCAGACAGCCTCGGTGGAAGGAGGGAATTTTCCTTCCCAAAGGAGCCACAACTGCAAGTCAAAGTGGCCACACAGAGTGAGACAGGCTCAGAGCTCCTTCCCCACCTCTGCCAGGGTTTTAGTGTCTGCAAAACCGTTCAAACCAAGCCACTCTACCCAAAGAACCTGCAGGAGAGCCTCAGCCTTTTGACCAAAGCCCAGGAGCAAACCCTCAGCCACATTCCCACAAGCATTCCCACCAGCTGCAGTCCAGGAGAAGCAGCAGCTGCTGTACCTGGAACACCTGCCCGTCCAGCTCTGCCAGGGCCTTCACAGCGTGCTCAGGGATCATGTAGGTGATGAAGGCAAATCCCTTGGGCTTCTTGCTGAGAGTGTCTATGGGGTAGTGGATCTCTGAGACGGGGCCTGCAGGAGCAAGGCTGGGCTGTCACAGGTGTCCCTGCACAGCCCCGAGCTGGCACCTCCCAGACACGGCCAGGGCTGAGGGGAGCAGCTCTGGATGTGTGCTGGGCCACCAGCCTGGCCCAGGAGCTGCACAGGGACAAGGCAGACCCACCCCAACCCAGGTGTGGCAGCTCATGGGCTCTGACAGGTGAAAACACAGACCAGGCAAGCTCTGCGCAGCTGCCTTCACCTTCAGTCAGGGATAAAAACTTCCACAACCCCACCCTCTCTGCCCCAGGATGCCAAGATAACATTAAATGTGTTGGATCTGGAGGCAGAAGAGGGAAACTTCAAACTCACACCCCAAGTTTGGAATGCCAAGTGGATTCAAGGATTCACCTCTAACCTGCAGGAAGCCTCCTGCCAAACAGGCTCACAGAAAACAAAGATGGAGCTGGGCCATGTCCAAAAGATGTGGGACACAAAGCTTTCTCCATTCCCACCCAGGAGGAAAACCTGTGGACAAAGGAAAGACCCTGCCCTGCAAGCTCCAGTCCCAAACACTCACCATACTTGGAAAAGATTTTCTCCAGGTCCTCCTCGGTGCTGGTGAAAGGCAGATTCCTGACAAAGAGCCTCCCTGATTCAGACAAGTCCTCCTCCTCCTCATCATCCCTCAGCCTCCTCTGCCAGGGCTGGGGGTCAGGTTTGGCTGGGACAGTTTCTTTTGTGGTGTTCCTGCACCGGGAAATCTCCACACAGCGCCCGCCTGCTCCCCAAAAACACAGAGGGACCTTGACACCTCCCAGGGGCACCAGCACCAGCACCCCTGTGCCAGGGATGCCCTGAGAGCTGCCCAGAACAGCCCTGTCAGGGTTAAAGGAATCAAGCAGGGGGTTATTAAAAAGGACTTCAAAGGAGGCACCTTGGGCAGTACAAGAGGGGCTCTGGGTCACAAGTTTTGACACTTTTATTTTTATAAGTTTTGGTCCATACTAATTTCCAATTAATAATTGGAACTAATTTACAATTAAATATTGGGGTTAATAGTCTAATTGCAGCTTCAGGTTATGAAGTCCCACCTTCACAGATTGCTCTCCTCAATTTGCTGCTGTTTACACTTTTTGGGCCTGAAGCTGCAACAGTGTCCTTGGGCTGGGAAAGGATTGTTTTGTCTGAGTAAACTGTGAGAACTTGGTGGCACTTTATATGAAGTTTATAGAACTAAAGTAGAATTTCTACTTTATATGAAGTTCAAACTAATGCAGTACAGAATGTGTAAAATACAAAAGCTAAAACATCACAAAGAGCCCAGGGTTAGGGACAGCTGCAGCCCCACAGGCTCTGAGCAGGACTCAGAAATAAGGGGAGGTGGGGGCTGTAAGAGTCAATCTTCATAAAAATGAGGGTCTCAACAGCAGCCCCTTTCCCTTCAGAGAGCCCCAGCCTAGTCCAAGCAGCCATTCTGCAAACAGAATTTCAGCAATCACTCCAAGGGTTAAGCCCAGGGCTCCAACCCAGCCCTGCAGCACTGTCTGTACAAAGCTGGGCTCCAACTTTGTTATTTTCATCCAACAAGAACACGGCAAAAACACGAGGGCCCCCAAACCCCAGCCCTGCCACGGCCCCTGGTTTATCCCAAGAACAAGCTCCCCATCTGCCTGGGAGAAACTCCAATCACAGCAGCTACTTGTGCAGGGAACACTCGAGCAGCTGAGCTCCCAGGGCCGGAAGGAGCAGGAACAAACAGCCCTTACCCAGGAATTCTTTCTTCCTCTTCAAGGCCCTCTGCATCTCTGCTTCGCTCTTCAAGTCAACAAAGATGTAACCTTGGAGGGAAGGTTCAGCTGAGCATCATGTGGGGAACACACACAGCCACTAATTGGGTAATTAAGGGTGAATTGGGCTTGCTTTAATATAGATTCCTACAGACAGAGCATTCAGCTCCCATGAAAAATTTCAATCCAGCCAGGAAATGGCCATGTCAGGCTGGAAGGCTGCCTTTTCAAAGCTTATTCTCTGTACATAAATAAAAAAACCAAAACTTGACTGAGCAGCTGAAGGCTTTCACAGGTGCCTCTAAGAGCAAATAAAAGGTGCATCCTTGTTGGACTGTTAAAGGAAAAGAACACACAGCAAAGCTCCAGGGACCTGCTCACACAGATCAGCCCTGGGCTGCTGCAGCTATCCCAGAGGAACAGGATTTTCCCTGGCACATTTTGGGGGGTTTAGAATAAAGTTCTGGATGCAGCTCAACAAAAAAAAAAAAAAAAAAAAAAA
>VXBR01005919.1:25033-49675 GCA_013400215.1 Cisticola juncidis
GGGATGGATGGAGAGGGATGGGAATTGATGGGGAGGGATGGGAATGGATGCGGATGGATGGGGATGGATCCTGCCTGTGGAGGTCCTCAGCTCCCACCGCAGCTCCTGGGGCTGTGTTTTGCCTCCACATTGCCTCTGCTGCCCTCAGGAGTGATTTGTCCACGTGGGAGCTCGGCCCCAGTGCTCAGTTGCTCTGATGTGAGCCCCAAGGACGCCTGGGATCAGAAAGAGACTCTTGTCTAGGGGAGTTTGGGGGGACAGGGCTTAACTGAGACCGGGACAGGGACCCAACTTGATTTCAGTGGCCATGTAGAAATGTGGGCTTGGCAAAGTCCATGGAAATGTTCAGCTCTGCTGGTCTGACTTCATTAAAAAACCTGATTTTGTCCCTACCCAGATGCAAAGCTTCAGTACAGAAACACAAGATTTACACACACTGACTTCAGATTTGATTTCCTTTGTGGGTTCTGCTCCTCAGGGTGGGTCAAGATTTTTAGTTTGCAAATGTAAGACTGGGAATGTGCTTTTTCTGGAAAACTGGGGAAGGCAAGGCAAGGCAAGGCAAGGCAAGGCAAGGCAAGAAAGAAAAGCTGCTGCAGAGGCTGTCTGCCCCTGGGTGTGAGAAGGTCAGGTGCAGAGACTGCTGTGGTGTTTGCAGAGGGGCCTCTCTTGCTCTGTGGCCCCCTCAGAGGGGCACCGGGGGTTTCTCCTGAGTTCTGCAGGTGCCCTCATGCCAGGCAGAGCTGTGCCCCCGAGGCAGAGCAGCCTGTGGGGTGCTGCCCTGCCCTGCCAGCCCTGCCCACAAGGACGAGCACGGCCCCGGGGTGCCCTTCATGCCTGTCGGATCAGGAGCACCTCGGCCAGCGCCGGACGCTTCTGGAGGTGAACAGGGAAGGGAAAGGATCCCTGTGAGCTGGGGTCACCTTGGCTGTGACAGGTTCCCCTTGCCAGGCAGCCTCTCTGTGCTCACAGGACGCTGCTGAGCGGCTCTGGGGGCTCTGGGGGGTCTGAGGGTACCCACAGCCCTCCTTGGCATGCTCCATTTCCTTGGCACTCAGAGCTTGAGTCCTTCTCTTTTCTTTTAGATGTGGGGAATGGGTGGAATTCAGCCTTGGTGGGTACCTGCAGGGGGCTGTCACCTGGCTGAGGACCTGCTACTGACTAAATTAGCTAACTAAATTAACTAACTACTAACTAAACCCACAGATAGCAGCAAGGGACCCAGCAACACTCACGGCCTGCTTCAGTGGGTGACATCATTTTAATAACAGCACTGAACCCCCTCGGTTTTGCTGCTGGAGATGCTAAATTTTGGGAGGGGAGATGGCCAGAGCTTCCTTGTCCGAGCAAATTGTCCTGACAGTCCTGAAGGGGATAAAAGGCTGCTTTTAGTGGTACAGCTGGTGCTTGGAGAGGCAGTGCTTGTCAAACTTGTGCTGCACAACGGGATGGAGCCAAGGGAGGAGGAGGAGGAGGAGAAATTGCCCTTCTGAAGGGCTTCATCCCTGGGCCTGTGCCCAGCCTGGCCTGCCAGGCCCTCTGCTAGAGGGACAGGACACTGCTCGCTGTCCTTGCCTGGGGCTGTGACTGCTGCAGTGTCACTGTGGGCAGCACCATTTGGCTTCTGAGCACACCTGCCCTCACCTGAACCTGCAGTCCAGGGGACAGGCTGGCACTGTGCCCATGCTCCTGCTCTCTGCCCTCTTTTTATGGAGATTTTGCAGCTTTTTGTGGAGATTTTGTCTTTTCAAACCTTCCAGCTAAACTGCAATGCTGAGTATCAGCAGATGGGGGAGAGGATGAGGAAGGGCAGGAGGGATTTTCCCCCTCACGTTGGGCACAAACAAGGGACTGATGCCAGCTTGACTTGCCACGGAGGAGGATTCACAAAGGGCTTGGAAATCCAGATAATCCAAGGGCTTTGCATTACAGCAGCTGGGGAGCAGAGGTTAAACCTGCCCATGAGCAATAATTAGTTAATCTGCCAGAACACTTAATGGGACCACACCTGCCCAGGAGAGGTGACACCACCAGAGCAGGTGCCAGCCCTTCCTCCTGTCCCTCTGGAGCAATGGATGGTGGTGGCTGGCAGAGCTGATCCATGGGGTCAAACCCCTCCTGGCATCACTCCACCCATCACAGCCCATGTGTGTCCCAGCAGAGCCTCCCGTGGTTCTCCAGAGGGAGCTTTGGCACTGAGCACACGCAGACTGCCAAGACTGGGGTGGGATTGAAGGAAAGGTCACTCCAGGCTCTCTCCTGACCCCACCTGAAGGTGTTGGCTGTGTTCTGCCACCGCTGCAGCTGGCCCAGCTGCTGCTGTCACCCCCCCAACACACTGTTTCCTCCAGGTGACAGATAAGGCCCAAGTCACTTTCCAAGCTGCCCTGAAGAGACCTTGGCAGATCCCCACCAGCCTTTTGACAGGTGTGGATGGGACCCTCCATAGGAGACCAGGGAGAGGGATTTTCCTGCTGCTGCCCTTGCCCTGTCTCTCTTTCATCCATCACCCCTTCCACCGCCTCGAGTTCCCTTTCTTTCTGTATTTTGGGGGTGTGTGTGTGCAAATGGGCTCAGGGGAGGGTCCAGGCAACAGCTGCCTTTGATCAGCGCAACATGTGGGGGACGGAGCACTTCAGGAATGCCGACTCCTGATCAAAGGTGGGAACGCAGTGACAGCCGGGACTTGGCAAAAACCCATCGCGGCTAATCCCTGCCGGGGAGCCGGGGGGCGCCCAGGGACCCACCCAGGCAGAGCTCTCCGCTTATGGCAGGGAGGGGTCCGTGCCCCGGCAGCCTGGGGGGAGCAGGGCTGCTCCAGCTGCCCCAGGGCTCTGTCCCGATCAACGAGAAATGGGATTCCCATCTCCTCCCCGCTTCTCCATCACTCTGATCCCACATCCCTGGAGGGGAAGCTGAAGGAAAAGAGGGGCAGAGATGCCCTGAGACTTTTATCACCTCCAAAAGATGGATGGAGAGGTCATTTGCTCTAAAAACAGCCGGGAGGAAAAGGGAAGACAAATGGGACCCTCCTGACGGACAGCCGGGGTTTGGGGACAGCGGGGACACGGCTCCAACCCTGCTCCCTGCCAGGTGTGTGGGTGGCATCGCAGGACAGCCCGCATGTGTGGGCTGGTCCCGGTGCCAAGGATGTCGCCTGTCACCTTCCCCGCGGCCGCTCTTATCTCCCGGCGGGCTTTCTCCCGATAATCCTGTCTGGACGAGCAGGTGGACCCAGGCCAGGCCTTTGTCAAGCTCAGACCCCCGAGCTGCGCCCAGCCCTTCTCCGCTCGGCTCCTCCGGGCTTCGCTCAGCTCTTCCCAGCCTCAGCATTCCCGGCAGGAATGATCCCACCCCCGTGCCTGATGCTCCCCGCATCCCCTGGTCCTGGTTCCTCCTCCCCGGGGCAGTCCAGGCTCCTCTGTCCCGTTAGGAGGGGAAGCTTTTAAAAAGGGCGATAAGGGCGGCTCCCCGCGGCCACCCCTGTCCCTGTCCCTGTCCCCGGGCGGGTCACAGGTCGCTTCCTCGCCGTGCGTGCCTGATAATGGATCCATCCCGGCCGGGGCACGGAGACAGCGTTTATCAGCAAACCCTGGGAAACAGAGATGGGGAAATGCTCGTGTGCCGGGCGGGAATCCGGCAGGGATGAGCCCTTTGGGGTGGGCGGAGAGTTTGGGGTTTAGGAGCCGATGGGGGCGGCACAGAGGGAAGGGGCAGGGGGAATTGGGAAGTGGGAGCAGTGGGAAGTGGAAATTGGGAAGTGGGAACAGGGCTCCCACCGCTGAGGGCTGGGATCCCTCATGACTCCGGGGTAGAGGGCACCGGGAGAGGCTGCCAGGGCGAGCAGGGATGGCTGAGATGGGAAAAACTCTGCAGGATTTTCCAGCCCAGCCACACCCCTCAGTGCCACATTCACCCAGCTTTTAATTTCCTCCAGCTTTGGCTACTCCACCAGTGCCCTGAGCCAGTACTTGGCAGCTCTTTCTATGAAGAAATTTTCCTTAATATCCAATCTAAATCTCCTCCAGTGCCACTTGAGGCTGTTCCCTCTCTGTCAGATATTACCTGTGAGGAAAGACCGACCTCCAGCTGGCTCCAGCCTCTGCTCAGGGCGTTGTGGAGAGCAGGAGGCTCCTCCTGAGGCTCCTTTTTCCAGGCTGAGCCCCAGCTGCAGGTGGCCCATTCCAGAGCAGAGCAGGCAGCAGGCAGGGAATGCCAGACCCACAGAATGTGGGGCTGAGGAGGCGCTGGGTCTTCCCAGGGAGCAACTGAACCTCCTTGGAAAGGTTTGCCAGAAAAATGAGGTTCCAGAAAGAGTCAATGAGGCAGGAGGGATGCTGTGATCAGCACTGCCACGTCCCCACAGACACAGTCGTGTATATCCCAATCCAAAGGGTTCACCTGCCAAAATATCCCCCACAAACCCAGACCCACAGCCCCCACTGCAGCCATGTCCTGCACCAAAGAGCGGGGAAGGACAGGGAGGCACAGGGAACAGCCTGGTGACACAGCCAGGTGCCACCACAGCCTCCCCTTGCCACACCCGGACTGCCTGTGCTCCAAGGACAACCCAAGGACCCTCACTTTTGAGGGGGCTGTGGAAGTGGCCAGAAGCTTCCTGAACTGGGAAATCAACCCTGAGCACAGGGAAGCAGCTGCTCCATCCCATCCCATCCCATCCCATCCCTGGATCCCATCCCTGGATCCCATCCCATCCCGGAAAGCAGAGCTGACAGGCGGGCAGGGATGGAGGCAGCAGGGAGGGACAGCAGCTGTGGGAGGGGAGGGGACAGCACTGGGCCCTGATCTGAGCAGCACAGGGTGACAGCCAGCGCTGACACCTCGGGAGGGCCACACTCGGTGACAACAGCACAGGGAGGGCCCGATGTGCCAGGGGACAGCTGTGACACGGGGCCATGGGGCAGCCCCCATCAGGGACTCACCTCCCACCCCGCTGAGCCCCCTGCTCTGCCTCCCCCCTCCAGATGCTCTTGCAAACGCTGTTCCCTCTCTCAGGGGCTGAGCAGGGAATATTGGAAGCACCTGCCTGCCTTGGCTGGGAATCAAAGCCCCGTGCTGGGATCCCTGCACAGTTATCCCTGGGGAAACGCCACGTGCGGGAATGTGGGGCAGCCCCTCCACTCAGTGACCCTCCCTGGGAGAGCACACAATTAAAACAGGCAAGGCCAGATGGTTTATTAGCAATTACAGAGCTGGGAGCTGCCACTTTTCTGGTTCCAGCTCCAAGGCATCAGGAATGGGTCCATCTCAGGAGGTTTCACACACACTCCCTGGCAGTGTTGATTTATTTGGGAATGCAGCTCTCTGATACCACAGCAGTGGGTTTGGCGAGTGGAGAGGAGGAGTTAGAGCAGATTGAGCATGTAGGGGGCAGGTAAGGGAGAAATGCAAATTGTCACCTGGGTTAGTGGTCATTTGTTTGGAATTGTGGAATCATTAAGGTGGGAAAAGACCTCCAAGGTCATCAAATCCAGCCTTCAACCAAGGCAGCTCTGGAATTCCAGCAGTGAGGGGGCTCTGCTCTCCTCAGCCAGACCAGCGTGCTGAGGCAGCACAGTGCATCTCCCTTGGGGTGGGTTTGGTGAGAGCAAACAGCACTGAGCAGCAGGACCCCAGGGAGGAGAAGCTTCATTAGTGCAGCTCATTAGTGCCTGAAAACTGCCAGGCTAAGGCTGCTGTGTCACCTGGAGGATGGTGATGAAGCCCAGTTCTGCAGAGGGATTCACCAGGCTCTGCCAACAGAGCTGAATCCTCTGCATTGCTCTGCCTGTTCCTCTCTGATCTCTGCACCAGCACTGGGAGCTGACCTTGGACTTGTGCAGGACCCACACAGGGACACCCTCCAAGCTGGAGAGCACAGCAGGACCCCCGGAGGGCTCCCAGTGCTCAGCTCATCTCCTGACATCCCTGCTGGGCACAGGATCCAGGCAGGAGCAGGCAGCCAGCCCCTCCATCTACAGAGAGCTTCCTCTGCTCACCAGCCACACCTGCAGGGACATTCTGCTGAGGAGCTGTCATCACCCTCTGGGCACAGTGGAACATCACTTTTCTCCCTCTCTTTGTCTTTAACATCACTGCCCCTGTGCCAGAGCGCCCACCTGAGCTGCTGGGGCTGCCCCCGTGGTGTTCCATCCTCCCCAGGGTTTGTAGCCCCACATGAGCCTCTCCCTGCACACCTCTGGCAGTTTGTATCCCATGCTGGGCAGTTTGTATCCCATGCTGGGCTTCCTCACCGCTGGGAGGGGGGTTTGAGTGTCCTTCTGTGGTGGGTGAAGCATTCCAGCAGAGCAAACTGGCGAGGGGAGCAGAACAAGCTGTTCCAGCAGGGGGGAGAGCTCCAGCCCTCCTCCTCCTCCTCTTCCTCCTCCTCCTGGGGGCTTGGCAGGCTCCCTGCTCAGCCCTGCTCCATCCCCAGATGCTGACAAGTGGCACCGAGCTCCCTGCCAAGCCCAGCACCCAGGAGGGGCTGCACAGGGGGCTCCCCACACTGCCCTGGGCAGAACAGAGGTGTTGGTTTGGTGGGGTTTGGTTTGCTCCAAGGTGGAAGGGATGCTCCACACAGATGGATCAGCCCACAGCTCCTGTGGTCCTTGAGGTCCTGCCTAGAAAGGGTTTGGAGTTCCTCGAAGCAAGTGCTGGCTGTGGGAGGGCACAGTGTTCTGTGCCCTCCAGCTGTTTTCCCTAAATAAATCCCTTCATTCCAGCGCTGGTGGTCACGCTGCACCTCCCTTCCCTGTGCTTGGCAGGAGCAGGGAGCCTTCTCCAAGCCCAGAGAGCCTCTGTGACTGCAGCAAAGCCTGGCCAGGAAACGAGCAGAGACACCAACCCTCACTTTTTCATTTTTATTTTACTTAAGGGTGGTGCTGCATCTGCAGCTCTGCCTCCTGCAGGGGTTTATTTTCCTGCTGGCGAGGCTGGGTGCTGGAGGCTGCCAGGCAAGGGGCTCTGCAAGCCAGGAACTACAAAGCAGGGTGACACCTCTAATGAATTACAGCAATACCAGCTCGGGGTGAACTCTGAAGTGCCTGTTTACACAATCACTGACCTCCCTCACCCCCTCCCGGGGCCAGCCCCCACCCTGTGATGGATCACAGCTGAATGGAGGCAGCCCCCGTGTTTATCATCTCCCAGCTCTGGGAAGGGAAGGAATGGCAGCGTTTCCTGGCCTCCAGTGACAATTCAATACCCAACCAACACTTGCTCTGAGAAATAACCCTGGCATCTTCCTTTGAGAATCCCATTTTTGGTGGGAGGGCTTTTGCAGCATCAGGCATGGGGACACACAGGCAGGGACATTCATGGAGCAGGGAGCAAGGACAGTCCATGTGCTCACCACACCCCAGTGCCCTGCAGGGATGCTGCGCTTGGCCAGGAGATCCTCTTTGGAGTGTTATCCTGATTTTTTGCCATTTTGGCACAGGAGTTTTTTCCATGGTGCTCAAAAGCTGCCAGCTCCTGGGTCTCATGGTTCAGGAATTGCTCCCTCTGGCAAGATCAGTGCCAAGCTGGAGGGAACAGGTTCTTTAAGGAGCCCTGAGTTCCTGAGGGTGGGAAATGGGTGTTTAGATCAAGTGGGGTGAGACAAAACAAAAAAAAGGTATAATGTACTGTAAGCAGAACCTGGGTGTCTCTCCAGCACACTTCCAGCTGTGACTGGCAACTTTGAGCTGGCTCTTGTTACCCACCACCCAAGATTGCTGTAATTTCAATTACAATTAACAATTGCCATTAACAACAGGTTTATTAACAATTGTAATTAACAGCAGCTTTATTAAGAGCTGTCTGGGAGTCCCACACGTCTCTTTCATCCAGCACATCCATGGGCAAAGGGCCACAGGAGCCCCCAGAGCCCTCCTGCCCTGTGCCAGAGCCAGGGCAGGGCTGGGCTGGGAGCAGCTGCAGCACCACAGAGCTGGGACAAGGAGAGGAGCCAGGGCCACGTCCCAGTGTGTTCAGTGTGTCCCAGTGTGTTCAGTGTGTCCCAGTGTGTCCCAGTGCATCCCAGTGTGTCCCAGTGCGTCCCGGTGTGTGCCAGTGTGTCCCAGTGTGTCCCAGTGTGTTCAGTGTGTCCCAGTGTGTTCAGTGCATCCCAGTGTGGCCCAGTGCATCCCAGTGCATCCCAGTGTGTCCCAGTGCGTCCCAGTGTGTGCCAGTGTGTGCCAGTGTGTCCCAGTGTGTTCAGTGTGTCCCAGTGTGTCCCAGTGCGTCCCAGTGTGTGCCAGTATATCCCAGTCTGTCCCAGTGTGTCCCAGTGTGTCCCAGTGTGTTCAGTGCATCCCAGTGTGTCCCAGTGTGTCCCAGTGCATCCCAGTGTGTTCCAGTGTGTCCCAGTGTATCCCAGTGCGTCCCAGTGTGTCCCAGTGTATCCCAGTGCATCCCAGTGTGTCCCAGCATGTCCCAGTGTGTCCCAGTATATCCCAGTGGGACAGAAGGGTTTGCTGGGAGGATGCCCAGCCTGGAGCGTGCAGGGGAGCAGGGCAGCAGTGCCCTGTGCCACCTCCCTGCTGCTCTCACACGTGCCTGTTTTAGCTCTGCCCCTGGGACTGTCTCTAATCCAGCCAAGCTTTCCTGCTCAGAGGATGAGGCCTCCGGGGCTGCTCCCTGGAGAGGGCACTTATCCCTTTCCCTGCTTGCCCTCCGCCCTCTGTGTTTTGTTCTGCAGTTATTTTTGGAGGTAAAAGCTTTTTTCTGTGCCCTTCCCCTGGCCCCCATCTCTCTGCCAGCCAAAGTGGCATTTTAAGCCTCCTGCCCACCCAACCAGAAAAATGGTGGCTGAGGCAGGGTGGAGTTAAACCTTTCCATCCTTCTCGAATCATTAATTGCCCATCAACTCAGCTGCCCAGAGAGGAGCTCTCAAAAGCCTCTGTGGGGACAACCTGGCCCCCACCCCCCAAAGTGGGGTCTCACTCCACATCTCCTCCCCTCCAGCACTACAAAATCCACCTTTAATTCAGCATTGAAGTACCCCATGGAACACAAAACCCCAACTGCACTCCAAGTCCTGCTCCCACCCGGAGCTGGGTGAACCAAGAGGGTCCCACCCCAAAAAGAGGCTGAAACCAGGGACCTTGTGCCACCAAACTCACACATGGGGCAGGGGAGGGACCTGCTGGTGGCCAGGGAAGGGCTGTCCCAGCCAGAGAGCAGGAGCCCAGCGGCCTCCAGGTACCCCCCGGGCCTCTTTATTCCCTGATTGCTGCTGGATTTTGCTGCTGGAGGGATGGACACACCGGGAACTGCTGGTTGCTGCCCCAAAATCCCAGAGGAGGCAGGTCCCTGTCACTCAGGAGGACCAGGACAGTGGCAGAAGGATGCTGGGAGCCAGGAGCCAAACCACACTCCAGGGGAATGAGAAAATCCTAGGGATTTCATCCTGCCCAGGGATGAAGGTTTTCCTGCACAGGAGAAGCATCCCAAAGAGCCACACACCTCCAAACCTCCCCAATTCCCAGGAAAGCAGAGTGCTTGTCCCTCCTCCCCCATTCCCAGGAAAGCAGGGTGCTTGTCCCTCCTCCCCCATTCCCAGGAAAGCAGGGTGCTCATCCCTCCTCCCCGTGCTGCAGCACAGGGGGGTGCTCATCCCTCCTCCCCGTGCTGGAGCACAGGGCAGGGAATTGCCTGCAGTTCATGGAATTTCCAGAGCTCTAATGTTTTATCTCGACATCTGGGAGTGAAACAGGTTCCCAAAAGACACAAAGCCCATAAAAACCAGCAGCAAAGGGCCAGTAGGACACGCAGAGAGCTCAGCATCCTCCAGCAGCTGGCATCAGGCACCCAGGCAAGGAGGAAACACATGCAGGGAGTTATTCCTGGTGATCCAGGGACACTTCATCCCAGTGATCTGCAAGCCCTGGTGTTTAACAGCCCCTGGCAGACAGCCCCTGCCTCCTGAGGATTTCCAGAGCCTGATATTCCTGGTGAATTCCATCAGATCCCAGATCCTCTGCCAGGTTTGAGCCCCCTGTGTAGGAACAGGGTGGACCAAACTGAGCCCCCTGTGTTCCCAGCAGGGCAGAACCCCAGGAAAACCCACCTAGAGCTGCTCTGCTCGGGGTGGCTGAAATGTCCCTCCCTGCCACAGCTCCTGATCGGCACGAAGGGGGATAAAAACCTCCTGAGGACACGGGAGCTGCCCGCCTTGGCTCCGTGCTCCTGAGCCCGAGCTGTGGGAAAACTCCCGGGGATGTGTCCCCGTGTCGGGCTCTGCTCGGAGGGCACAGCCCCGGCCGGGAGCCGCCACCACAAGGTGTCACCCGCTCCCTTCGCCCCGAGCCCCCGGCGCAGAGGGGCTGCGGCCACGTCCCCTCCTCGCCGGCAGCATCGCTGGGGACCAGCGATATCCCGGTGTCCCGTCCCCACGGCAACCGCGGGATGCTCGGCACTGCCCAGCCCTGGCGTCCCTGTCCCAGTCCTGAGCCCGGGATGAACGGGAATTATTCCTCCTTAAATTATCATTTGCACGGAGAACTGCAACCCAGACCTTCTAGCTAATAAAGAAGTTGATTTCAGACTCATAACTTTAAGCTTTCTATTTCAGGAGTGCAATAGAGTCATGGAATCGTTTGTGTTGGAAGGGACCTTAAATATCTCATTCCATGCTATGGCAGGGACACCTTCCACCTTCCCAGGGTGCACCAAACCCTGTCCAGCCTGGCCTTGGACACTGCCAGGGATGGGACAGTAGCAGGCACCTGTACAGGAAAATGAATTATCACAGAGGGGTTGAGTGGAATTATCCCAGTTCCCACCAGAACACCCTGGGTTTGCAAGCAAATAAATCAGAAGTTTATTTAAAGCACAGACTCAAGATATTTTGCTCCGAAGTAATTAAACCGATTTAAACAAAAACCTCAGAATCAAAGACAAGAAACAATTAAATGACAAGGTTGCTCCAAGGCTGACAAATGACAGGACAATTCTGCAAACACTAGAGGTGAACATTTCAGATTCAAGCAGAAATTTACTTTTCTCCAGCAGCATGCTACAGCCTGGAGCTCCCACAGCATTCCCACACTGTCAGATCTCTGTTTTTTCTGACTGAAAACACCAGTGAAAACTGCAACCTCTGCTAGCCCACAGTCCTTGGGCATTGTCTAACAGCTCCTTTCCCTCCCCCAGCCTGGGCAGGGAGGAAAGGAGCTGCCAACAGGTAAAAGCCTCCAAGTGAAACACTGAAAGCACCAGGGAAGGACAAGAAGACACAGGTCCTCTTCAGATGACACCAAGATGTTCAGCTCAAGTGACAGCAGCTGGAACCAAGGGCAGCCCTGCAGAGGAAGGACACAGGAGGGTTCAGCCAGGCCAAATTGGATGTGAAAAGCAGAGGTTTGTTTGTTTTTTCTGCCCCCCACTAAGTCCACGCCAGTTTTGTCCCAGCCAGGTGATCTCCAGCACCGCAGCACTGCAGGGTTTGTGTGCTTCTGCCTGAGGGGCAGGGCTGGAGCTGAGGGGAGGATTCCAGTGCTCTGAGGGGCTGTTCCTTGGGAAAACACCAGCAAATCCAGGCAGGCAGGGAGTGCCTGTGCCCTGGGCACACAGAGAGGGCAGCTGGGGGTTGTAAAACCCAAGTGCTTCGTCCTTTTTTCTCCCTCCTTTCCTGTGCCACAGCCCTAACAGCAGCACGGAGCGAGAGCCCCTCGCTTGGTGCTGGGAGACAACAGCCCTTCCTTCCCCTGCAGCCCAAAAGGGAAATAACAAACCCCAAATCCAGGCTGGCTTTGTCTGAGGCACCTTCCAGCCCTTCCTTCCCCTGCAGCCCAAAAGGGAAATAACAAACCCCAAATCCAGGCTGGCTTTGTCTGAGGCACCTTGCAGGAGGTGTTGGTGTTCTTGGCTGCCCACAGTGTCCAGGGAGAGATGGGTCTGTGGGAGCTGGGACAGTGTCCAGCACACACAGAATGTCCTCAGTGCAAAGGGGCTTTCAAAAATCACCAAATCCAGCTCCTGGCCCTGCACAGACCCCTAACAATCCCACCCTGTGCATCCCTGGCAGCTCTGGCAGCCTCGGGGCCGTGCCCCTTCCCTGGGGAGCCAGGGCAGTGCCAGCACCTCTAGGGAAGAACCTTCTCCTAAAATCCAACCTCAGCCTCCTCTGGCACAGCTCCAGCCCTTCCCTGGGTCCTGCCACATCTCCTGGACTGCACACCAGTGTAACATCCACAGGATCTCAGAAAGACAAACCTCAACTGATGCCTAAAGTTTGAGCTTTCATGTTTTTCACATCCTGTGCTGCCCAGGGGTGCAGCTCTGAGCTCACACTCAGGGTCACTCAGCTCTTCAGAGCAGGGACACAAAACAAATCCTTTCCTGCTGAGGACCAAGGACAACTTTCAGCCCAACAGCACAAACAAGGGTGGCTGGAGGGAGGAACAAGGATGGGACCTCACAGCCTGGAGCTGTAATTGGACAATTAAACCCCAATATGCAAACAGACCAAAACTTTTAAAAATGTGAGACCTCGTGACTGGTTTGGCATTTTGTGACCATTTTGGGTCCACCTTGGGATCAGGTCCTGCCCTGCCCAAGGTGGATCCTGGAGGCCTTTCAGTAAACCCCTGCTTTATTCTCCAGCTCTGTCCAGTCTCTGTTCCAGCTCAGCCTCCCCAGGGCATCCCAACCAGGATCCCAAATTCACACACACAAGGCTGGGCTCGTTATCAGAACCAGCAGCACTTTGGCCAACTCCTCTTGTTTTAGCAACAACCAAACCCCATGGAAAACCCCCAACCCCAGCTCTTTTCCCACTTGACCCTCCCTTCAGCGATCCATTAGCCTCTGTGCCCGGGCTGTTTGCTGCTGGAATTCTGAGAGGGAAGCTGCTGAGTTTATTACAGGAGCAGAGGGCTTGGCTCGGCAGCATCCCCGGGGGCTCCGACCCCGCCGCTCCTTAGCTCTGCTGCCCGTGTTTAATGGACTGGGCTACAAAAAGCTGGGCTGTGGGAGCCCCCACGGTGGCTTGTAAAAGGCAGCCCCGACCACGAGCTGCAAACGGGGCCGTGTGGCTTCCCTGCTCTGCTTCCCAGCCAGGTTATTGCCTGTAAAACTCCTCGCTGGGAGCGCCGCCGCTCCCAGGGCGAGGCACTGAAGGCTTTGGAGATGCTCAATAAAAAGGCCCCCACACTTGATTCCTTTCCCAAGGAATATTTGAGATTTGTTGCTCTGGGGTGCCTAGAAAGGAAGAAAATTACTGGCCCGTTAACAACTGCCCCTTGGCCTGTTTTGCCAGATTTAAAACAATGCACTGGAAATTGGCAGTCCAGGCAGCCTTAAACATTTGTTTTGCCTCGGATTATTTGCAACACCCTGTAAACTCAGGGGCTTTTCACTCTCTGGCTGAGGGGATTTCTCCTGTGCTTTTTTCCATGTGTCTCCAACATATGGAACAATAAAAAGAAAAATCAAGCTCGTAGCTGGTGTCACAAAATATTTTGGGGGCAGGGAGGCCTTGGGGAGGTGGTGTGGGACTTGGATCAGTGTGACCTGGCAGAGACCTGGGCCTGAAGGAAGCTCATGTTTTTATGAGCCAGGAAATTGCAGGCTCAGCTTGGGCCGTGCCAGTTGTCCAGAAGTGTTTGAGTTTCACATCATAACTTGGGTCTGGGTGGGGGTGAGGAGTGGAGGGAGCTGCAGGGAAGGTGGGCACCATGAGATGCAGGGATGGCTGCAAGACATCGAGTGGGTGCTTGGGGAAAACCTCTAAGAGCCTGTGAAGGGAGAAAAAATTCATCCAATTTCCACTCCTACCCAAAAATGTGGGTTGGGAACAAGGTGCTGAGAGTCCCAGTTTGCCAGGGGCACAAAGGAGCCTGGAGCTCTTTCCTGGGCCAGTTGGGAGCAGAGAACCCATCCTTTGCCAGGGTACCACCCCTCCAGGGGCACAGAGTGGCATTATTGGGGCTGTCCTGTGCAGGGCCAGCAGCTGGACTTGAAGGTCCTTGTGGATCCCTTCCAGCCTGTGATGTTCTTTATGAGCAATTTTTTAAGGGGAGAGAGGGCTGGCAGAGGAGAAGGGGTCTGGGACCAAATTGTGGAGAGCCAGAGAAGCAGGGAAGAGAGGAACATCGACCCCCAGAGCAGAGACTGCGGCCAAGGGGAAGCCTGGAGAGAATGAAACCCTTTCCCTCTGTCCTTCAGCAAGAGGAGAGCTCAGCTGTGTCTGAATTTCCCCAAATATTTTTTTTTCTGCTTCTATCTGAGAATGTTTCCATGCTCAGGGGTTTCTGGAGGAGTCCCTGGGTGCATTGATGTCCAATGCCCAGCTGGGCACTGCCTGTGAGCCACAGCCCTGCTGGCACTGAGGGGTGCAAGGTGCTTTGGGCAAAGCTGGTGCTGCCCAGAGCTCTGCATTCACACACCCAGCCACGTCTTGCTCTCTAGGAAATCCTGCTGGGAATGTGGGAATAACATGGGGAACTTTGGGAGAGGCTCAGCAGCCACAGAAAAGAGTGAAGACCCCAGCGAGCACTGACAGCCGGGCAGGGAGCCCTGTGCTCCCCCTGCTCCTGTCCACAGCCCCGTCCCCCCCAATTCCAGGGCTGAGAGTTCACTTTTCCAGCAGTGGGTGGGCATCCCACAGTGCAGGCAAGGGGCCAGAAAACCCCAGCTGCTCCCAGCACCCCTCAGCAGGGGCTGTGAGCCTCCCGTTCACACAAACACAACACAAACATCGCTGCAGCACCCCCAGGCATCTGTCAGAGAAACCTCAGCAGGGCACCACACGCCGAGGGAGGGGATGTGTTTAACCTCCTATTTAAATAAAAGGCAGAAAATTAATCAAGCAGCCCCAGCTCGTGGTGTTTCCCAGCTTTCTTCATTTGTCACTTCAGTCACGCTGTTCCAGTGCAGCTTTTAGTGGTGACTGGGATGGGCCAGGAACAGCACGAGGGCTCTTGGCAGGCTCAGCAGAGCAGGGGGGAATTCTCAGCTCTGGGGGCTCTCAGCCCTGTTTCCTCTTACCCAGGCTGCCCACAGCAACCCCAGGGAGCCACGCAAGTCCCTGTGGCCACCAGAGCCAGGGCTCTCCAGGGCAAAACACATCCAGGGACAGCTTTGGAGCCGGAGCCTCATCCAGAAACTTCCAGCTCAAACCTTCCTGTGTAAGAGGAGATGAGTGGGGTTTCTGCCTGGCTTCACTCCTTGCTCTGGGCAGACAGAGGGTGGGAAACCCCCTTTTTTTTTTTTTTTAGGAAAATCCCCGTTTACCTTCTCTGCCTGCCTTCAGCTGCCCCATTTGATGGTGCTGCATGCACGGTGCTGCTGGTGGGATCCAGGCACCCATACCCAGGGTCCAGATGGGCTTTGGACCATGGCTGTGGGCTCAGGGGGGCTCCACATCCCAATAGCTCCACACAGCCGAGGGGAGCAGGGCTCCCCCCTCAGCTCTGGGGAGCTGGGCTGGAGTTTGTAATGTCCGGCTGTCATCGCTGGCATTTGTCAAATGAAGTGACCACTCTCGGGACAGGTACTATTTCAAAAGTGGACATCACTTTAAAAAAGTGCTAATGTGCAGGGCTGTCAGGTCCTGGCCTCAGGAGCAAGAGCAGCTCTCTGATGTTTGGGGGAGAGATAAGGCACTGTGTTCTGCCCGGGCTCCTTCTGAGAGCCCCTCAGCAAAGTGCACACCGAGCTCTCCTTCCCAGATGTGTGACCTGCAGCTCCTCCTCAGGCTGCTGCTCCTGGAGCTGGGAGGGAGCTCCAGGCTCCTCAGCTGGTCCCAGCATCTCCCAGAGCTTCACCTCCCTCTGTATGATGGAGCCCAAAATTCAGGGGCAGCAAAGCCTCAGTTAGGATCAGGGAGTTCAAGCACAGAGAAAACCTCCCAGAGTTAAAACCTCCCAGGTTTCAGGAAATGTGTGCTCGAGGGTTTATTTTATAGAGCAGGCAGTGTCTCCCACTGCTGCTGCTGCCCCTGAGTGCTCTGCTCACCAAGGGCTGCTCCATCCCAAGGGTTTGGGGGCTTTTCCCAAAACCACGAGGCCTCTGGAGGTGGGGAGGGAAGGTGTAAGGACACTGTGGTGTCTGTCACCCCTTGTCCCCAGCAGGGCTCAGGGACACAGCAGAACCTCTGCTCAGTGAGGGTCACTGAGGCAGAGGGCTCACTGGCCCCTGGAACAGGCTTCTGCACCTTGATTTAGGAGAACAAGAAAATAAATACCCCAAAACTAGAACTCAACACATCCATGTTGCCTTCCTGCCTGGAGTTCTGGAGCCAGCCAAGTCCCAGGCCAGAGGCTGTCAGGATTTTTAGGGATTTTCCAGCTGGTTTCATGTGCTAGCTCCTGCTCCAGCTGGCACAGGAACCCTGGAAAAGCTCAAAGCCCCTCTGCCCGAGGAGGGGACTCAATGGAACCAACCCCACAGGGCAGGAATGACTGAACCCTGTCCCTTGGTGCCCCCAGAGCATTTCCTGCAGGGCATCCCTGTAAATGCTGCCCCCCAGACACCAGTGGCACCCAGGGCTGGACATTTCTACCCCAAAAATAACCCAAACCAGCAAACAACACCTTCCCACCCTGTCATTGCTGGACATGAACAAAAGATGAAATAATCCATATATTTCAGAAGGCAAAAGGCATAAAAAACCTTGAATTGTCTAATTTTATAAGGTGTTCTGATACAGATTAACAGGATTGGTGAGCAGGACTGACACCTCCCCAGTGCCAATGGTCAAACCAGAGAAACAGCCGAAATGTTTTTTGTCTGAGAAGCAGAAATGCAAACATTACCTGGAGAAAGATTGTATTGGGAAAGGAGAATTTTGCCAAGATTGTTTTGGGAAGAAGCTTTCCTAAGAAACTTTTCCCTTGGGAAAGGAGTTAGGAGCTACCAGCAGGCTAAAATCTCTAAGGCCCAAAAATATCAGGCCCACACCACCCCTTCTCCCAGTGGGAAAGAATTCCAGCAGGGAGCACCCAACACAGCATTTCAGCAGCTCCTGCAGCCCCAGGGATCTGTGTGGGATTCACCACCCCAGGGAGGGGAAATCCTGCCCTTTCTCTCATTACTGGCAGCTTGTCCAGCTAATTAATCCTCTCTCCTTCCCTCCTGGGTGTTTTAGCTGCTGTGCTCATCAGGACATCCCATTCTTTGTTAAAATCAGAGTGGAGATCAACTTCCTGTGAGTGGAGTCCTAAAATTGGTCTGTGGTGCTGGAAATAAAATGACATCTAAAAGCTATTTTCCCTAAATGGTGTCATATTTATCATGGGAACATGGACAAGTAAAACCCAAAGAACCAAAAAGATGCCACAGCAGCACAGAGGGCACTCCCTGATTATTGGGTGGGTTTTTTGCAAATTTTAGGGAAATCCAGTGGCAGGTGAAATCTATTTAAATCAGAACTTTTTTTTTTTTAATGCCAAGATTCCTATTAATAGGTAAGGAAATACATCTATTTATTTAAATCAGAATGACAATTCTTTATTCCTTATTAATAAAAGGATGATGGGAGGAGAGAGTTTTGCATTGAGCTGTAGGAAAAAAGTGACTCAATCAAGCCTCCAAGATAATCAGCCCAGAAAATCTCTCCAGGCCCTGCCCAGGGTGTCAGGCCAGGCAGGTTCTGTGGTTCTGCAGGGAAAATTGCAATCAGAAGCTGCAGCCCTGCAAGCTCCCAGCACAGCCAAGGTTTGCATATTTGAGTGAGGGTGATTAACGCTGGCACAGCTCTGCAGGGAAGTGATGGATTTGCCATCTCTGGATGTCTTCAAAGCACATCTGGATGATTCCAGGGGCTGGATGTGACCTTCCCTGGCGCTGGAATTGCTACTGTTCACCTTGCAGCTCCTCAAAAAAGGCTTGGAGAGACCCAGATTCTCCTCCCAGCTCTGCTTCTGACCTGCTCTGAGTCTTTACCAGAGTTATTTCTTCTCCTTGTGATTTTTGCNCATCAGGACATCCCATTCTTTGGTAAAATCAGAGTGGAGATCAACTTCCTGTGAGTGGAGTCCTACAGTTGGTCTGGAAATAAAATGACATCTAAAAACCATTTTCCCTAAATGGTGTAATATTTACCATGGGAACATGGACAAGTGAAACCCAAAGAACCAAAATGATGCCACAGAAGCACAGAGGGCACCTCCATAATTGTTGATTGTTGGGTGTTATTATTTTTTTGCAAGTGATCTTTTTAGGGAAATCCAGCAGCAGGGAGAAATCTATTTAATCTGTTTAATCTATTTAATCTATTTAATCTATTTAATCTATTTATTCAGAACTTTTTTTTTTAATGCCAAGATTCCTATTAATAGGTAAGGAAATACATCTATTTATTTAAATCAGAATGACAATTCTTTATTCCTTATTAATAAAAGGATGATGGGAGGAGAGAGTTTTGCATTGAGCTGTAGGAAAAAAGTGACTCAATCAAGCCTCCAAGATAATCAGCCCAGAAAATCTCTCCAGGCCCTGCCCAGGGTGTCAGGCCAGGCAGGTTCTGTGGTTCTGCAGGGAAAATTGCAATCAGAAGCTGCAGCCCTGCAAGCTCCCAGCACAGCCAAGGTTTGCATATTTGAGTGAGGGTGATTAACGCTGGCACAGCTCTGCAGGGAAGTGATGGATTTGCCATCTCTGGATGTCTTCAAAGCACATCTGGATGATTCCAGGGGCTGGATGTGACCTTCCCTGGCGCTGGAATTGCTACTGTTCACCTTGCAGCTCCTCAAAAAAGGCTTGGAGAGACCCAGATTCTCCTCCCAGCTCTGCTTCTGACCTGCTCTGAGTCTTTACCAGAGTTATTTCTTCTCCTTGTGATTTTTGCTATCAGTGCTAAGGGCAGGAATGCCCTGCCCGGTGCTCAGCAGGACCAGTGAGGCTGATTTTAGGGTTTTATAACCCTGGTTATGTAGGAATTTTCAAGGGTTTTGTGGTTTTTGGTGACAATGAGAGGTCTGGGAGGATTTCACTGCCAGCAGGCTCCATGAGCACGCTGACTGTACAAAAATCCTTAAAATTCTTCCATGCAAAACCTTTTTATTATAGGTAACAAAGATAGGGAATTGCATAAATAAAAGGATCAGAGGATTTGGCAAAAGGGGGTGGATGAGTGAACTCTGTATCGATGTGAACACCTTAAAATACAAATCACCAAAGGTGGAGCATCAATTTTTAAGTTATCCTCTTCTGGAGAAAGGATGAGTTCATTTAGGGCCAAGGAGCCTGAAGGGAGAGATTTCCACTGCTGAGACATTCCTGAAAATCAGGAATGATCCACCAGAGCAGCACCACAGGCATGGAGAAATAGAGAGGGGGAATATCTGACCAAGCTGGGCTGGATCTGTGGGCTTGAATCAGAAATATCCTGTATTTCACAGGGATTCTTAGGAGAACTGTTAATGTTAAATGTGATGTAGAAGCAGAAGTTTTAACCAGCTGGGCTGGGAGACAGGAGATGTCAAAGCAGAGCTGCAAGGGGATTTTTAATGGACCTTTTATCAACCCAGTGCCTGAGCCACAGTGTGGATTTTGGTTTTAAGTCACAGGAAACAGGGGATGCATCAACCTAGGGGTTTGAGGAGTGCCAGGGCAGGGCTGTGACTGTGGATGGAGCAGCAGGGATGAGTCCAGGGGGGATTGTTCCATCTCCTGAGAGCTTCTCCCAGCCTGGGCCACACGGTTTTGGTGCCTTTGTAGCTGCAGCTGCAGCTGGGGGTTTGCAGCAGGACCACACAGTGGTTTTGATGCATTATCAAGCACAAAGAGACAAAAATTCAGGTTTTTACAGGACATCCTCACCTGGGCACTGAGAGCTCCCTGAGCCATTCCCTTTTGCTGACTTTCCCTCAATTTGGACCTGAATTTCAGAGCTTTGCTGAGCCTGAGGTGCAGGGAAGCAGTGTCCTGGTGTTTCCCCTCCATCCTCAACCCAGCAATGAGGGATCCCATCCTCAGGGAGTCCTGAGGAGGATGAACCCCAGCACATCCCATCCCTGCTCCCCATCCATCCCCCAGCAGCCTCTCCCACCACCCCAACCCTCTGCCCTGCTGCCTCCAAACCCCACCTTGGCTCCTTTTCCTCAGGGAATCTCAGAGGCACCGTGTGGCTCAGAAGGAGGCACCGGCAGGAACTCCCCGTTATTTAGGGGCTGTCAGGGTTAATCTGAATAACCCCGGCCCTGGGCAGAGGCACAAAGCGCCTTCCCCGAGGGAAGCACAAACCGCGGGGCGAGCGCAGCGCTCCGGGAATTCCTCGCAGGAATGAAAGGAAGCCGGGATGTCCTGGCAGACGCCGGGGGCAGGGCTGGGCAGGCGGGCTCTGCCCATCCATCAGCGCCCATCAGGCTCCCCGGGATAAATCAAACCGAGAGGGGAACGGGGGAAAAGTGTCCGAGGGGGAGCTGGGGGGGGCTGCGAGCAAGGGGGAGAAGAGGGAACGAAAAGGCAGCGCGAGGGAGAGGAAAAGCCAGATCAAAGGCAGAAATTCATCAGAGATAACGGAATTATTTATTTTTCCTGCTGCTAGTGGGGATTTCTTTTTTCTTTTTTTTTTCTTTTTCTTTTTTTTTTTTTTTCCCTTTGAGGCCCCCCAGGCCTTCTGGGCTGCTCGGTCTCCAGGCAGTCTGTTATTCTCAGGAGTCCCATCACCCCAGGCCAGGCACAAAGCAACATGTTCACTTCATCACACGGCTCTGCTCGGCACCGAGAGACCTTTTGATCTCCGTCTCTGCTGTGTTTATATGTGACAGTGCAAGAAATGTATTTACAGTGCACGGGGCTCTGTTAGACACTGCCTGCCTTCATTTGAACATTAATATTGGCAGCAGGGGAGGGAGGGGGGAGCAGCTCTCCTTTAATTCCCCCCTCATTTATTAAAATGTTTATTTGGAAATCCACAGGCCCATTTATCTGGTTATTACTCAGAGCAGGATCAAATAATAACTCAGGTTCTCTGTGTCACACAAGACAAACCAAATATACTGGGCTGGGTGAGGGCTTTCAGTGGCCTCTGGATCCATCCTCATCCTGGCACTCTGCCGGCTGGAGGGCCCTGGGTGGGCTCCCTGGACCTGCAATCAGCTTTTCATCCCCAATTCCACGGGCTCAGCTCCAGCCCAGCCAGCTGCTACTGCTGGAGGTGCCCCCAAAGTCCCCCAATAGCAGGGGGGTGTCACTGGTCAGGGGGTTCGGCAGAGCCTCTCCCCAGCTCTGCCCACCTCGGGCTCTCTGTTCCATCTCCATCACCTTTCCCAGGAGGATCTGGGTGTGTGCAGGGCCAGGCCACCTCGGTGCCAGCACTTCACTCGTTGAGAGCAGCCAGAGAATACAGAGCCACCACAAAAATCCTGCTCTTGGACCCAAACTGGGGTGTTCTGGGCCCTGGTTCTGCTCTCCTTCCTCTCTGTCTAACCCAGCATCTCCTTCCAACGTTCACTCCCTATCTCGTCTTCTACTTCACTTTGGGTTTGCCAGCCATGGTGAACCCTGTTTTGAAAAACACCAATTTCAAGCTCTCAGCAGGTCCAGGCTGCATTCAGAGGGTGTAAGAGCCCCTGGCACACTGCTGGTGCCCAGCTCTGGGTCTTCAGAGGCTCAGAAAGCGTTGAAGCCACTTCTAAGTGGAGCTTGGTGTGGATTTTTGAGCAGCCTTTGGCACTGGAATGGCAAAGGAAAGGTGGATGTGGCTGGTTTCAGGTGGTCACAGTGGGCTGGAGAGCTGGCAGAGCTGGGCAGGAGCACTCCCCACATGGATTCACAGGAGAGGCTGGAGATGCAACCTGCAAAATGCCTGGGAAAAGATCGGTGCTTGAGGAAAAAAGTAATTCCAGACACTGCCTGGTGCAAGGAAAGGTAAATTCAGTGAGTGAGAGTGGATCTGGGATCTTTGCATTTCACATCCCTCTCACTCTTGGCTGCAGAGGTTGGGCAAACATCAAATCCCAGCTCTTCTCGGCATCACAAAGGGCTTCCCATCAGCAGCTGCTTGCAAATTTGGGGTTAAAAAGTCCTAATTTGTGCTCTGAGGGTTTCTGCATCCCAGCCACCTCCTGACCCCCAGCTCCACCACAGCTCTGCTGCCCCACAGCTTTTCTGGGGTCTCTGGAGGTGTTGGAGGTGGTTTGTCCCATCCCTGGCAGTGCCCAAGGCCAGGCTGGACAGAGCTTGGAGCAGCCTGGGGTAGCAGAAGGTGCCTCTGCCATGGCAGGGGGTGGCATGAGATGGTTTTTAGAGTCCCTTTAAATCCAAAAAATTCTGTGATTCTGTAATTTAACCCTGAGGTGGCTCTGCCTTGGTGGGTCCCAGGTGCTCCCAGTGCAGGGTGATCCCAGCAGGAGCTTCCAAGCACAACCTCGATGGGATTCACCCCATGTCCACCTCCCAAAGCCTGTGGGGGCTCACCCCACCCTGCAGGGGGATGCTTGGGACAGGGCACTGGAAAGTGGCACTGCCACCCACAGCAGGGCAAGCCCTGAGCCCTCAGGGATCATCCCTGCTGCTGGAATCATCATCCCTGCTGCTGGAATCACCATCCCTGCTGCTGGAATCACCATCCCTGCTGCTGGGATCATCATCCCTGCTGCTGGAACCAACCCTGCTGCTGGGATCATCCCTGCTGCTGGAACCATCATCCCTGCTGCTGGAACCATCCCTGCTGCTGGAACCAACCCTGCTGCTGGGATCATCATCCCTGCTGCTGGAACCATCCCTGCTGCTGGAACCATCCCTGCTGCTGGAACCAACCCTGCTGCTGGAACCATCATCCCTGCTGCTGGAACCATCATCCCTGCTGCTGGGACCATCCCTGCTGCTGGGATCATCATCCCTGCTGCTGGAACCATCCCTGCTGGGATCATCCCTGCTGCTGGGATCCTCATCCCTGCTGCTGGGATCATCCCTGCTGCTGGGATCATCCTGCCCCAGAGCCATCCCAGTGCTCCTCAGGCTTGGCAAATGTTCATTTTTAACACCTCCCTTCCCCACTGGATTTAAATGCCCAGGATTAGGCGTCACAAAACCTCTGGCAAGCCAGGCCAGCCCGAGCTGCTGCTCGTCCTCTCTCCTGACACCGTTTGGAGATGTGACTTGGGGAAATCCTGGGATTTGGGGACAGCAGCCACTGGTGGCAGGAGCATAGAGCCACTGTCACCTCCTGGGAGCCTTCAGAGCCCTGAGCTACCCCAGGCTGGGGTGTCAGGCCCAGCAAACACGGGCGGGCTCCCAGGGGAGCTGTGATCACACTGATGGAAATGGCATTTTGGGTCAAATGAGATAAACTGGGGGGAAGATTTGCTTTAAAAAATGCATATTCACATTTTCAGGGTAAATATCTGGGTTTCAGTTTAATACCGCCTTTGCATTTATTTTAGTTATTTAGATTTATAGTTATATATTTATCCATTATATGGATTTATTTAGTTATCTGTACTCTTATTACAGGGCAGTAAGTTATTCAAAGGCAGTTTCAGTTCCAAGCATTTGCTACATGAGTTTATCTACACTATACTCAAATTTAATGTTTAATATATTAAATTATTACCATGACTTCCCCTTTCCTGCCTTATCCTTTGCTAAGAAAGAAAAAACCTTTGAATTTTGGCCTTTCATTTACAGTCATTTTATTTCTTCCAACCTCCTCTTTCCAAGACCAACCATTCATTTTGTAGCCCTTGCTACTGAAATCTTTTAGCGCTTTTAATCCTTCTCACACCCAAAACTCCCTGATACAGAGGCTCAATAATAAAACTCAGCAATTGACCACTTGAAAAAGGTTTATTTTTAATTTTATTACCTTTTTTTCACCCCTAACTCTGCAGAGAAGGGGTGAGTCACAGCTTTGAAATCTGCACTGGATGCCAGCTGAAAACAGAGGCTTTACACGATCAAATTGACAGATGATTCCAAGGCAGCCCCACTCTGCACAGACCCATCCATATTCCCAGTTAAAAGAAATATTGCATTTTTAAGGGTAAAGAAACATATTTAAGAGATAAAGGAAAAAGAAAAGTTTGCTGGTCATCAATTATCATAATAAAGCAGAGGAGTGGGGGGGATGAAATTCACTTTAAAGACACGTTAAAGCCCCTAATCTTCAAAGAGATAAGGGCTGCCCTGAGAGAGCCACCTCGCCAGGAGGCAGCCACGGGCCTGGCTCAGGGGAGGCTGGTCCAGCTCCAAAATAAACTTGGGATCAACTTGAACCGAGTGTGGTCGGGTTCAGGGGTGATGGAGAAGGAGCAGAGGGGCAGGGTGAGGGCAGGGCTGGCTGGTGGCTGTGGGGACAGCCCTGAGCTTTGGGGTGGCAGCAGGGACACAGAGGGGTTGTTCTTGTCCCTCCAAGCCCTGCTGGTCCTGCCAGCTCAAAACACAAATCCCCCGTGGTGAAGCCTGCAGGAGAGAGCTCACCCTCAGTGCTCCCCACAGCAGGGGAACTGGGGCAGTTCCCTTCTGCATGGGGAAGAGACTCTGGAAAAACCTGGGGAGAAAACACAGATCAGAGGGATGGATGGATGGATGGAGGGATGGATGGAGGGATGGATGGATGGATGGAGGGATGGATGGATGGATGGATGTGGGATGGATGGATGGATGGATGGATGGAGGGATGGATGGAGGGGTGGGTGGATGGATGGAGGGATGGATGGATGGATGGATGTGGGATGGATGGATGGATGGATGGATGGAGGGATG
>VXBR01005919.1:49701-66157 GCA_013400215.1 Cisticola juncidis
AGGGATGGATGGAGGGATGGATGGATGGATGGGGGATGGATGGATGGATGTGGGATGGATGGATGGATGGGAGCAGAGCACATCCAGGTGCTCACTCCTCCTAGGGCCAGCAGAGGGGTGGCCTGGGCACAGAATGCTCCAGAGAAATGGGCATTTGCTGCAGCAGGCGTGGATTAGGAATTGTGCATTGGAACTGTATCATTGGATCATTCATTCTAGGACAGAAATGCTCCCCATCCCTCCATCCATCATCCATCCATCCATCCATCCATCCATCCATCCATCCATCCCTCCATCCCTCCATCCCTTCATCCATCCCTCCATCCATCCATCCATCCCTCCATCCCTCTGACCTGTGTCTCACTAACCAGCAGCTCCCCAGGTTTTTCCAGAGTCTCTTCCCCCATCCAGAGGAGAACTGGCTCAGCTCCACCCAGGAGCCATCCAGACCCACATCAAAGCTTGGCAGAATCACAGCCAGGTCCTCTCCAGCCCCTGCAGCTCTGGCACAGCACAAAGCTCATTTTGTACCCATGAGCTCCAGCAGGGATCTGAGAGCAAGGCTCAAGAGCAGGAAAGGAACCTGCCAGGGACACCTGAGGGGTGACCCACCAAGGGTGGAGCAATCCCAAACATCCCAGCAAGTTCTGGTGCTCAGAGTGTGGAATTAACTGGATTCTTACAGGTTTGGCCAGCTCACTTTGCTCCTCCAGCGTGTGCTGGGCCAGCCCCAAGGAGCAGAGTGTCCAAAGCTTTGGAGAGTTTGGATCTTCCAGCAGTGAGGGCTCATCCCAGAACACGCCCAGGCCTCTTATCTCAGCCCTGTTGTTCACTCAGCTCGTGCTGTGCCAGCCTCTCACCCTCCTGGGCCTTGGGGGCTTTAAAAGTTGTTTCCAAGCTCAGATGGAGCAGAGTTTATCACCAAGTCCAGCACAGACCTTTCCTGCAGCTCGCAAGCCAAAACTAACACAAACAACAGGCTCCTCATTCATTATCCTAATTCCACCATAAAACATTCCCAAGCCAGCCCTGGCTGGGGGTTTCAGCTGATTTACTGCCTTTTCAACAGGCAGTGTCTCTGAGCTGGGGGAGCTCGTGGGTCAGATTTACACTGAGGAGCAGCTGAAAGGAGCTCACCCTTGTGCCCAGGGCAGTGCTGAAGGCCTGCTAAAAACCCCCAAAACATTCCTGTTTCCCACTGCATGGAAGTGACCACCTCCACAATCTTTATCAAAGAGAAAGGGAAAGGAGAGCACAGGGGGTTGGCAGTGTTATTGGCTTGGGCTCAAGGGTTTGCTTTGAGGTGGGGATTGAGGAGCCTTGAAGCTCATGCCATGCCTGGAAACGTCCCAGCCAGGCTGGCTGGGGCTCTGAGGGTGAGGATGGCCCTGCCCATGGCAGGGATTGCACTCAGTGACCTCTGAAAGTCCCTTCCAATGTAAATTCTTTTATCCCAGACACCGTGCATGGAACAAGAGGCTCTGGCTCGTGGCACTCACTGGGGCACCCACACCCTGGTGGGTCCTGGCACCACACCTGGGGTCTCGGGTTGTCAGAGTCCAGGACATCCCTGTGCCCACCCTGGAGGGTTTGGAGACCGGACAGGGGGTCTGGGATCTGTACAGGGGGGTCAGAGCCTCACACAGAGCCCAGGAGGACACTGCCTCTGATCCCTGCCATGGCAGTGAATGCCCACAGTGTATGAAGAATCACAAGCTGAGAGAATTCAAAATAAGTAGTAGCTAGTTCATCATAGAATGTAAATGTAGAATCCAGGATTTTTAGTATATGGGGCTGAAGAGACAAGATGGAGGAATTGGGGAGTGGCCCCTGTGCTCCTTGTTCTTGCTCTCGTCCCCCATCTTTTGCTGAGTTGGATTTTAGAGATTGGTTTAGAGTAGAAATGCCATGTTAGCATAGGCAGTAGGCATTGGTAAAATTTTGTAAATAAAAAGTGCATTTTGGACAGTGGTTGGGTCAGGGGTGCTGTACATGAGGTGTGGGGCTCTCTGAGCCACCCAGTCCTGCTCTGCTGGGGATGCCCTGCAGAGCAGAGACAGAACTGAGATAATGAAGAATAAACAACCTTGGAAACACAGACTGGGGACTCAGCTTGTCGTCTCTACCTCTGGTGTGAAACACTCAGGGCAAAGAGAAGACGAAAAACCTGATTACCCCGGGGAACAGCAACCCTGAGGAGAATCTCAGGGAGCTGTAACTCTGAGATCGGGTGGCCAAGGAGGTGTCAGTGGCAGCCTTTCTTTGTGCCTCTGGCCACTGCCCAGAGCTGGAGCCAGCACTCAGCCTGGATGCATTTCCACAATTCCATTGCTCCTCCTGGATCCCCTTTCTCCTCCCTCCTCATGGAGGGAATCATTCCCAGCTTCAGCTTTGGCAGGTGCCACACATCTCTCTGAGTTTCATCTGACCAAGTGGCTCCAACATGGGCTTTATCACAAGGATTCCCAGCCAGCTCTGCTTCCAGTGGCTCCAAATCCCCTTTCCAAACACCGGGATAGCAGTGCCACGTGCAGCCCTCAGCACAGCCTGCTTTGCCTCCAGCTGGCCCCACCAGAGCCCCCTGAGGAATGGTGCTGGCTCAGGATGCTCCTGGTTAATCCAGATCAACTATAAAACCTGTGCCACTTTCCCATTTTTCTGTATCAGGTTGAAAAGCAGATTCCCAGGGAAGCTGGTGTGTGGAAAGAGGAGTTCAGTTAAGCATTAACCCTTTGGCACCCCACAGCAGGGATTTCGGGGTTCTCTCAGGAATCCTTTTTATCTTTGAGATGTTCCAGTTCTAATCACAGGTAAAGGCTCCTGGGCAGCGTTTTCCAAGTGACATCAGCAATGAATCCAGCAGCATTCCAGGGACACGGAGCAGCAGTGCTGGGAGATCTGGGAGCAAACAGGAGGTCCCAGATCCAGCAGATCCCAGCTCAAGGCAGTGCTGATCCTCACTGCTCTCTCAGCCACAGCCAGCTCTGACACCAGCCAGGTGCTTTTCCTTCCTCCAGCTGAGCCACTGGGGAATTTGGGAATTGGATGAACCCTGCTCGAGCTGCCAGGGATGAAGCTGCTCAAGCCCTGCTGTTATCAATGCTTTTCTCCTCCAGAGCATCCCTCAAAGGCTTCCCAGCCCTGCAGTGATCCCAGCCCTGCTCCTGGCAGCTCCCCAGGCCTTGGCACCACGCTGGGCTGGGACAGCCTGTGCTGCCCTGTTTTCCCATGGAGGCACCAGGAGCTGCAGGTGTGTGGAGGGGAGGCAGCCTGGATTTCACATCAGATGAGGGAATTCCGGTGTTCCAGCTCGATTTGGCACAGGGGAAAAGGTGTTCCCCCTCCTCCTGCGGGCTGGGCTCTGTAACAGCACAGACACTTCCATGTTTCACTCAGGGTTTTTCTTATTCCTGCTGCATGGAACAAAAGCAGGCTAACACTAAGATCAGGTAACATTAAGAGCAGGAATTTGGGTCCTCCTCCACTCTCTGGAGTACTGGAAGATGCAGCTTTCTCCAGTCATCTCCAGGCTGCTTGGGAGGAGATGCAGAGAAGAGAAGGAAAACAAAGCTGTATCTAAGTGGCAATGTTGTTCAGACTTGGCTAAAATCAGATATAAAACCAGCTCAAGGCTCGGAGTGAGGATCTCCTGTGGATTTGGCTGTTAAATCAGGGCAGCCTCATGTCAGCCTTGTTGCTGGGGACCACCTGCCTGCATGGTGGCTCTTCAGCTGCCCAGGCCACTTCCACACCAGCCAAGAGCAGGACAAAAACCTGGGAGAACCTTTCTTCTGTCCCAGAGCCAGCCAGAAACCCAAAATTCACTCGGATATCAGCACCCCCAAATCTCCCTCTGGCACCAAGCAGCTCTAGGGGACCTTGCCTTGTCTGCCTGGGTAGCCACACTCCTCACTAAGAAAAATATTTGAGGATGATTCCTTGTGTTTCTGGGTGTGTTAGAGCAGGATTTGCATTTTCCTGTTGGTTAAGGGTAAGGACACACCTCTCCTCCAGGAAGAGACCGTTCTGCACTGCTTGTGCACCAAAATCCAGCTCCTCCAGCATGGGACAGGCCCTGGGTTTTCTCTGCCTTCTCCCTTATCAGAGGTGAGAGTTGCCAGCAGCTCAGCACGGTGCTCCCCCAGGAGCTTTGGCTGATCCCAGCCACCCTCCCAGCTCCACCAGCTCTGTGTTACACCAGCCCCAGCAGAGGAATCAGCTTCTGCAGCCAGCAGAGCTGATCAGACCCCCTCCACCTCCCCTCCTGTCCCTACAGGGGGAGAGGGGATCACGGTGCTCTCGTTAAACAGGCAATGCTCAAACCCAGCAGCCTCCCCCACCTCCCCCAGGCACGGCCCTGCAATTCAAATTACAGGGAGGGTAGGATTTCCAGGGCTGCTGGGAGCCCAGGCTGCCGTATCTGGAAGAGCTCTGTCCTTTGTGAGTTGTGTTATGAGACAGGGGCGGAAGAAAACACCTGGAGCGCTGAGGCCGGGCCGGGGGTGAGGGATGTGGCTGCTTGTGAGATTTGGGCCAGACTTGTAGAGGTCTTTGGAGATCTGCCAGAGGGACCTGTGCACCACAGCTCAGAGAGATGGGGGTCAGAGCCTGCTCTGCATGGCCAGAAATCCCGGAGCATCCTCCCTGGACTGCAGCTCTGCATGTCCAACCTGCTCCGGGTGTCAGGCAGGGCCAGGCTGTGCCCGGGATGTGCTGGATTTGCTGCACATGCTCAGGCAGCACCAGCTCCTTCCCCATGTGCTGACAGGGCTGTTCTCCAGCACCTGAAGATACAGAGAATGTTCCTGGTGGGATATTGAGTTTTCTCTCAATACTTCTGAGGGTTTAGCTAGCAGAGAAATGGCTTAATAAATAGCAAGACGGCTTTTCAGGATATGCTTTGTAAAATAAAGGTTTTAATAACAGCAAAAATAACAAACGTTACAAAAGGAAAAGAGATAAGCTGTGCACAGTGTACTAAGCACAGTTACACTGGCTAAGGCATTCCCAAAAAGCTTCGTGCACTTTTGTGCAGGCTCTTTAATAACCTGTGGTCTAACCTATAGTCTAGGTAAGCTATTTAGCTCTTTGCCCAATAAGATTGACACTAAGCTTTGAAATGCACTTTTAAAGCCCTATCACTGTGTCTGTGCTAGTACTGAGCTAATTGCAACTAGCAAGCTATAGAAAATTTCTAATTTAACTTCCTTATATAGAAATACCTGCTCGAGTACAGAAGTGCACGACTACAGTGGGACAGAGCCGGGGCTGAGCCGGCTCCTCCTGAACTCGCAGCCTGCGCCTTCCAGAGCTGCTCCCTGCGCCTCTCAGGCACCACCTCATCCTCCAAAAATCCCGTGGCATCCTTCTCTGAAACTCCAGCAACGAGCTCTGAGAAACTGCAGCTCTTCTTTGTGCCCGTTTTGAGCCGAGAGAGGGATGTGGCAGCCCAGGGAGGGGAGGAAAGGCAGACAGAGCCTCTCCCTCGGCTTTTCACGGGAAATCCTCCCCGCAGGTGTGAGGAGAGCCCCGAGGGGTTTGCAGGATGCTGACAACGATCCCGTCCGTGTCTGCGGCATCACGGGGGGCAAAGGAGAGAGCTGTAGGTGCGGAGACACCGAGTGCCACCACGGTGTCCCCATGGTCCCCCTGCATCCCTGACCCCTCGCTGGGAGCTGCAGAGAACGAGCTGCAGAGCTGTGCGGGACACAGCCCCTCCCTGCCAGCGGGAGGAAGGGAAAACCCCATAAATAAATGGGAAAGGGATCGCAGCCCTGCAGCAGCGCCTGGAAGCCGCCCCGGAGGCTCGGCGGGGGGAGCAAGGGAGCCTGACTGACAGCCTGATTTAAGACCTGCCTGAAAAGCAAACAAAAGCAATTGAAAACTGCATCATCTAGGAAAACTTAGTAGGTTGTATTTTCACAAGTGAGGACTGATGGTAAGACCGGCTTAATCCCCCGGTGGACTTTCCACACCTCGGCAGGGCCAGCTGGTTTGTCTTGCAGGGACTGCTGAAATGAGAGCAGGGGCGGGGGCTGGAGCAGGGTGGGCTGCGGGGAGCGACACAGCAGGGCTGGGGAAGGAGTGTGCTTGTTTTCCAAACCCTCCCTCTCCCTGTGCCACCTCCTGGGCCTGGCAGCAGGGAGTGATGCTCCAGCCTGGCAGAGCCTCTGCTCACAGGCAAAAATCCCTGGAGAATCTTCCTCCCTGTTTTCCAGTTTGGGGGGAGAAGGAAACACAGCCAAGAGGTGAAGACATAACTTGGGGCCTTATCTTCCCTTCCCAGGGACAGGCTGGGGACACGAGGAGCTGAGCAGGAGCTGCAGAGGGGCTCACGGGGCACACACGGGGACTGACACACACGGGTGTTAAAAGGTGACATCATGTGCAGGCAGACAAAAAACCCAACCCACAGCGTTCTGAGGCCTTCCACAGATAATGTTTCCATTTAGGTTTGGCTTGCACCAAACTGCAGTTTCCTTCTTGCAGAATCCAAATGAAGTCCAGAAAAAGAGAGAGGGAAATGCCCCTTTGCCCAGGCCAGGTGATGCTCTGTGCCCTGATTCCCTTCTGTCCACTCCCTGGAAGGATGAGCCAGATGACATCTCCTTTCCAACATCAGACTTGTGAACAGGGCAGAAACCACAGGTTTAACTGGCCCAACCCTTCCCTGAACAGATCAGACATGCAGATGTACGAGCCCCCGTACTGAGCCTGAGCCTTTTGTCAGCTTGTGGTTTCACATCCAGACCTGATGGTTGGAGAACAAAAGGCAAAGCAAACGCTCCTCAATCCCTTCATTTCCAAGCCATCTATTTCACCCTACAAGCTGGGAGACTGCATAGATGTGTGGGAGTGGAGATAGATAATTAAATGAAGAAGGGAGTGCCTCACCTGGGATGTTGGAACATTTAGGGCTGACAACCTAACAAGTTCCTGCAGGGGAATAAACCCAAGCCTGGCATCTGGGAGCTCAGGGGATGTCCAGAGGATCAGAAGCAGCTGAGGCAGTTTTGGTAGCTGGGCCTTAATGGCCATGGTGGGAAGTTCTCTCCTTCAGCTTTTGGTCAGAGAAAGAGTTGAAATAACACTTCATGTGTGCAGAGGGTTGGATCCATGACGGGTGGGAACTCCACCAGGGATGCAGCAGCTCTGACTGCCCCAGGGATGCAGCAGCTCTGGCTGCCCCAGGATGCAGCAGGGTGCTGCAGAGGATGCAGCAGGGTGCCCCAGGGATGCAGCAGGGTGCCCCAGGGATGCAGCAGGGTGCCCCAGGGATGCAGCAGCTCTGGCTGCCCCAGGATGCAGCAGGGTGCTGCAGAGGATGCAGCAGCTCTGGCTGCCCCCAGGATGTGCTGCTGCTATCAGGAGCTCCTGGTGCTCTCTGGATCCCAGGGCTCTGCCAGGACTCAGCATCCCAGGTCCTGCCAGGCCAAATTTGCTCCTTCCCTTGCCTGAAGGAGGAGATGGATGCACTGCCTGGCTGAGCTGGGGTTGTTCAAAGGGACAGATGATCCATCAAGGTCTCTCCCTCTATCCATACACATATGGCTGTCCATACACAGCCAGCACCTGTGTATGGACACGGACCTGGTCTCAAGGCCATCAGTCCCCTGCTCTGTCCCCTCCCCTGCCTTCACAGTGGCATTTCTCCTCCTCACTATTTGGGCTGAATTGCTGTGTTTGCTGGCTGAAGGAGCCATTTAAGAACTGATACTTTGGCTCAGACAGTTTTTACTTTATGCAAACATGACATTACAGCCCAGACCACCAGATATTCTGTTATTTTTAAAGCAGAAAGCTTTGTGAAATCCATTTTCTTGGTGGTGTTCAATCTTTTAATCTCATCTCCATCTCTGCAAAGATGTAGTTTGGCCCTTCCTGATTAAACCAACCCCATCTCTTCCTCCATGCTCAGGTCTGTGCAGCCAGCAGGGGAAAGGGTTGGGCAGTTCTGATTTTTGGGGGATTAAGAGAGGAGCAAGGCAAGCAAGGCCCCAAACCAAGGACAAGTGACAAAGAGGATGCAGAGATCAGAGATCTGGTCTCAAATCTGGGTCACCTCCAAATCCCAGATCCAGACCCTTGGCTGGTTCTGCTCCCTGCTGACTCCATCAGGCTGACCCCTCAATTTTCTGCTCTCCTGTTGCCAAACCCCTCGTGCTGCCCCTTCACTTCCAGTGGGTTTCCCTGACCAGAGCTGGGTTTAACCCCCTTCCCAACCTTTCCTCCTCTCTGACCAGGCTCAGAAACCAAACCCAGAGCGAGCCCATCCTCCCAAACCCTCCTCTCCTGGAAACCTCCACGCCCTGCTCTGGGCTGTGCTGGTCAGGACCAGCTCCAAGGCCAAGGCAGCTCCTTTGGGATGCAAACATCTCCAACCTGTGACCCTGTGACCTTCCCAGCTCCAGCCCCAGCCTCCCTGTGGATGGGGGACCGGGAGAAGCACAAATCCCTGGAGCCACGGGCTGTGAGCAGAGGGAACAGCAAAGCAGCTGCCTCACTGCTCCCACAGCCTCAGACACCTGGAAAATGGAAAAGAGAGCAGGGCAAACAGGGAAAAAGCCAACCCCAAGGCCTCCCCTGGCATTGATTTCCTGACGCTCTCCCTGGCTGGGTATTGAGCGTTACCTGCACTGCGGCGTTCCCGCTCCCCCTCCCAGCCTGCAGGGAAGGGCTGGGATGGCCCCAGCACTTCCATGTGCACCCCCAGCCCTGCAGGGGATGCAGGAGGGGCTGCAGGTCGCTAATGCTCCTTTCCCTGCAGCTCCCGCGTGGTCCAGCCCCGCTCCAGGGCTAAAGCACCAACACAGGCACATTTCCCCCTAAGAGTGATGGTTTTCCCCAAGCCCTGTCACCTACCCTGGAAAACCTCTCATCCAGAAGCCTGAAAGTGCACTCGTTTTCAAATTAATTATTAATTTTCAGCTTTCCAATTAGAGGAGAAAAAAAAGCAGAATTTTTCCTCTGTGATGGACATCAGGGAAAAGGAGTTTTATCCCCTACCACAGCTGTAACTGCAACACATTTGTCCAGGTTTTCCTGGTGTTGTGAGCACCCCAAAGCTGTTATTTTGTCCAGGTTTTTGTGGTGTTTTGAGCCCCCCAAATCTGTAATTTTGTCCAGGTTTTCCCAATTTTGTGAGTGCCCCAAAGCTGTTATTTTGTCAGTTTTTCCCAGTGTTGTGAACACCCCAAAGCTGTTATTTTGCCCAGGTTTCCTGGTGTTGTGAGTGCCCCAAAGCTGTTATTTTATCCAGATTCTTGTGGTGTTGTGAGCACCCCAAAGCTGTTATTTTGTCCCTTGTCCCCAGTGCTACCAAGGGGACAGCAAGAACCCCCAGGTCACCAGCAGCACCTCTGCCCTGGCCTTTTGAGAGAGGAAATATCCCCAGAGCCACTAAAAGGAAATATCCCCAGAGCCATTAAAAGGAAATATCCCCAGAGCCATTAACTCTTCCATTTTCTTCCAGCAAGCATCCTGCTTCCCCAGATCCATGCTAGCAGTTCCCAGACAAAAATTTATGCCAGAGCATGACTGCTAAGCTGGGCTGCTCCTGAGGAGGACACCATTCCATGGAATGGTGGGATTTGGGCTAAAGTTACCCTGGATCAGCTCCTGCAGTCATTCAGCCGCATCTGAAGCTCCAGAGCATCCTCTGTGTGATCCATGGAGGAGGAATTTCCTCCCAATCCCTTTCATAGGGCAGTTATAAACTGTTCCAGCACACAAAAAAACTCCAAGAAAATTCCCTTCACCCATTGCAATCTGTTCATGCATTTTCACACCCCGGGGGCTGTTTTGTGTGGCTCAGTTCTCCTCCCCACCTCCAGAGCAGCAGCAATTCCCCTGGCATCCCAGGAAATGGATTTCCTGGAGGTGTCCCAGCGCTGGAATCCTGGAATCCCGCCACGAGTAACGATCCCTGCAAATGGTTCCCTTTGTTTGGGCATCTCTCCCTGGGAGCAGACCGGGCAAGAGCCACCGCAGCACTTCAAAAGGAGAGTTCATGCATGGGTAAAGGTCCTTTAAAATGGGATTAAAAATTCACTTTTTTGTCCCACATTTTTTTGATGTTTCTAATCAAACCTACCCTGAGACAGAGAGGAGCACGGGCTGAACTCGCTGGTTTTCAGTGATAAGACACAGGGAGATTTGGTGGGTATTTCTAATCAGCTTTTTTCTATTTTTTTTTATTTCTAAAAATAAAATCCTTTCTCTGAAGCACTTATCTGAAGTTCAAAAGGTGCCATTGAAAACTTAGAGTTTTCAATTTAAAAAATATTAAAGATAGATGTATATGCATCATTTTCTCCATAACGTTTCGCTGGTTACATTTTCTCCAGCTACATTACACCAAATTTTTTCTGTTTCCACCAAGTCCTAACCAAACCCTGGCCAGCTTTAACCCTCCAAAACGTGGAGATTTTAGATTTAGATTTTAGATTTAGATCTGACCACGATGCCCAAAACCTCGGGGGGCTCCTCCCTGCCTCCCTGCCCTGTTGGGGCGGATCCTTGGCTGGCTCTGCCTGCTGGAACGGTGATTCCCAGCGGGGTGAGGCGATTCCAGCTTGGAATCCCGAGGGATTTGGTGCCCAGCAGCAGGTAAGTGGCCTTTGATCCCGGGGGGCAGCAGGGCTGCAGGATAAGGCTCCGGGGAGACAGACTCGGCAGCCATCCCTGCTTCCCTAATTCCCTTCTGAAGTGCTGGAGCCACTGTCAGCTCTCATTAAAAGAAGGGAATGCCCTTGTTTGAATTCCCAACTGGATAATGATATTAACCCCGGCGGGGGGTGGCAGGAGAAGGCACCTCCTCGCTTCAAATGTTTGGACAAAAATTTGCTCTCATTAGGGCACAAGCCCAGGAGATGTCGCCTTTGTAGGGCTTTGTTGGGTTTGAATGTCCCCTCAGGACAGCCCCGGGCTGTAATTGGGGCTGGGCCGAGTGGGGGAAGAGAAGGAGAGACAAAAAGGGGCAAGGAAAGAGTCAGATCTCCTCTGCAATTCCATATTCCTCTGCAGAAATGTGCTCCTGGGACAGGATCCCCAAATCAGGAGTGATGTGGTGACCACGGCTGGGAAAGCTCAGATCCTGCCCACTGCTCTGGGAGAGGGGCTGAGGAACTGCCAGTCCTGAGGGAAAAGAGATTAATTCAGCTTAAAATATCACAGCAGGAAGGGGAAATCCATGGGAGAGACACAGAGGAGTCCATGGGTCCTCTCTGCCAAGAAATGGGAGGGAAAACCAGCCCCTAACTGAGCGCAGTGTTCCTGTTTCTCCTCGGGCACAGAAACATTATTCCCATCATTTCCAGGAGGTTCCCCATATTTGCAGGTGACAGAGATGCTGCAAACCAGGGAGGAACAGGACTGGGGAATTCCCAGTGCCAGGGACACCAAAAAGTGAGGGAAAAGCTCATTTTTCTCCCACAGCAGCAGATCTTTCCCTGTAGCTGGACACATCCCCTGGGGAAAGGAGCTTCACTCACAATTTGCCTGTTCTCAGGGATCACAGCACCTCTCTGAAGTCTCTTCAGACCTGGAGTATCCAAGGGTGCAAGCAGGGATGTGATGGGAATCACTCCTAAATCCGTGGTACAGCCTGTGGTCAGCAGGGGTGTGATTCCAAGGAACTGAACTGGATCCCTGGAAGTGTCCAAGGCCGGGCTGGACGGGGCTGGGAGCCCCCTGGGACAGTGAAAGCCAGCAGGGGGCTGGAACAAGCTGAGTTCTGAGGTCCCTTCCCACCCAAATCCCACCCTGGAATAGTCAAAACCAGCAGGGGGTTGGAACAAGATGAGTTTTGAGGTCCTTTCCCACACAAATCCCATCCTGGGACAGTGAAAACCAGCAGGGAGTTGGAACAAGCTGAGTTCTGAGGTCCCTTCCCACCCAAATCCCACCTTGGAATAGTCAAAACCAGCAGGGGGTTGGAACAAGATGAGTTTTGAGGTCCCTTCCCACCCAAATCCCATTCTGTAATTCTGGGATTGACTAAATATTGCCACCCCTGATACCAGTGACATCTTTTTCACAGACACCACTGCTAAAGGCAGCATCCCAAATTTTCAGAGAGTGATAAAGTCCTGGAATGGCCTGCCTGGGGAGGTGGAGGAGTCACCATCCCTGGATGTGTTTATAAGAATATTGGATGTGGCACTGGTGCCATGGTTTAGTTGAGGTGTTGGGGCTGGGTTGGCCTCGATGATCCTGAAGGTCTCTTTCAATTCTGTGATTCTGTGAAATTTTCCTCCCAGCTCACCATGCTGGGAAAAGAGAGGAGCTGGTGGGAAAAGAGGAAGAAGAAGTGGCAAAACCCCTGCCTAAATCAAGCAGAAAGTGATGGAAACCCCAGCCAAGAGGGGAAAATCATCACCACACCCCTTCCTTCAGTGGGAAGGGACCTGAGTCAAAGGGACCTGAGTTTGGGTCTGTCCTGGGCAGGGAGGGGGAAATGAAAATCAAGAGTTCAATTAATTCCTCATTTGTGGCCCAGGACACGATTTATTGCTTCCCTCATTCCAGACTCACCCACTGCCAGTGCCTTTGGAAACAGGCTGGACATGAGGCTTGTCCCTGTCACAGGGGTTTCCTTGGAGGGTCCCCTTCCCAGGGTTTTGTTTTAATTCCAGCTGGGTCATTCCCACCTCTGGAAGCTGTGGTGTCAGGGATTTCCTTGGAGGGTCCCCTTTCCAGGTTTTATTGTAATTCCAGCTGGGTCATTCCTGCCTTTGGAAGCTCTGGAGTCAGGGATTTCCTTGGAGGGAAGGGTTTTTCTGTAATTCCAGCTGGATCACTCCCACCTCTGGAAGCTGTGGGGTCAGGGATTTCCTTGGAGGGTCCCTTTCCAGGGTTTTTCTGTAATTCCAGCTGGATCACTCCCACCTCTGGAAGCTGTGGGGTCAGGGATTTCCTTGGAGGGTCCCTTTCCAGGGTTTTNGTAATTCCAGCTGGATCACTCCCACCTCTGGAAGCTGTGGTGTCAGGGATTTCCTTGGAGGGTCCCTTTCCAGGGTTTTGTTGGAATTCCAGCTGGGTCATTCCCACCTCTGGAACCTGTGGGGTCAGATCCTTCAGGGACAGCGCTGGCATTTGAAGGTTTGGGAAGGGACAGATTCCCTCTCATGGGTGGAACAGGGACACAGCTCCAGCTGCACTTCCAGCAGTAGGGATGGTGCTTGGAAAAGGACAAAAAATGCAGAAATATTTGAATTCACCTGACCTGGGGGAGGCTCTCTCCTGCTGGGCTTCCCCAAGGAGAGGAACAGACCCTGCAATCCAAAAGCTGGGACTTTATCCTGCTCCAGGGACCTCAATCCCAGCTCATCTCAAACCCCTACCAAAGTTTTGGGTCAAAGAGCAGCAAGGGCAAAGCTGCTGCTATAATAAATATAAATTATTATATTTATTATAAATTTCAAACTAAAGCTGGCTCATTAGACATCTTTATTTAGCATGCAGAGAACTCACACATCAATATCTTGGTTATTAAAACTTGTTCCCATGAAAAAATCCCTGAGGGATGCCAGTCCATAAGGTTATTTATTTGTTTTCCATAGGGAAAAATAGAGGGAAAAAAGAAGAAATCAATCATTTTTTTGGGGAAAAAAGAAGAAATCAATCATGTTCCTAATGTTCCCTTTAAGCCTGAAACAGTTTTTAACACTTTAATATTAAAAAAAAACAAACAGTTTTTTTCAGTCATTCTTGAGTCTTCCCAAGGACTCCAGAAATCTCCTCCAGGGTAAACCAGGCACTTTAAAAATAAAAAAGAAACAGGTTTTATCTCTCAAATCTGGTTGCAGATGAGTTGAGGGTGACTTGATGGGACAAAGGCTGACTGTGACGGGACAAACGACACTTGTCATGTTGTTTTCAGGAAGCTTCTCCTAAAATCAGGATCAAGGAGAGCCTCGGGAAAAGGGACACAACCTTCATTCAACCCTGAGCAGCCTCCCCTGCCTCAGCCACGCTCCCAGTTGGCAGCAAATAAACAGAAAATTGGAGAATATTCAGGGAGTTCTTGGTGGGAGCAGCTCCTTGCCAGGGAGGTTAGACTGGGAAATGGCAAAACTCAACTGGGAAATGGCAAAATCAAACTGGAAAATGGCAAAAAAAAAAATCAACTGGGAAATGGCAAAATTCAGTTGGGAAATGGCAAAACAATCAACTGGGAAATGGCAAAATTAAATTGGGAAATGACAAAATCAAACTGGAAAATGGCAAAAATTCAGCTGGGAAATGGCAAAAATTGAACTGGAAAATGGCAAAAGAATTCAGCTGAGAAATGGCAAAATTCAACTGGGAAATGGCAAAATTCAGCTGGGAAATGGCAAAAATTCAGCTGGGAAATGGCAAAATTAAATTGGAAAATGGCAAAATTCAACTGGTAAATGGCAAAATTGAACAGGAAAATGGCAAAAAAAATTCAACTGGGAAAATTCAACTGGGAAATGGCAAAAATTCGACTGGGAAATGGCAAAAACTCCACTGGGAAATAGCAAAAATCAAACTAGGAAATGGCAAAATTAAATCAGAAAAATGGCAAAATTGAACTGGGAAATGGCAAAAATCAAACTGGGAAATGGCAAAATTAAATGAGGAAATGGCAAAATTCAGTGGGAAATGGCAAAATTAAATCAGAAAAATGGCAAAATTCAGCTGGGAAATGGCAAAAGTTCAACTGGGAAATGGCAAAAATCAAACTGGGAAATGACAAAAATTCAACTGGGAAATGGCAAAATTGAAACTGGGAAATGGCAAAAAATTCACTGGGAAATGGTAAAATTAAATCAGGAAATGGCAAAATTCCACTGGGAAATGGCAAAAATCAAACTGGGAAATGGCAAAATTAAATGAGGAAATGGCAAAATTCAGTGGGAAATGGCAAAATTAAATCAGAAAAATGGCAAAATTCAGCTGGGAAATGGCAAAAGTTCAACTGGGAAATGGCAAAAATCAACCTGGGAAATGGCAAAATTAAATCAGGAAATGGTAAAAATTGAACTGGGAAATGACAAAAATTCAACTGGGAAATGGCAAAATTCAAACTGGGAAATGGCAAAAAATTCACTGGGAAATGGTAAAATTAAATCAGGAAATGGCAAAATTCCACTGGGAAATGGCAAAAATCAAACTGGGAAATGGCAAAATTAAATTGGAAAATAGCAACATTCAACTGGGTAATGGCAAAAACTCCACTGGGAAATGGCAAAATTCAACCGGAAAATGACAAAATCCAACTGGGAAATGGCAGTAAGTTGAAGTAACCAGCCCAGTTGCAGTGTAAAACTCCCAGTTTATTTGGGATTTACCAGGGAGGTTGATTCCCACAGTCCTTCCCACAATCCCAAACCCAGACCGTGCCTGGCGGGGCTGCAGGAACATCCCCGCTGTGGGAAGAGCCGAGTTGGCCACCAAGCCTTGGCTTCCCCTCCAGCTCTCCCTAAATCTTGGTGTCCTGGGCAGTAAAACGAGCAGAACCAGCAATTCTGCCTTTCCTCCTGCAGGGATGAGATAATTGGATTGAAGGAAATGACAAAAAAAGAACATTTTGGAGTTCCAAGTGCAGCCAGAGAGCTGTGGGTCCGAAGGAGCTGATCAAAGAGTTCCTGGAGGTGAAGTGATTGCTCCTTCCAAACCCACGCTTGGATCAAAACCAGAATATTTTGCAAGAACTTCTCCAATTCTCTGAAATTTTTGAAGGGGGACAAAGCTTTTCCTCAGTTTTCCAGAGGCACTGCTGGAATATTTCATTTCACTTTGGGCATTATTTCGCTGGAGCATTTTGTTTAAAGGATATTAAAATATATGATGACATATTATTATATATTAAATGTCATAATGCATTTTGATGCTGGTAAATTTCAGCTATGCATACAAAAATCCAAACAAAACATTTTCTCCTATTAAAATGTCAGATTTTTATTGAAACAAATTAATTCTTTTCTAAAAAAAAAAATCCCAGAGTCAGGAAGCATTTTAGACCTCCTCCACACTTAACTGCTTTTCTCCAGTTTTCCTGCATGAGAAATGCTGGTTTCTAATTGCTTTGCAGAAGGGGAAAAATTCATTTTGTTGTTTTCAAACTAAAAAGCTGCAGTTTTCAGTCAGCTCTCAAGGCACTGGAATTCCTCAGCTTGTATTTTCCCCACAGAGGGAAAAAAGGAGGAAAGGACCCTCATTTCCACCAACATTTTTGAGTTCTCTCTTTAACAAAAACTCGATAGAAAAGACCCCACTCCTGGCAAGGCAAGGAAATCGAAATGGTCACAAAGATTTTTTCCTGAAAAGCCCAGAATTTGCAAACACACTTGGGTCCTGGAATGTCAAAGACATTTTTCCTTTCTGGGATGGCATTTGACACCCCTTGGTCCTCCCTCTTTAGTTGGCAAATCCTGTTGATGGGAGAAGTGGGGAAAAAAAAGGATTTTTTCTTTGTTGGGCATTTTTC
>VXBR01005920.1:1832-16181 GCA_013400215.1 Cisticola juncidis
CAAAAAAAAAAAAAAAAAAAAAAAAAAAAAAAAAAAAAAAAAAAAAAAAAAAAAAAGAAAAAAGGAAATCAATGCATTATTAAAGAAAAGGTATTTTACAAAAGGACCAGAGAAGACCCAAGATTGTGTTCCATTAGTGCTTGGTTTAATCCAAAGAATTTTTAACCAGAAAAACTCTGATCAACATACAGAAGAATACACTAAGAAATCATATGAAATGCATTATAAAGAAATTAAATCAGACATTAGAGATGAATAAATCACCTCTGTAGCTCAAAGCTAGCTGTTTTTCTCTCCACTTTGAGAGTTTAAAAATTAATCACAATGCTAAAGGAGAATCTAATGTAACTGATGTGGATTTTCAAAGCCTTTCCCTCACACCCTGCACACGCAGCTGTTTGGCAAATGGGTAACATGGGGTGGGTGTTCAGGCCTTTGAGGGATTAGGAGCTGGTGACAAGGCACGAGCAAAGCACAGGGGAGGATCTCTCAGCAGGCAGAAAGGGAAATCTTGTGACACATCAGGGTCAGAGCCGTGGTTGGTGTGTGGTGCATTCCTTAACAGATGAATAGGCAGCAGCAAAATTGGCCAAAATTTGTTTGGGCTGCTTGGGAGGGAAAGACAAGACTACAAGATATTTTTATTTAATTTTTCTAGGTAAATGGAACAATTAAATCTATATCATCTGTGTTGATAGAAAGGTTCTGAGCTAATTTATCCTCTCAGAAAATCTCTGGCAGCTGAGAAATGACACTTTTTCCATGCTCAACAGCCTCACGTCGGTGCTGAGGATGTTTGGCTGTGCTTACAGGGGATAATCACTGAATACCCCAAGTAGATATTTCCACTTTGTTCTCCAAAACCAAAAGATCTTCCTGAAATGAAGGAGGTCAAACTAAGGATTGCATAATCAAACAAAATTCAAGGTTTAGATGTCAATTAAGTCAGTGAGAGTTTAAAAAAATACCAGAGTTATCTATTTTGTATGTGTCAGACCCCTTGTATAATGAATAATGGGTTAATATAATAGAAATGCCCATTTTAATAAATCAGTATTATTAGTCACTGTTCAGATCTGTTCTTGAAAACATTTCATGCTCTTAAAAGACATTTTTTGAAATAAGGACAGTGGTGGTGGCAATAAAAAGAAATTTACCAGGTCTAGATAATATAGACAGAGAAATGGAGTGCATATCCACCAACCCCAACAGAATGTTTTGTGAATACAAGTGTGAACTGTACAATAATGTTTTAAAATAAAAGCCCTGGTATTCCTTGCATCCCCCTGCCTACAGACACCTAAATATTGATATACACAAACTTATAGCTGAGCCAGGAGGGCTGGTTTGCTTTTTATATAACCTGCTTGGTGTCCAACTGCATGAGACTGCTTTCTTGAGGGAGTTTTCTCAAGAGTTTGCTTTCATTTGGAATATTAACCTGAAGGGAGCTCTGTTTGGCAGGAATCATATTTTGGAGGTTCTCACTGTGAGCAGTTTTGCACAGGTAGACAGGAGAGTGAGACAGCTGAAAATGGTGAGACAGAAATGTCCCTGCAGCTGACATTTGTTATCCTCCTCTGTCCACTCTGGGATGTGCCTGGCTCCTGCCCTGACATTTATCTTTCTGTGACTGGCAGTTCAGTCAGAACAAAGTTGGCAGGAGTGTTTTTCCCTGCAGTGTGTGTCCCTGTCTCCCAGCACTTGGTGGCTCCAGACTTGACATTCATTCCTGTAGTGTCCCTCTCATTTGGGCTGCACATCAGCAAATCCACTTCTTCCATTCCCACCTCAGTCTGCTTGGTTGCATAAACCCATGGCTAAAGTTGTAGCCTTCTGGGAATGCCAGAAGAATTAACACAAGAGGGCCAAAGGGGCAGGACTTGGCCATAAATTCAAGGAAGCCTGAGAACTTTGCTTTTATGGGCCGTGGCTGAATCAGTGTTTGGCAGTGAAGGCTGGTTCTTCCTGAAAGTCTTGTGTTCACTGCAAACTGCACTAGATGGTGGATATTCATTATTTTACAGCTGACTTTAAACCATTTCATTGGGGAAAAGTCAATCACTAAATAGCAGGAAGGGAAGAGATGGTTTGTGCACTGCAGAGTTTCATCCTTCCCTGTGCCATGGCACTCTACCCTAATTTTGCTTTTCCTGTTCCCTGAGACAAATGGGATTTGATACCCAAAACAGAGCTGGGGAAGGGTCTGGAGCCCCAGGAGCAGGTGAGGGAGCTGGAAAGGGGCTCAGCCTGGAGAAAAGGGGGATCAGGGGGGACCTTGTGGCTCTGCACAGCTCCTGACAAGAGGGGACAGCTGGGGGGTCGGGCTCTGCTCCCAGGGAACAGGAACAGGAGGAGAGGGAACAGCCTCAGGCTGGGCCAGGGGAGATTTAAATTGGATTTAGGGAAAATTCCTTCACAGAAAGGGTTGTCCAGCCCTGGCACAGCTGCTCAGTGCAATTTAAAGTCCCCATCCCTGGGGGGATTTAAAAGCCATGGGGATGTGGCACTTGGGGACTGGTTAGTGGTGGCCTTGGCAGTGCTGGGTCAGGGATTGGACTCCGTGATTCCAGGGATGTTTTCCAACCCAAATGATTCTGTGATTCTGTGATATGTTATGTATTATTTCAGCAGACTCCTATAGAGCTTTTTCTTTTCAGTTAACAATATAAAAGTCATGACTAAAATGTAAATTATAAGAGATGAGACCAGGACTTAAAAACATTCTGTGAAGTGTTTAGAATCTTCTGATAAGAAATGTACAGTTCTTCTAGAAACAGGCTTTGACAAACACTTTGAGCTAAATAAGGTTTTTTATTCCTCATTCACCCTTCAAACAAAACCAAGAAACTCTGCTGTCTTTGACAGAGGATGTCAGATATCCCTTAGGAGTCATCTTTTAAATACCTGTTTCAAGTACTTGAACTTCCCAGCAGACTACATTCTTTCTTCAGTTAAGTAAATTAACTAAATTAAAAAAAAAAAAGAAAGCAAATTCAACCCAAGGGAAAAAAAACAAAAAACAAAACAAACAAACAAAAAATGCGAAAAAACAACCAAGCCATAATCAAACACAAAAAACAACTGAAGAACGAAGAAATTTCATCCAGAGCCCTGAAAATTTAAAGCTGTAACTTTGTGAATGTTTTATACTAAAACCTGTTAAATCTGGATAATGGCTGAGCTTTTTTCTAAGACAGCACCTTTTTATTTTGTAAGGTAACGGATCATTATTTTTTTTTTATTTTAGTCTCCCCTGATAACCTTGAATTTACAATCCTGCCCATCATAGATAATTGTCTTGATTTAGGTGACGCAAACTCTGATGTTTAGGAGAAGACATTTTCAGGGATCCTGTGAAATTTTCAGCATTGTGGTAGTGCAAACCTTTAGGCTGCCATGTCATTCTTGAATAATCTTACTCACAACTGGGCAGATTTTTATTGTCATTTAAGGGCTACATAGATAAGGTGATTGGCACCTTAAATGATCTGTCTCTATCAACATGGCATAAGGAAAATCAGTTTTCATGAGAATAGGGAAAAATTCTTGAACAAATACAGAGGTGTGAGGTCCAGCCAGAGGGCACAGCTGGGTACAGTGGGTACAGGAGAGCAATCACTTCTCAGCAGCTCAAATATCTGATTTTCCTGAGGACAGTCTGGCTCCAGGGAACAACTCCTGGTCTTTGAGAAGAGTGCTTGCCTTGGATCCAAATCCCTGGTTTCTAAAAGGAGTCAAGTAGGTGCTCTTTTAATTAATTAATTTAGTGTGATTATTCTTTTCAAAATGAAACTTTAAGAAATGGCTGTTCTGGTGCCTCCCAAAAATTGTCAAGATGAGACCCCTGGGAATCCTTCAGTTCCAGTGGAAAGGAGCCACATTGTGCTCAGCCTGATTCAGAGCCAAAATAGTGCCAGGAATTTGTGCACAAACCAATTTGATTTATGCCTGAACTCAGTTGTCCAAAGCAGACACCTGGTCTAAGCCAAACACCTCCCTCTGTTTAGTGGGCACAGGAAAATCAGAATTTTATCCAGCTGAACTAGTCTTTAAAGTAGGATAGTTGTGGTTAATTCTGAATTCTACTTAATTAATTTATCTTAATTCTTTCATCTACTGTTCTCGGCCTGGTATGAGGAAAGAGATTTCAAACTTTCAGTTGTGTGAAATGAGACAAAACCAAACCAAATTTCCTGCCTCCCATTGATGCTGCTAAGATGTAGAAGCCCATGCACCTGGAGGGTCCTTGACCTTTATTGCTTTTTTTGTGGCGTAATTATCCCTTTCCACATTTCTGAACATTCACATCTACTTAAGATTCTGAGGAATTCAAGTTCCTAAATAATAAGGCCATAAAAGTGCAATAAATCAGCAAGGCATTCATTTAATCTTGCATATTAATGAAACTTTTTTGTTCTAATGCTACGAACGAGAACGCCCAAACATTTTTTAATTTTTATCTCAATAATTTTATTATGTAACCTAACATTTCTCTGTCTGTCAGGGATCTTATTGTTCCCATATCACTAAACAAATTTTGCAGTGATGTTTCTAAGTACAAAAATTGCAGTACAAACTGATTGCCATAGGAGAAAAAGTCAACAGGGAATATATTTTTAGGAAACAGATAATTACTTGATAATTTCAATATGTAGGAGATATGGGTGGGTGGGAGAAAAACAAGAAGAGCTTTAGAGAAAATATTTTCTTTGTGGAACAGAGTGGTTCACAAAAAAATACAGGTTTATCGAGGCATGAATTCACACATGGTGATATGCTGGATTTCCATTATGCATCAGAAAAAAAAAAAGTGTAATTTAAAAGAATTAATCAATTGATAAAATGGAAGTAATTTCAACTTTACTGATTCCCAGTTTTTCTCCAGCAGCCTGGATTTTGTTGGCATTGGTCTTGTTTCCAGTGCCATTGGAAACTCATCCACAGAAAGGCTTTAAAATCTTTATTTTGTGGGAATGACAAAGTCAGTGAATTAGAAGTCCTGCTATTAACTTGGGACCTGATTCTGTCAACATTTATGCAGGTGCCTAATTAATTCATGTAGTTAGGCTGGGAGATGTTAATGGACCACATTTTTCAGTCTAAGCATATGTGTGACTGTTTTCAAGGCCACAGCTCAGACTGAGAAACCAGTGTTTAATTTTTCCCCAGAAGTATTGATTTGCTTCTGAATCTAAAATTTATAGCCAATTTTTCTGTGCATAATAAATGAATCATTCTCTGCCTGATGCATTTACAAGTTTTAGCTCCAGATTCCAGTTCACGCCTTTGCCTGGATTTTACTTGTGGTTCTTTCACCTTTGGCACAGGAATATCCTTCTTTGTGTGGTAAATAATAAAGACTGGAGGGTTTTTTTTCATGGAGCTCAGTAGCCTTAACTGGAGAATAATACATTTTTCAACTCAATTTTCAATTTTCAGAAACTTCATCAAATGACAACATATGCTTAGAGAAGCAGTAAGTAATAGCCCCCTGTTAAAGGTGGTTTTTTTTCTTGCTTGTCCAATAAAAAATGAGCACTGATGTAAAAATATGATTGGCAAGCAAGAAATTCATAAATCAGTTTAATATCTATTTCTATTTTGAAACAGTAAATAATGTTCATGTGTAGTAATGTAAATTAGGGACTAAATTATAGCCAGGTCTGCAAAATCAGAACTGATCAGAGAGGCTTCCACCCCCAGTGGGGGTAATAAATGTGGTCAGGATGAACACCTCACATTCAGGAAGATGAATAAAGTGTAACTTCCCACCTCACAACCATTTAATTTGAATTTCCCTTGTTTTATTTTGTCACATGTGGCCATGCCCAAGTCCAGCTGTGTCATATCTGCTTCCCCCTCTGTCAAGGGAATTATTGCAAAAGCTTGGTGCAACTGATTTCCACAAATCTGCTGCCTGTCCAGCATCTGCTGATTATTTACAGATAATTAAACCTTAATTGCTCCACATCATGTTTCATTTTATTTCTGGGTTCTGAAATGGAATGTTGCATGTAGGTTAAATCTCCCTTCCTTTCTTCTCTGACTTTACATAAACATTTACATAAGGATTATATACCTTCATCTATTATAATAATCTCTTTTTTCCAAACCTCTGGAATTTTCACCATTACTGTTTCTCTTGAGTTCTCAAAGATGGTTCAGAAATTGCTTTGTTTTTTTTTTCTTAAGAACTACAGGGTAAATTTTACTATACTCTGTTAAATTAAACATGTATATAAAAGATAAATTTCTTTATGCTTTTATCAATGTTCTTCAAATTGCCCATTCCAATACAGGCCTGTTGCACCTACTATTAATTATATCCAATACCTGACCACCTCTGCTAGTTAGGAAATTTTAGACAGAAATTTAAGGTCAAATTTAATTTAAATATTAGGGTTCTTTACCTCATTTTTTTATTATTGTTGTCATTATTGCATCTCTAGTTTTACTTGTTTTATCCCAAAATAGTTTCTCTTTTATTCTTTAGGTTTACTTGTTTACATTGTGGTTTTAATGATTGCTTTTTGATATTCAGGCTAGGCACTTCCTTATGCAATCATATTAGTCTCCTACTACACTTTCAAGTGTTCTGTTAATTAAGTTAAATTGATATATGCATTTATTAAATACTCTTTCCAAACCTTCCATCTCTCTCAGACTCGTTTTCTAATTAAAATGTTTCCCCTCTGCCTGGCAATGTTTTGTTAATGTTTATTTTTTTTTAAGTCTATTGTTGCTGCCACCTTTTCCTGTTTCTCCAGTGTGTCCCAGGAACTTACTGAACATTATCTGCATGGAAAATATAAATCTGTTCTTTCATTTGTCTATATGAACATACATATATATATATATATAGTGATATATAAACAACATTACAAGATTTGAATCACTATATTTAAAGTTTTCCTCATTTGCATCCAATGCATAATATTTAAATGCCAGAAACAGAAATTTTGAGCTCTGTGTTGCTGCCACTTCTTCAAAATGTTAACTATTCTTAAATCATGGCTTTCTGGTGTTTTGCTTTAAATCAGATGCTATAAAATAAATTTAGGAACATTCAGTCAAGAAGAAAATGTGTTTTCTTTCCACAGTAGAAGTTCCTGGGAAAGAATGTCACTGCTCTTGATGAAAATGACACTGGAAATTTTCCTTTGTATTCATAAGTTGGGTTCAGGTTCCAAGAAGTGTATTAAAAGTAGGATTTAGGGAAAAGATGGGCAAAAAAAGGTAATATTTTAATAACAAAATAAAAGACTATAGCTGTTGTAGAATCATTTCCTATTATTGTAATTACATTGCCAAAATAGTAAAGTCAGTGATACATGATCTGGGTACCAAAATGCTAGAATAAAAGTGATGTGAATATGATAAAAAGATGGTTATTTGTAAATCTTAACTTGACCCAAGTTCCTTAAATTTTTCAGAATTAATCCAACTGCATTTTTTTTTATCCAGCTTTCTAATGAAACATTGATTATGTTTGTCCTCTGTGAGCACAATCCCCCAATATTAATGTTAAAAATATGAAGTGCAGGAATGGAGGTGCAGTATAATCAGACATGCTCCTGTTTGTAGGATTTGGGTTTGAGTTGTTGGAGGGCTGATCTGGGGAAGTTATTTTCTTGCAAACATGATGAGCAGGAAGTGATTATACCTTAAATGAATCCTCTATGAAATTTGAAGAAAAGTCTCTTGCTGCTTCAAGCAATGCCCTGAAACCATTTACAAAAGCAAATAATTGCTTTAAGTTGTTTATGGAATAAATTCCTACCACATTAAAATATTTTTAGCCAATATCTATGGCTATGTTTTTTTATATATACTTGGTATTTGGAAATTGGTATTTTTATATATACTTGGTAATTGGAAAATTCATTTATGTGTCTTCACAAAAGTATATCCTTGACTTTGCATTTTATCCCTTATAACATTAATATTATTTAATATGGGCTAGAGTGTAAATTATGTAAATTAGCAGGCATATTGGCTACAGTTTGCCTTGATCACTTGATACAAATATTTGCTGTGCTCATCACAGGTTGTAAAGCTCTTAAATGAACTTTACTGACGGCTCAGGTGTCTTGCAGCCTTGTAGAAGTTAGTAAATCACAGTTTTTGAAGGGAGTTTTCTATTCTTTCTTGCACAACTGGAGGATGGAATAGAGATACTTATTCCCATGCTGTCAGATAAAATACCGGAGCTGTCCACGTGCAGGGTGGGTACAAACCCATCTGTGAGCTGCCCTGTGCCTGGGAATTCCCAGGATGGCATGAGCTGTGTCTCCTGGAGATTATCCACAGAGCAGTGGAAAAGCGCTCAGGAGAGAAGGTGTCTAATGAGAGAAGGTGTTTAATGAGAGAAGGTGTCTAATTAGAGAAGGTGTCTAATTAGAGAAAGTATCTAATCCTGTCGTGGTGTGTGCTTCTGATGTGTCCAGGGCACAGGGCAGAGAGGAGTGCGACACCTTCCCCTGGGGAGCTCCCACCTCCCTATCTGATGCTCTCAGCAATCGCTTCTGTAGCGCAGAGATGAAGCAGAGATGAGAGGGGTTTTTGGGTAAACTGAGGAGATTTATTGAAGGTGTGGTCAACTGAAGAATAAAGCCTAAGAGCCGAACCCCAAGAACCAAGAGAAGGGCTCTGGCCTTGGGTTTTATTTTTTTTTATTTTTAGAAGGGGCAGCACAAAGCAAAGAACCAATGAAGGTACACTCAGAGAGGAGTCTAAGCTGTGGAATACAGAACTAAATCCAATGAGGATAACAAAGGGAGTGGAACAATACAGAACAGCAAATGATATATCAAGCAAGGGGAAATTGGCAGGGAAGGTTATAGAAACAGGGGCAGGGATACAGGGGTTTGACAACTGGGAAGGGAGGAGATGTAGGGAAGGGATAAAGGTTTGAGAGCCAATGGGGAGACTTCTAGGGAGTGCCAGCTGACAAGTAAAAGAACTGACATATAACAGTATGCATAATTTAAATCATAACACACAAATGAAATAGAAAGCTGGCCTGGAAACTCAAAGCAAAAACCCCACAACATAACCCTGCTGCCTGTCCTTGTGTCCCCCCAGTGATGCCCCGTTTTGCTGAGCAAGTGGAGGTGGCCATCGAGGCCCTGAGCGCCAATGTGCCCCAGCCCTTCGAGGAGAACGAGTTCATCGACGCCTCCCGCCTGGTGTACGACGGCGTGCGGGACATCAGGAAAGCTGTGCTCATGATCAGGGTATGTGACTCATGGGCTGGGAGTTACAGGGAGGTGTGATGGATAAGAGGGATATGAAAGCTCCTTGGAATCAGCCTGGTGTTGTAATGAACCAGAAAGGTTGACCTTAAAACAGGCACCCTTGACACCTTGAGCTGTCATGGGTGAGAGGGGTATAAAAGCTCCTTGGAATCACCCTGGTGCTGTAACGAGACAGAAAAGGTTGACATTGAAACAGGCATGAAACAGAAGTACACACACCAACAAAAGAATCAGAATATAAAGAGATGAGGTTATTTAGTAGATGAACCACAGTGTGTTGATCAGCTAGGAGAAGATTTGATCACAACTGCCAATAGATGCAAACTCCACTACTGTTTCCATAGTAATGGCAGTAATTTGCCAAGGTCTTCAAAGTTTGTGTAGATATTTTGTTGGTTTATTTGGGGTTTTTCTCTAGTGTAAGTGTGCTGCCTGGGATGTGAGGTAGGTCTGGTTAAAATCGAAATGGATCTAAATGAATAAATTATCTTGCTGCTCCAGTGAGCCATTGCAGGGATGGTTTTCAATGTTTACTGAGGTAAAAAACATGTCATTTCAGTGCTGACTAACCAGTTGATTCAATTTACTTAGACATCTTTTAATAAAATAAACAAAGAAATAACAGACACCACAGAACAACATCATTATTGTGATACTAGTTTGTGCTGCTTGGGACTGGATGAGCTTTGAGGTCTCTTCCAACCCAAACCATCCCAGCATTCCATGATTCTGGGAAATGAAAGATCTGCACAGTAAAGGATCTGTGTTTTCCCTTTGATTTTCCAGTTCATTCATCTGTAACCACAGTTTCCCAGCTTTTTTTAGGACAAGAAAAACTGCTTAGCACACTTTAATCTTTTTTAATCCCTTGAAATTGTGATTGTGTCATAGACTCAGTCATCAGGTGGGATCCCCTACAATCCCAGGTTTTCCCATCCCCTACACAGAGTTCCAGCTTCGAGCACCCCTCTGTACATCAGAGTTATTCCCAAGAGTTTGCCATGAGCTGTCCTTCCTGGTGAGATGTTTATTATTTTAAATTTTGAATTTTGAAGGCCTGATCACTTTGTCCTGACTGTTCTGTGTTCTTGGGGAGCTGATCAGCATTCAGGCTGCTCAGTCTCCTCAGGAAAATCCCAAGTTACTTTTGCCATTATATCACTGCTACTTTCCACTCGCTGTGTGATATGAGTTAATGAAATCTGTTTGCCCAGATTAGGAAGATTTATTTTTGCCTTCAGACAATTAACTTATTTATGGAGCTCAGTGTAATACTCCTTACCCAGACAGAGAACTAAAGCACATAAATGGACTCATTATCCATGTGAGTTAACTGGAAAAATCCACATATATAAGCTTACACAGACCAGAGTTTGCTGAATCAGAACCTTATTTGCTGTAGAAAACAAAATTAGTTTCACTTTGGGATACTCTTTTAACATTTCCATCTGAACATCTCACACTAAAATGGGATGTCTAATTAAGGGTGAGACTATAAAAGCCTTTAGAATATTTTCATCTAATAATCTATCAAATATTCTGCACCCTTTAAATCAAGTGGTAGATCTTTTTCAGAAGTACAAAAAAGGGAAAAAAATCCAATCTTGCAAACTTTTTAGAGCATCTGACACAATTATTTTCAGGCAGTGATTGTTCGTGTGCAAGCTGTGAAAGATTGAATTTATCTGAGATGAGTCCCCTCATTCCAGAGAGTAAATAAAGCCACTTTTTAAATTAATTTTGGTTGGTATTATTACTGTTAGTAAGCTGAAGGAAAGGGTGGAGAGTCTCATTTCTTGTCTTTTTCCTTCAAAAGGGGAGAATTTTGTTTCCCTCAGGAAGAGAAAGGAGACTCATTTTTTTCATTGAGGACTATTATTATTATCTATACAGAAGAAAAAGTTCTCTTCCACAAGTTAAGAAGCAGTATAAATGAATTTAAGAGTATAATTAGAGAACCTTCAAATAAAATAGAAAATAATAACTTCATTCCAACACCTTTCCTATTACTGTGTAGGGATGAAATTACACTTTGTGTTTTCAGAGCTGCTTATGAAATTCCCTCAGTTATTGGCCAGAAACCTTCTCTACTGTCAGGAGGACTCACAATAGCAACTTTTCTCATTCTGAGGGATCTCCAAGGCCAATTTTCTTTTACTTTTTGGTTTTAAACATGGCCTTTGCCCTTAGCAACCTCACCTTTGGAGGCATCTACATCAACCTGACTGTTACATCTGTTTGGATCAGGAGTGCACTGCTGGAGCCAACATCCAGGTGTTCCCTCTTGCCATGTTTAGTTCATGGTACAGAGTAGACTTTAAACATCTGTAAGCATCTTTAAACATCTGTAAACTTCATTCTTTGGGTTGATGCCCAGAGAAGCTCTCTGGGATCACCTTAGGAGCCGAGGGAAGGGCTGGAGCTGTGTCAGGACAGGTTTAGGTTGGATGTCAGGGAAAGTTCTTCACCAGAGGGTGTTTGGGCACTGGAACAGGGTCCCCAGGGAATGGGGACAGCACCAGGTGTTGAGATCTGGTTATTAAAATTGTTAGAGAGATGCCTCTGCCTGAATTAAGGTGCAAACAAGGCCATGTGCTGAAGCTGATAGTGTGGATTTTATTTAACAGTAGTGTGAGGGAGAGAGAGAAAGGAAAAAAAAGAGGGGCAGGGTAGGAGAGAAAGAGTGACAGACAGATTAAGCAGAAAATATCACCACTCTGTGGATCCTGACAGCATCTCATTGATCCTCTTCTTCTGGTCTTCTCAGTGGTGAGGATCCCACAAAACACAGGGTTGAATGGATTATTAATTAATTGTTAATGGATATAATTGGATAATTAATTAATTATTAATGCTTTGGGCCAGCTGGGAATGCCTGGTACCTCCCGTAGTGGGGACAAGTGTGAAGCTGTTGCAGCAGATCTGGAACAGTGGCATCGCTTTGCATCAGTGCAGTTCTGTGCTGCAAGGCCCCAGCAATGAGTCTGGGGGTGTCTGGGGATCTTTGCTGGCTTTGTGCAGGTTTGTGAGCCCTCCTCTGCTGCCCCTCAGGTGGATGTCCCATGGATGTGACCCACCAGGGCGGGTGGGTTTTACAGCTGAGCTGGTTTGTGTCAGGCAGGGTGGGTGTTCCCTGCCTCTGTCACACACCCAGAATCTCTCCTTGCCCATCAAACCCAGCCAGGGCTGATTGTTCTCCCCCAGCCTTGTTTAGCTCCTCACACCTCTCTTTAGCATGGACAACAGTGCCACCTTTACCTTTGCTCAAGTTCCCATCAGGTGGCTTCACTGACAGAGCAGTTCCCCTCAGGAGGAACATTTGGACGAGGCTTCAGTGGCCACAGCTTCTTTATACAATTTTGCCATAATGGCAAAGTCCTTTTTTAACAGTGTTTAAACCATTAACCACTTCAGTCTCTCACACCAAGCCTGACAGAGTTCAGGAAGCATTTGGATAATGCTGTCAGGAACAAGTTGTGACTCTTGGGGATATCCTGTGCAGGAGCAGGAGCTGGACGTTGATGGTCCTTGTGAGCTCCTTCCAATTCAGGATATTTTATTTTTTTATTAACTCCATTTCTACTCTATTCTGTCATTGAGGGATTTTCAGCCCTTGGGAGAAGACCTCAGCAAAAATGACTGTGAAGTGCTCAGCCCCAGCTGTCTGGGTGTGGCAATGCTCTTCTCCTCTGCCAGACTTGTCAGGTTTGGCTACCACCACCTCTGGGGCAGCCACTGTGGTGAAATCCAAAGTGCTGCAACATTTCAGGTCCTCTGTAAAACCAGATTTAGTGCAGAACCCCATCATCTTTTGAAACATCCTATCTCCAAAGGGTGTTGTGAGGTCCAGTGTTTCCACTGAGCGCCTGCTGCTCCTCAGATTGGATTTGAAGTGTTAAATTTTACTGTAAATCACCCAAGAACTGAAGACCTGCAGTGAGAGGTTCTCTGATTGAGGCACTCAGGTGCTGCTTTGCAGCTGAGTCACTCAGGCTGCAGTGGTACCAAAACAAAGGGACAGAATAGCATAGAGTTGGATTTAAAAGCATCTGTAAAGGCTGGGGTTTTTTTCTCCTTGTCTTTTAGAATTAGAAGGAATTTTCATTGTAAAAAATAAGGGAGTATCTTTTCATCTCTTCAGTCGTTGCTCTCATTACAAGGTTAGCTTGACTTGGTGTTCACAGAGCTGAAATCCTTGTAATTTCATCTTACAATTGTTAAGTGCATAGCAAAATGGGGTTTCTGTCTTCATCAAGTGCATTTGAGTTGGTGAAATATGAAACAAACAGCATTTATAAATCTGCATATATATGTATGCCATTTTATGACTTACACTTGTATAATTCACATTTTCATACCTCAGTCACAAAAGATGAAAATAATGACATAGATGGAAGATATTTTGTTCTCAGTAAGCTCTTCAATCAAACAGCCAGAGAGATATTAAAATATATATATATATTCCAATGCCTGGAAGTTGAAAGTCACCACATTCATATTAGAAATAAAACATGCATCTTAAAAAGGAAAGCATATATTTATTGTGTGCTTTATCTGGGATTGTGAAAGATCCTTCTTCACTGGAAGGCTTCCTCTGAGTTAGATGAATGTTGTGTGTAGTAGAGATACTGTATTTGAAAAAAAAGATGTAGTCTTGGGAAGTCTTATGGCTTGTGCTACAAAACAGATTAAAAATTATGCAAATGGTCCATTTTTTTTTTCCTGCTGAAATCAATCAGTGCATAAAATCCATTAGTTTTGAATATTACTCTAGCTTCTTCTGCCACTGGTGGCTGTCAGCTCTGTTTGGGAGCTGTCTCCAACCTCAGATCTGTGATTCCTACGTTTGTGTGACCATAAATCCAGGTGTCTGCAAGACAGAATCAGCCTTTCTGTCTTCCAGCTCAGAGAAATGAAGGCTCAGACTCTGTTGTCTTGGAAACAAGGTTTTAAATATCAAGGTCCTGTTAGTTGTGCACAAAAATTAGAGTTGCTCCGGTGTGTTTAGAAGGCCTTGCTAAGATTAATCCTTTAAGTCAAATTCAATATAATTTTTTGCACCTTTGTGTTGAAACAAAAGGGAGACCCT
>VXBR01005920.1:16291-90505 GCA_013400215.1 Cisticola juncidis
TATTTTATATTTATTTTATATTTTATATTTTATATGGACATCTCCAGGGGATCAGCTAAGACAAAGCAATGGTGCAAAGGTGAAAAGAGTGAAAATGGTTGAAATGGCAGCATACAGATAAAAGTTAACCCCACTTCTTCACCCTAATGCAAAATGCAGCTGTTTGGGGAGGAAAATGAGAGTGTAAAATCCACCACACTTGAAAACATGAAAAGAGTGAATCTGAAAGATCACTTTGAATTAGATCTCACTTGTACAGAGGGGAAATAGGAAGATGTCTTGTGCTTGTAGTAGATTGCTAACAGCTGCATTACTTGCCCTTTTGGTTTGCACTACATTTTCTCCAAGTTCAACATTTATACTCATTAAATTTCAGTCTTTTAGAGACCACAGATTTTAAGATTATGAATGTCAGACAGTAACAGCATTACATTTTTTCTGGATATTCCTTCAAGAATAAGTCCTTGCATAGAATTTTCAGATTTTTTTTTTTTCTTTTGTATGAGGCCACCTCATGTCCTTACTGGTTACCATGTTGAAATGCAGTATTTTGAATATTACATTTTTACTTCAAGACTGACTATGAAAGCCTTGGAAAGGACTGCACATTATGTGCTATAATCTTATTTATAAAAATGGAGACAGAAGAAACTAGAGTGTATTTGGGGTGTGAAAGGGTCCTGGCTTTGCAGTGACCAGTGAAAGTGGCTCGCTGAGTGGGCTTGGAGGATTAGGAGGAGCCAGCTGGTTTGCTGAAGCTCTCCACCCTGTTCTTCTTCTGAAAAGCAAAGCTAGGCAGATAAAAAGCTGAGCCTTGTGGTAGAAAATGTTCTTTACTCAGGGAGTTGTAGGATTTTCTTTGTAGCTTGCTTATGACAGATTTGAAGGTCTCATCCTGCCCTCGGGCAGCTGAGCAGAGGGAACCAAGAGATTAAAGGTGATTGGAAAACAAGACCATTGGTCATTATAATGATAGGTACCAATCCTTCTATTTTACCTGTGGCAGTAGAGAGAAGGTAAATTCATTTTTCATCTAAATTTTTCTCCTGCCTGTCCTGTTCCACACACCCTCTTAAGAGGTGCAGCCCTGGTTCATTACCGCACTTCACGCTTGGTTATTCTTCCTCCAGCACTCAGCACCAAACCACGTATTTAACTCACCCTCTTGGAGTCAGGAAAGATGGCTGTGTTTTCCTCTCCCCATGCTGTGCACTTCACAGAGCAGCTCCAAGCAGTGATGTGCACTTGGAGCTGGGAGCCAGGCTGGCACAGAAATCTCTCCAGAAGCCTCCTCTGCGTCACGTTCGAGGCCTTGGAGCCGTTCCTGTGCCTGAGCGTCCTCCAGGCAGAGCTGTGATGACAACTGGCAGTGATTAACACCTCTGCTAGGAAACTTGACGTGGCCTCCAAGCACCAAGTGCCAGCCTGGATGGTTTGTTCTGTAGAGCTTTGGCCTCCCAGGCTGTCCCTGGGGTAAGGAGTGTCCAGTGGGTGAGGATTTCTCTGCAGTTCCTGTGGTTTTCCTCTCCTGTTACCTTTGTCACCTGTGGGACCTGCAGAACTTATTCATGCCCAGGCTGTTGTACCAGGTGCTATTCAACCATAAAATGGAATATAATCTTCCTTCTAAATATTCCATTTTTTTTGCACCATCTATATTAAATATGATACTGAATAGTGATTTTAATCATACTGTCTCTCTGTCTATAAATAAGGACATTTTTTCTCTGAATTTTTGGCTAGAAGGTAAAAAAACCCAAATGAACCGATCCATCAATTAATTTTTTTTCTCCCTCCTTTCAACATTTTAAACAATCTGAAGCCTGAAAATACATAACTTGATTTAATCAATCTTCCAAGAAACCCTCCCACCATTTCTAGCACCAGCAGTGGAAGCATCATGGTGTCAGCTGGGGGATGAGTCAAATTCCAAAGCTCTGTATGTGAAAAGGACCACATGAACTAAAAGATTACACAGATTATAAATTCCATGTTTGTTTCAAAACCAGTTGGCATCATTTACAATTTCTTTCTAAGGGAAATCTCTTATTTGCTTTGATAAATTTTTCTTTCAGGATGTTAGTTGTGTTTCCCAGGTATTTACTTTCTCTTTTGAAGAATACATGTAGTTTCCAGTAACATAATAGTGTTAGTGTCCATTTATATACGAAATAACATTATTTTGAAATACTGCATTCCAGTTGTTAGTGTTTCCAGAGGATATTTGTTCCTGGAACTGCATTCATCATGTTAACAGAGTTAAGAGAAATTGCAGCGAGAAAAGTTGTGGCAAGGTAATGACAAATGCCATTTGTAAAGAAAACTAGGGTTGAAACAATTTAATTTTTAAGACAATTCGATTTCAGTGCGTGACTGCTGGGGCAGACAAGTTCATTTCAGAGGGGAACGGAACAGCATTTCCTGGGCAGGCAGTCAATGAAATAAGAGCTCATTGTGCAGAGGGCTGGCTCTGTGTCCTTTTTGAGGCTGTCATCTCTCTGTGTCTCTCTCCAGACCCCCGAGGAGCTGGAGGACGACTCGGACTTCGAGCAGGAGGATTACGATGTGCGCAGCCGCACCAGTGTCCAGACCGAGGATGACCAGCTCATTGCTGGCCAGAGTGCACGGGTGAGTACAGACCCCATGTGGCTCCTGTGAGAGTCCAGCAGTGACCAATAAAATCTCACAAAAGGCAGGGATTCCCACTCCTCAGGGTCGTTTAAGAAAGGATGGGATCAGGCTGACGTGGAGGTGTTGAAGGTTTTTTCATGTCAGACCTATTTAAGTAGCATTTGTTGAATGATCTTGAGGCTTTTGTGGTGCCTAGTATCAGCTGCTTGCTCCAGCTAGTGCTGTAAGGGAAGGATTTGCAGGTTTGGAATGTGCTGAAACTGTGGGAGTAGTCAGCAAATTAAAAAAAAAATAAATTAAAAAATCCCATCAGGGCACCATGTGCTGCATCCAGAGAAATCTTACATTAGTCATGTTTCCCAGTGTGCAAACCTGTCAAGAAGATCTGTTTAAGCTACTGAGTAGTCCCTGTAATTTAATTGTAATTGAAGACATTTGCTACTGAGTCAATGTAATTTTACCAGGGTAATTACATCATGATAAACTCCACTCACTCTGATTTGTGACCTGGGCTTGTGCATGGGGATTGCAAATTAAGCTGATGAGTGCTTCGGGGTCACAGGGGCTGGGAAGGGAAGTCTGTTAACACTCAGGAATATTCCTGTTAACACTCAGGATTATGCCACCTCTGATGAATGTTTACCTTTTACTGTATAAGCTTCTCAGCTCACATTATTAAATAAAAAATCAGAATATAATTTTATGTGTCATGAAAATATATTTGACTGGAAAGAAAGGATTTGTTTTAAAGAAAAAGATTTTAACATTTTCCAGGATAGAACCAGTGGGACACTGGGAATTATGTGAATAATTTTCCTGTCTTTTTCACACACGTCTGGTTTGTTCTGGTGTGCTAGAAGTGAAGCTCAGGACTAAATAAGAAGCATCCTCCCCTCACAAACACCAGCAAAAGTCGGTAACTGGAATGGGGATTTCTTCCCTTGCAGTCTGGAAAAGGATTTTTGGGCTGAGAACCTAAAGAACAAGAGGCAAAGATGCTGTGAAAGCTCAGGGGACAAAGACACAGGAGTTTTCAGCTGCTGTAGATTGGGGCTTGACACACACCCTGAAAAGAAACAGGAGAGTAACGAAAATCTGAAAGAACTTTACTCAGAGGTGTGGGAGAAATGCAGGGGATGGATCCAGTGGAATGGGCAGGCATTTCTCTTTTTGTCTTAAAATTATTTCCCTGAAAATTGAACAAAGATGGTAAATAAACCATACCATGTATCAGAAAAACTGGAGTTTTATCATGACTTCCCTAAGGCAAAAATACCTGGGTTCCTTACTGTGAGACTGGTGACAGAACTGTTCTGGATGTAGCTGACTATCTTTTGTGATTTTTATATTTTAAAGGGCATAAAGTCCTGTTTGAGATATTCAGAGTATTGACTGCTAAAGCAAATCTCAGGTATAACAGAAATGAGATACAGTACAGATTTTTTTGTCAAATTTCACAGCCTTTCTCCTCTTCTTGGTTACATTTAGGCCTGGGTAGCTTGTCATCCTTTCTTGATCTGAAACCCAAGTAAAGACTGCAGTGATTTTTCTTGCTAAGAATCCCTGCTAACCTGAGGATTTAGGAGTACTAAATTCTATTACACTTATTGTGGTTATTATTACTGCTGCACTTAAAACCTTCTGCTTTGATCAGCTACATACTGTATAAACATAATATATCATAAAGACAGTTCCTGAATAACAGAGATTGCAGTGTGGCACAGGAAGCAACAAATCACAAAAACCCAAAAGGGAAACGTGCTAAGGAGAAGCTGCCCAGTCCCCAGTCTGAACACAACCTTATCTGAACCTTTTCTGTGGAAAAGATGCAAAATACTTTTATTTGTGCAATGTAATGGATTTGTTTAATATGCTTACTCCATAAGGCTGTTAGTGTTTCAGTAGAAAGAGTTGTGCTGGTCTTCAGGAGAAATAAAACTGGAATTTACAGGCTGCATTTGCTGTAGGATATGGCTGCTTTGAAAGCACCTCAGCAGCTGGAGCAGAAATATTAAAGCACTGTTTACCAGTTTAAAGAGTGTTCAGGTGATGCTGCCATTTGAGGAAACCACAGGCAAGTCATACAGATAAACTTCCCAAATTTTACTGCTCCTATCACATTCTCTTAATTTCAGTTAATTCCTCAGCTCTGTTGTTTCATGAGTTCTGCTCTCATTTTATATATTTATTTATTAGCTCGACTTACACTGCATTTTTCTGTGCAAAGACTATTATGCTAACATTTGAAACTGCTGAGTTACATTGATAAGGCCTAATTAAAACTTGTCTTGAATTTTAATTTGATTAACTTGCAGATTTCTCATTTTCTGATCTACTGTTTATAACCCTTTTTAATTTAAGTTTTGGAAAAGGTCAATTATGAATTTTTAAAAGCCAAGAGCATTTTAAGAATATGTAGAAAAAGACTTCAGCTGATTGAAAGTGACATAAACAAGAAAAAAATGTAATGACACTTAAATATGTGTCACACCCCATTAAATGCATAATGTGGTCTTCAGAACCCCTAGAGCCAAATAGTAGCTTAACTTGGAAATCATTATTCAAAGTGTCCATTTGATCCTCAAAAGTAATTATTATAATTTTTAGGGTTTCTTTGGAGGGGGCAGGAACTCTGTGCTTTGTTCATGCTGAGGCAGATCAGAACCAACCTGTTCAGTGCCTTTTTGCATCTCTTCCAAGAGAAAATTAGAACATTAAATATCATTAGAAGATATGTTTGTTACAATTCACTTCAAATGCATTGTCTTGTGTGTCACACTTTATTTTAGTGTTGTGCTAATCTGAGATCCTCTGTTCCTGACAGAGGATGAGGCTGAGGGAAACACAGCAGTTCAGTCTGCCTTCTCCCATAAATGTCACTCCTTAGATTCTTCCTCATAATTGAGATTTAATCCTCCTTTGTCAACTGGTGAATAATCACGACATCATAACTATAAATTTTATCATCTTGAAAGTGCAAGAAGAGGCACCTACAGGCTGTGAATGTGCTTTTGCCTGTTCCTGACAGAAATCAAATGCCTACAGGATTTTTCTGGGCGTCTTCAACTCCCACAAAAAGAAGCTCAAGCTGCTGGGGCTGCTGGGAAGATCCATTTTGTAGCTTCCTTATTTTCATGCCCATCTTGTTCTTTCTGCAGGCAATCATGGCTCAGCTGCCCCAGGAGGAGAAGGCAAAGATCGCCGAGCAGGTGGAGATTTTCCACCAGGAGAAGAGCAAGCTGGACGCCGAGGTGGCCAAGTGGGACGACAGCGGCAATGACATCATCGTGCTGGCCAAGCAGATGTGCATGATCATGATGGAAATGACAGATTTCACCAGGTAAGGACAAAAAAAACAGCTGAGGAGATCAGGTGTGCCATATCTTCCCTTTTCTGTTTGCTTTGTAGCCTTCTGAGATGGTCTGCTGTGGATTTGGAGGAGGCAAAGCCAAGGGACACTCATCATATGCACTGGGTGTTTGTCCAAATGGGATTAATCACATGAAGTTTCTGTGCTGTTTGCAGGTCTCTTTTATTTGCAGATCATTTTGTATTTCAGCTCAAAGTTAGTCTGTGACCTTACAGACACTCCAGTGACATTTCATTTAGTACCCATCTAAATGCATGTGCCTGTCTGAACTTTCAACATTTCAGCACAATTTGTGTCAATCAAAAATAATGGCAAAACTATTTATACCATTTGAACACTGAACTTCCTTCCAAAAAAAATTCCCAAATGAAATGAAACTGGTTTGATCTATTGCTTCTTGGGAGTCTGTCAGTAATGATTTTTATTTTTTTTTGCTTTCATTTCTTTTCTGCATTGATGTTCTTCTTTAATTGCTGAGTGTCCAAAGGCCATTCATTAATGATACAATGTAAACAGAATTATTGCCTTTAACTGTGGTCATATTGTTAATCACACCAGGGAGAACGGTTTACAAGACTCTTTGAATTCTAGATCACTGTAGTAAATTGAATTTTTTTCAGTGTTTATTTTTAAAGTGGGTTCAAAAGTTTAAATGGTATTTATCAAAATGTGATTACACAAAACAGGATGAAAATCTTCCTGGTTTTCTTCAGGATGAAAATCAGACCTGCATTTATTGATCTCTTTGTGTTGCCCCATCCCTGGCAGCGTTCAAGGCCCGTTGGTTGGGGCTTGCAGCAGCCTGGGACAGTGGCAGGGGGTGGAACTGGATGGGAGAGGATATTTTACAGAATTCTGTGTTATTTTTCTTGTCTTGGTGTCTCTGATCCTTCTGCCAGCAAAAAACAGAGTGAAATCTGCCCAAACAGTGTCATTGTGTCATGGAAGGAAGAAATGATGGCCTAAAGCAGCAGTCCAGAGTATGCACATTTTCTGCAACCTCCTGGACAACCTTTGATATACTGAACATGAAGCTGAAAGTTTTATAATTATATTTTCTAGCATCAAAAGGACAAAACTAATTTGAGAATGAGATAGAAACTACCGACACATTTGAAGTAAATAAAAAAAATATCAAAGTGCACCTCTGTCTGCATCAGATACAATAACAAGTTATTTAATGTATTCCATTAAAACAGAAACAAGCCTTTCACACCTTTTTGGTTGGCTGTAACCTCAGTGTTAGAATAGAATGATTTTTCAAATGCATGGAGTTTGTGATAGAGCTGCTCATGTAATTAATAGAGAAGCACACAAGGTCACCGAGAAGTTTTTTTGCTGCAGTTTAAGTTCACCAGAAGTGGGATACTTGGATTTCATCTGTTTAAGGTGGTAATAAAAGTCTGGAAATCAGATTAAAACGGAAATATGTTTCAGCAAGTTATTCTTGCCATTATAGATTTAAAAAAATCAAAAATAATGGGATGTTATGCTTAGAAAAAATGCTGTTTCATTAAATAAAGTTTGATCATATTGTGGTTTTCCACATTTAAAAAAAATGGAAAATTAAGTCACAGCTGAGACTTCCTCAGGAGCAGCAGCAATTTTATTGGTACAGGAAGGATTAAAGTTCTGAGTCTGAACCAAACTCAGGAAAGTCTGTGAGCACCTTTTGTCTTAATACATTTTGGTAGCTCTAATGACTAAAATCAGAATTTTGTGCATCATCTTAAAAATACAGTGAAAGCTCAGGCTTAAAGCTAATTATACATGGTTTAAGTGTAACATCCAAGTGTGTAACATAATGATTATGCTTCACCTCTCTTTATTTTCCAACAAAAAATCTATTTAAAAAAATCTTTTCTAAAACGTGACATTCTTGCCCTCAACAAATGGGCTGAACATTTAGCACTGGCTTGGGAATCACATCATTTTGAAATAGTTGTGTATTCCAGGAACAACATGGGCTTAATGAGCACTTAAAAATGCATATACTATTAAGTACAGCTCTTGTGCTTCAAGGCACCATCGGACTAAATTGCCAGTGAGGTATTTTGTGAGGGAGAGGAAACACAGCAGACAGATTTCTTAATCAAGCTGTACTATAAAGTACTTAAAAGGCAAAATCGCAATAAATTAGGAGGACATTTGTGTTACTATTTTAAAATCGAGCACTAAACTGGGTGTCACTGAAACTGTTGCCATTTTGTGATTTATTGGGGCTGAGGGTAATTGTCTTGTGTTTCACAGAGGGAAGGGCCCCCTGAAGAACACATCCGATGTCATTAACGCCGCCAAGAAGATTGCAGAGGCAGGATCCAGGATGGACAAACTGGCACGGGCAGTAGCTGATCAGGTAGCCCCAAAATGAGCTGAAATACAACATAACCTCTGTGCATGAGTTGCCTTTTGCAGAAAAAGTCTTTCTTAACAGAAAATTACCTGTTGGGGGTCTGAGTCCTGATCTTCCCGTTGGAAAGGAGTTGGTTGTTCTAGACCCATCAGCATTGTGCAGAACAGGAAAGTCATAAATGAATCTCTCCAAAGCTCAGAAATGCCTGACTTGTTCCCCAGCTCACTTCTGGGCCTGTTAGAATTAGATAAAGACTCTTTCATGTTGGAAAAGACCTGTGAGGTCATCACAACCAAACTGTATTTGCTGTTCAAAAAGCAGCAGGGATTTGGATGCTCCTTTCCCCTTGCCAACGGGCTGGGAATCCTTAGATTCTTTTCAGCTCATTCTTCCAGCAATTTCCCCTTGATTTGGCACTTTACTCCTCCAAGGTTCTCTGACTCCCTGTTTCCTCAGTGTATTGTGCATGTTGTGGGGTCTGTGTCCTCACTTTCCAAATTCATGTCACAGCTGGGCAGGTGACCTTGCTGTACATGCATTTTCAGATTGGATTACCTGTTCATCTGGAGAGCAAGAGGAAGCATCATACTAAAAGTCAAGAGCCAAATTTCAAATCCAGGTCCTACATAGCTAATTTTAGATTCAGGAAAATTAAATTTCATTAATTTTATCTTTGTAAATTTCCAGTCATTTATTTCATGTCATTGTCATCAAGAGAAAATTTGCTGGAAGTGGGAACTGGTAACTTCCTTGCCTCTAGTCTTTCTCTTCAAGATAAGAATGTCATTTTCTTCTTCAAGTAAGAGTGTGACAGTGTGTAACACACCCTGCAATGGAATAGGGCCAGAGTGGCAAAAACCCCAAATTTGCCCATTTTCCTGTAACCTGACGAATGTTTGGTTTAGGTCTTCAGCAGCAGCAGCAAGCATTTTTCCTGTAGTTAACCCATTCCAGTCTTTCAAATTTAGCATTTGTTCGCTTTAACACAAGCAAGAAGAAATCCATCTGTCAGCTGATGAAATTCCTAGTCTGCAGTATTTGCAGAGGTGGAATATTTTAAAGAAAGAAACAGAAGGAGACTTGTTATGCTTAGAATGCCTTGACTTGAGTCACATTTTAAATTTCAGAACACTTTAACCCTAATAATAAACAGTGAAATTATTTTGAGAATGAAGTATTTGTTTTAATGCTTGCACTTTAATGGTATTTCACAGAACTCTGGAGACCCTCATGCAATATAAACTTTTTGTGGGCAGTTGCATTTTTAATTATTGTTCCAATAGGAAAGCCCTTACATTTTTTCACTCTGAAGTATTTATATTTAAAGCCTTAACAGCTCTGCAGAAGTATTGCTTAAAATTCATCCTTTCAATTCATAGACACCAAGAACTGAGTAAATATTTTTATATTAAATTGGCACCAGTAGGGAGAAGAGGTCTGTTAGGGATTAATGCCTGAAAGGTGTGGCAGCTATTTGAGGAAGAGCAGCTCTGTAGCAGACAGAGTGAAGCTCCAGATTTGTTTATTAAAGGCCAAGAAAAAAGCCAAGTGACTCCTTTTGGGGTTATAGACAAGAGTATGTCCAACTAATTCACCATGAACACATTCCTTGCCAGCACTGGCTGCTGGGGCCAGAGCAGTGACCTCAAGGTAGGAGCTGTGGTGTTGTTGACTCATGTGCATTTATTTCTATCAGTTTTTCTTGAAATGCTCTGATAATTTTTTTTAATTGACCATAAACTCTGTAAGGTGATAAAAAGGCACATTTGTAATCTCTGTTCCCCAAGCTATGCAGGAGCACTGTCAGTCAGACTCTGCAGGGGAGCCCCAAAGAGTATTTATTGGACACGTGCTGTTAGCAGTGGACCCTTTCAGCTCTGTTTCATGAGTGAATTACTGAGCTCTGCTCTCCTGAGGCAAGACTTTGAATATTAACTAAGAGCCTGTTGTTTGTTATGCTGTTGACATTGTGAGGGATGATGCAGTTTCTATTAAGAGTCCCAGAGACTATGAATAAATTGTAGTGGGGCCCTTTCTAGTTCTATTGATTATGAAACCCTCCCAGCATCCAGCAGATTCAACCTAATCTAATCCTCTGGACAAATCTGCACAAATGCCAGGCAGACAAGAGTTGGCATTAGAGTGGGGTTGACCACCCAGAACTGGGTTTATCTGGACATTAACTGGTCCTTAGTGGATGTTAACTTGGACATCCAAACCTAGAGTTTCAAGTTAAACCTGCTCTTTTGGCTGCTCAGTACAATTCCATAAATTAATGCAGAGCATAATTTAAAATCACCATTTTCATAATGCTGATAAAGAGGTTTCTCATTTTTCACAAAAGGCAGAGTGCATCCTTAGGTTGCAATTCATAAATCTGGAGTTAAATGAAAGGTAGAATTTGAGTTTTCACATTTTACCTAGGACAAAGTGGAATAGATCCAGGTAATCACAGACACACTGCCCCTCTCTGATTGCCTGTCTCTGATGTCCTGAACTCAGCTCCTCTGATGCTTGTGTTGCCTGCAGTGCCCAGACTCAGCCTGCAAGCAGGACCTGCTGGCCTACCTGCAGCGCATTGCCCTGTACTGCCACCAGCTCAACATCTGCAGCAAAGTGAAGGCAGAAGTTCAGAACCTGGGAGGAGAGCTCATTGTATCAGGGGTAAGCTGGGATTTGAGTTTGTTTCCCTTGTAGCACTTGAAAGGGATTGTTTTTGATTGCAATAATGTACAAAACAAAAATCCACTGATTCATAAGCAAGTTGGGTTTTTTTTTTTTAATTCTATCACCACTATTCCAGGCCTTACAATAACTTGTGTAGAACAATTTGATTTTCCAATTACCCTTTGTTTATACTAACCTTGTAGAATCTTCATTCTTCCAAAAGAAAAGTAATTTCATAGCATAGAAAGTCATTGCCAAGCTGTGAATATTATAATTATTTGGAGCTTTTGTATATTTGCTCATTATAAATCTTCTTTCCTTTGTTAGTACTGGTAATTTCCTTCCTCTGTGCAGAAGCCAACTCTGTATGAAGTGCATATTGTTAAGATGGTGATGACTAATGGGATTCATTCGCTCAGGTTTCGATGCACACTAGGTTTAGCAAAAGACTCTGGAAGGCCAGCAAAATATTTTAAATTTTGATGCATGTGCTGTTTTCAAGTACTACTGCAAGCACATTGATTATATGCTCTAATACCACCCAGTTACTTCAGTTATTTTCAATGAACACTACAAACTTCTTAGACAAAGTTTTTGTAGAAATAAAGACAGGCAGCAGTAATATTATAAGCAATGATTTTTTAAAATTTGTTAAATATTTTTTCCTTCTCCTGTGTTGGCCTTTGAGCCTCTGGGAGTATGCTAGAACCAAGAAGCAGCAACGATTGCTCTTCATGATTTTTTATTTCTTTCACACTAGTTTAGCCCCATGACACCTTTGTTATCCTTTAACTCAAGTACAGACCATATGTATGTAAATTTGTGACATATTCCACTCTCCTGAGTGTTTTCAAAACGTTAGTGATTTGTGAGACCCGAGATGCTCAGAACAAATTGTTTCCAAACGTGGTTTTGAAAAAGCACCCTTTCATTGTTTAAGCCCAATCAAGTACGAAGATTATTAGGACAACAAACTTGTGCCCTTCATTCCATCCATGAGATTCCCCAGTGGCATCACTGGCCTTCCTCAAACACATCAGAAGTCACAGAAAAAAATGTTCTCAGTCACAAAACCTTTTAAATTTTTTTGCAAAGCACTATAGAAGGTCTTAAACGTTTGCCAGGCTTTCTTGGATCAGGCATTCTGAAGTCATATACACAATCCTAAAAGGAGCTGCTTAAAGGTTCCTGTATCTGTCCTGCAATTGGTCTTCACTTCTTGACGTGTGTACTTGTGTAATTTTAATGCCTTGATCTTCCCACAGCAATGAAAAGATCCTCTTCCATTTTCCTGACAGCAGCAGCGTGATCTGTCCTTGCATCCCTGACAGCCACGCTGCATCCTCACTGCCACGATCTTTTCTGACCTCCTCCATCTGGGTCCAGCCTTTCATGCCCATCGAGTTGTCATGTTCATCCCTCTCAAACAGTTCAGTGCTTCCCCCGGCTTGGCTTTTGTGGTTGTGTGTGTTTCTTTCTCCGAGTCTCTTTATTCAGTGTTTGTGGATGCTGAATAAGCCATTGTGAGCCTTGCGCATCTCCTCGTTCCCGGAACATCCCATCCGTTGTGGAATTATCAGTGGCCAAACCGCTTGAGTCCATCATTCCAGTCTGGCATTGTTGGCACCCGCTGCTTCCCAGGCTCCATCACCATTGTGTTTCTGTTTGGTGGGGGTTTCACAGTCAGTCTCGAAGGCAAAATGAGCTTCAGCCACGGAAATGATTTGGGTCTGTTCCAAAGGCTCGGTAAAACTGACCCACAGAAAATGTGAAGGTGGCCCAGCCTGCTTCTTCTGCTGGTGCTGTGAGCAGGAGTAGCGAGCTGAACTCCTGTGCATCCCTTTGTGAGGGCATTGTCTTGTGATCTGACAGAGGCAGAGCTTTCAGTGTTTCCTGAGCTGTGGCTCTTCGGGGTGCTGGGTACTGTATGCTCCTTTGCTATCCAGAGGTCTGGTATCCAAGTGCACATCCACATCTGCTTGTCTACTTGCTGCTTCTGCTCCCATCTTCTTCTTCATCCTCTCTTGGATAGCTGATTACAAATAAACAGTATTTTATTTGTGCTAAAATGAAATACCATTATTTGGCAACTTGCATACAGTACAGTGTTAGAAGGACTAGAGAAATCCAGAACTCGAGCTTCCCAACCTATGACAAAGGTATTAACTTTCTGTGATTGTGCAATATTTAATTGTTTTGATGTAAATCTCGAGCACCATGGCAATTATTACAATATTGTAATTCACTGCTGTGTTTACAAAAAAACACGAGACAATGCAGATCGATCCAAAAGATGACTTGAGATTCAGAACTGTTATGGGGACTAGGATCTCTGCTTGAATTTTTTCATTATTAAGAATATTAATCAATATTTATAGATGAAATGAATGTATGCATATGTATGTTTGAATCTTTGTGTGGGTGTATGAATATTTATAGATAAAGGAAAGAGACATAAAACCAATTAAAAGCTAAAAGACAGATGAAAGCCACCCCACAGTTCTTACAGTTTTGTTAGAGAAAAATATGTTGCAACAACTTCAAAAATACTGTGTACATAACATTTAATGTGCCGTATGTCTTTTGATGAAACTTCTATTTCTTTTTTTTCCCCCCAAGATTCAGTAGTTCACTATGGTTTACCTCTGAAAATAAGCATAAAGCTGATCTTGTTTGCTTTTTCCTCTGTAGATTGATATGATTCTAGCATAGCATATGAAGGGTCCTTTTTGGCATCAGTGACTTTGCTGCAAGTAGGAAAACAGATCAAAAAGTAAGAAAATGCCAGAGCCCTGAATTGTAAATTATTTCAGTAAAGAACCCACTGTTGTTTTCCCTTTTCTTTCTCCCACCCCTTTTCCCCTCTGCTTTTTTCCTCCTTTGATCTTTCCCATCAGACTCCCTCCATGCAGATAGCAAAATCATTTTTACCAGTTAAGTAAGACCTGCCAATTGGGAGTTAGCACACATCAGCTAATTCCTCATTAATATTAAGAGGGCAAGGACAATTTAGACCTTGGCCCTTTATGTTCTAAGGAGAGGCTCTTAATTCCTTACTCTAAAGGAGTTTTGAAAAGTAAAATAAGGAAAAACCCCAATACCAGTTCTTCAGTGAGGAGCCCTGGAAACCCAAAAAAGATTACAGGGAAGAAAATAAGCAAAAATGGTGAGGAGGATGTTAGATAAAAGCAAAAATGAAATTAATATCAAAAATTGCAGAAGATTTAAAAAAATATTTCTAACTGTGGAGATGATAGCCTTGTTCTAATAAAACTCTCTTTGACCTTGGTCCATAAACAGATATAGGTCTCTGTAATTTTAGATTTCAATATTCAATTTCTAGTTCCCCTCTGAGAATAAACAACCTCCTTTAATGAAATTACAGAGTAAAAGCACTCCAAAATAATTTGCTTTGTCTCTTGCCTTGGTTTATTTAAGGTAATGCATATTTGCCTCATAATCACTTGCAGTATTGTATTGGAATGAATCCTCTGAGGTGCTGAGAGCACACTGCTCTCAGTGAAGTAAATCCCATTTACATATACTTAGCTCTTGCTGATGGCCTTGCTTTTTTGTGAGAGCTACTTTTGTTCAACAGAGTTGCTTTTAATGATGTTTCTTATTTGGATAAAAAAAATCAGACTTCTAACTCTAGGGCTGCTTTATTTTTCTAGCATTCCTGTCTGCCTCTTGTTAGCAAGAGAATTACAATAAAACAAATCTATATATTCATTTCCTATTCTAGAATAAATATCCACTTGTTCCCTTTACTGTGGCTCAGAAGCTGCTCAGCTCATTTCCCTACTATCCATTTAGGCTGTGAGCTTGCATTTTTTAAAGTTCTTGTTTATGTGAGTAGATTTGCCACAGTTTTTTCTGTAGGATTAGATTGAGCAGAATTTAAGAAAATCCCTTATCCAAGGCAGCTCCTTATCACGTTCAGGTTTGATTTAAAGCCCTGCAGATAAAATCAGCTGTGTTATCAGAAAATTTGCCAGAGTCTTAAACATTTGAACCAGCCAGATATGCAGTGTCATGCAGAGGAGCAGCAACGTGCCTTTGAACACTGTCCAAAAGTATGGAATCAATGGCCAAAGCACACTGCAAACACACTTCAGCTGGATCCAGTTCCCAGGTATTTTCCAAGTCCTATTTATCCTAACATGATAGGCTCAACTGTGCTACCTTGAGAAGGATTCCTGTATTCTGCTGAAGATACAAGACTGTGTAGTTGAGATTGTGAGTTTATCAAGGAGTTCTTGCTTGGTTAATTGGAGTTCAGCAGTTCAGGAAGGTGAAAGGGCTGGAGCTACCCCAATAATTTTGGGTAGGACATGATGAAAATTGACATAACACCTGGGCTGGGAGGGTGGATACATAAAAAATATGAACAAATACAGATATACTGCAAAATAATTATATGTTTATTTGTGATCAGTGATAAGAGTAAGGTAACCAGAAAGAGCCAGTCCTCATCAAACATGACTGAGCCTCATTATTTATCAGAGAATAATAGTGAGCATCCAGCAGTTATTTCAGATGAGCTCACCAGCAGTTTCCCTATCAATTCTGCCTATGGATCTTACATCTAATAAAAATGGTGTAAATGTTCAACTTTTAATTAAGGCTGAATCACTCTGAACTACCTCATACTGTACAAGCAACTTGGTATGGTGTGGGCAATAATGTATAAAGTTACTATGTATTACTTCTATAGAGTCAAAGAAAAATCAGGTAGTTTGAAGTTCACTTGTTCTTAAAAGTGAGTAAGGCCATCTTTCATTGAATTTGGATGAAGAGCAGTTACTTAAGAGCCCCTGATGGGGTGTTTCATTTCCCTGAAACAGAAAAGCCTTTCTGGGGTGTTTTCCTTTGTTTTAAAATTGGCAATCAGAGAGAACCTTTGCATTTGAAATGCTTAAGAGAATGGAAAAAGTGTTGATTTGGAGTTTGGTAAACAGAGCAATTTTGTTCTCCTGAACTGAGAACTGAGGATTCTGTGAAAGAAAGGTTCCTGAAGGGAGAGCTGGTAAATTGACAAAACTGTTGGGTTCCTTCTCATCAAGATGCTCAGGAGTGCACAAAGGTTCCTCAGCTAGCACCACAACGAGTTTAGCTATAAATTTATAATAGAAATGGGAAAACTGGCTCACAGATCCTTGTCTCTGAATGGCAGAGAAGTCAATGAGGAGTTGTCTGCATGGTCATGCTCAAAGAGCTGTAGTGAAGGGCTCGCTGTGCAAGTGGACACGAGGGATGAGTGGTGGGACTGGCACTGTTTAACACGTTTGTCACTGACACTGTGGGATCCAAGCTTTGTGACAGCACCGAGCTGTGAGGTGTCACTGGAGGGGCGGGATGTCCTCCAGAGGGACCTGCACAGGCTGAGGAGGTGGGGCTGGAGGACCTCGTGGAGTTCAGCAAGGCCAAGTGCAGGGTCCTGCAGCTGGGTCAGGGCAGCCCCTGACACAAACACAGGCTGGGAGGAGAATGGACTGAGGGCAGACCTGAGAAGAAGGGCTGGGGGTGTTGGTTGATGAAAAGCTCCACATGACCCAGCAATGTGCAGCCCAGAAACCACAAACATTCCCTGAGCTGCATCCAAAGCACATGGGCAGCAGGGGAGGGAGGGGATTCTCCATCTCCCAGGCAACCAGCCACAGTGTAAGAGGACACAGTCTTAAGCTGTGCCAGGGGAGGTTTAGGCTGAACATTAGGAGGGATGAAATTGTAGATGGATTAGACATTGGAATGGGCTGCCCAGGGAGGTGGTGGAGTCACAGTCACTGGAGGTGTTTATGGAAGGAATGAGGCACTCAGTGCCATGGTGATGCTGAGTCATAGGATGGACCCAGTGAGCTCAGAGCTCTTTCCTAACCTGGCTGATCCTGTGATTCTGTGGAAGCAGAGGGTAAAGAACAGCACCTAGGAAATAATAAGGCAGTAAGCCAAAGAAATAGGAGATAGGAAATGTTCAGCGGAAGAAAGGCAAACCAAAAGCAAGATAGGAGTATGAAATCAAAGAATGCAGTGTTGGGAAGGACTGAGATGAAGTCAGGACCATAAAGTTGGTTGAACTCCACAATGACCTCCACTTTCCTAATATAACAAGCAGGGAGAGAAAATAAAAAACTCAGGGTCTTTGTCCTGACATTGTGAAAAGACAGCTTCCAGGACAGGAAGGCTGGGGCTGGGTTGTGCAAATGAGACCTTGATCTGCACTGTATATTCAAGTAGCTCATGTCATCTGCTTTGAGAGACATTAAAGACATGAAAAATACAGAAAGGTGTTTTAGCTGGACAGTTTGGATTGGAGATGTATTTTAGTAACTCTGCATAAGTGTGTGGATGTATGCAGATACATTGATACGTGTCAAGGTGAAATAGAGCCATAGCATGGGTACTCAGTCCCAAAATACATGGCTGTGTGAAGCATATATACTTATATACTATATATACTTATACAGGTTTGGATAAACCTTTATCTGGAATAAATTTACTTGAACTGACTGATTTAGGAGTCTCCAACTCCTGCTGGCACAGAATGTCCCTCAGTACACTGTCCATGAAGGGACTACCTGATGATGTGGCAACATAAAAAATTTATCATCCTGACACTGAGTCAATTTACTACTCCTAAAGGACAAAGGCACCAGTGAGTTATGCAGGTTAATCAAAATGAGTGCTGATAAAATCCCTCATGGTCATATATTCATTATATATGATGTATTTTATGGAAGCTCCGACTTAGGGCTTTCTCCGAGTTAAAACAGTGAGGAATTCCTAATTATCCTATGAAGCACCTTAAAGATGAATTTAAAAAAAAAAAAAAAGAAAAAAGAGGCATAAATAGATGTGTCTGTAGTGGCTCTAAAGCCATTTGCAATACCTCTCCCAAATATTTGACAACAATAGGAATTGAGTTCATTATATGTAGGTTGCCTGTTGCATCCCAGTAAAGGGAGCACGGACCAGGAGCTCAGAGGGTTTATGCAGTTGGTTTCCTTGGAGGGATTCGAGCCTGGAGCAGACAGTGCAGCAGCTGAGAAGATCTAGTGTTGTTAATCAACTCATTTTGAGTTAAAAATTACACAGGAGTCCTCCAGAGGTCTCTTAAGAGACGTTTGTAGAGCACTTTGATTCAGCCAAGTGTAAGATCCTGCAGGATCTTGTTCCTGTGTCTGGGAGTTCACAGGGCTTTGCCTTTTTAAAAAGTGCTGGGTTGGATGATAGTGCAAACCCTGAGCTTTGGGCATCAGGGTGATCAAAACTGTGATCCACAGAAAAAGCTCTGCAGAAGCCTCTGGAAAGGTTAATTTATTTTTATTAGTGCATGGCTGTTCCATCAGAGAAAGTGGATGGTGGCAGACAGAGTTTATGTAAGGAAAAGCACATGAACAAAGCTCCAGACACAACTGAAAAATCCAACAAGAAAATATTTTTTGTGCAATAATCTCAGTTCTTTTGCAGCTCGATTTTTTTTTTATATAAGGCTATTTTTAGGACTAGGAAAATACCTCATTTTATCTGAATGCATGTATAAACACACATAAATATGAAACTATATATCCTGCATTAAGGGAAAGATGTTATCTACAATTCAATTTGCAAAGCAAAATTGCACTGCACTTGTCTTCATTAGAATATATTCATGGAGACAAGAAGCACACACACCATCTATATGTCTGTATTCAGTAGGTTTAAATTTAGACAGGTCAGATTTTTATCCTTATTAAGAAGCATTTTGGCTCCAGGGAACGTGCCTTATCAAGTGACTAATATTCATGCATTTGTGAAGATTAAATTTATTGAAATTTCTCATTAGAACAATTTTCTGCAAAGAAAAGCATTTCTGGTACCAAACAATATTAAGCCATTTAATTCCTTGAACACAGTGTAAAAAATGTAACAGATTCAAAACTGAGGCTTGAAACAAATATGACCATAGAAGAAGGTTAGAGAATTGAAGGAAATACTATTATATATGCTTCATTACATACTGTTTTTGCATTAAAAATTGTAGACACTCAAAAATTCAAAGCTTGCCTACTGTAGTAGTTACAGCTCCACTTCAGCCTGTTTTCCTATTCCAGGCCATGCTGAAGCAGCTGGGAAGAAAATGGGAATATAATGGCTTTGTGATACCCAAATTACACCAGCCCTGCAATAATTAGCAGGGCTCAAAGACCATCCTAACACACCCTAAGATATGGTCTCAAAGGATTATTCCTGTAAGAATTACTATAAAGAAAGAGAGGACTTTGGTGCTGTCTTATGCTCACTTGTTTTCCTGCCTTACTCCCTTTAAAAGAAATGGTTTGGGACCAAGCGTTACCGTTTTGTATTAAATAAGAATTCCTCTCTCCTGGGGCATTCTCAGTTGGCCTCCCTAATGCACAACATAGATTTGCTAATAGGTTCATCCCAAAGCCATAAATGAAAATGAGGTGTTTTTATTTCTTGCATGTGGAATTACGGGAACCGAATTTCCATAATGACGGATTTAACCCACAAGAGGAGATTTTGGGTTGTGTCTCTTCTACAGAAGTACATCTTGTAGCTCTTGCAATTATTTAACTCCTTGGGTTGGAGAGTGGTTCCAGTAAAAATCCCACTTCTGAAAGTACTATCAGCTGATGCTTTTGCAGATATTAAAAGAATAACAACTAAAGTTCAGACACATCACTTACTTTGACTGTAATTGTGTTTCTTGACAGCCAGAGTTGCAGACGAGTAACACACACAGAACTATTCACTGACAAGGGGCCCTCAAGGGAAAACATCAGCAGGTTTTCCCAGCCTGAGCAAAACCAACTGCAAATACTGAACAAAACAGCTTACAACAAAGTCCACAGCAGAGATGTGTTTCCATTAAATGAGGAAGGTCATAATGGCCTGTAGGAAGAGAGCTAACTAAATGAGGAGGGTTTAAAGTAGTCTGCTATCTTTAACCTCTGAAATATTTTCTTCCACACTTGGGACATATTATTATTAAAATTGTATTTATGTACCTCATAGAAGCAAAGGAAGAATAGTTCTGTTATCACCTGTAATCTTACATGACAGATAAACAGCTGCTTCAACAAAAAGGGATTGTTTTGTGTAATGTAATTAAGATATTGATGTGAAGTCAAAGTAAAAAACTATCTAGGATCAGAAAAATCGATCCTAACCTCTGTTAGATATTCTCAAAAGCTCTCTTTTAACATCAGTTCTCTCTGATTCTGACTAATATATCATCAAAACCTTGTGAACTGGGTTACCAGCAAGGTAATAGAAACGGAGATGAAGTATACAAGTAATGTGTCCTAAATCTCATCAAAGACCAAATTAGAATTCTGTAAAACTTGATTAGATCATCAATATCTGAGCCAAAAGGCTGCAGAAACATTTTCATCCCCTTTTTATACCTGCAACTGGCTTCAACATTTCCATTGTCAAAAAGTTAGAGAAGTTCCAGCTTTTCTGAGTGTCAGGTAGGATGTTCTGTATTTCATCACTCCCTAAGGATGACAGATAATGTACAGAAAGGATTTTCCCACTTATCCATCATGCTGCTGGATGCAGCAGCTGGCCCTCTCTGGGTCAGAGGTGTGTCTGTGTTAAGCTCTCAGATTTTTATGATTTGTGTCACTTTGGCATTTTTACAGGGCCTGTTCCAGCTCTTGTTTCAATTCCTTGCACTCCATCATTTTTCCTTCTCTGTACCAGCCTGGGTGATCCTTCTGCAGGGCTGGTTCCCTGTGCTCCAACCCCACAGGCAGCACCCAGAGGTGCCTCTGTGGGGCCTGCCTTTCCCTCCATGTGTTCATCCTTTTCAGCAAGAAAGAAAGCACATGGGGATTTTTCCCCATCAGATCTTTGAGGTCAGACTAAACATGGATCCCTACTTTAAGTTGATTTCTGGTGGCTGTGATTAAATCAATTACTTCACCAGCATTTGCATAGTTTTCTTCTGCTGTTAGGCTTAACTTACATCCCTTAAGAAAATATTTGATACTAAAGTCTTCATTTACTTTCTCTTTGCGTTTCCATGCATTCATTTAATTAATCTTAATTGTGTCCCTTGGAGCACTGGGAAGATTTCTGCACTTTCTTGAATGTATACACATTTTAAAAATGCTTTCATGCTTTGTATTCTTTCTGTGCTTTTATTCAATAATGTGTTTAAGTCTATCTGCACAGCTCAGTCTTAACTTTGCTCTTCATTTAAGATTCTCTTTATCAACTACAGATATCATACTAAGCAGGTCAAAACAAGATTTCAAATTTAAGTGGTACTAGCCCCAAAGTATTATCTGAGGTATAATCTGCTACCCAATCTATTGAACTGTTGCTATCACATTATCCTGGTGGAATTTTCCATATTTCTCCATATTTCTTATCTTTTTGCTGGAGAATATCCTCGGCCATACTCAGTCTTCCAGGATTTAATTGTGCTTCTTCCATATGTTTCATCCCAATAAAAGACAGTTTATCTCTTTATCTCTCTAAACTCTCTCTTTAGATCTTAGAACTGCTGTTACAAGTGTAATTTCTCTGATTTTTAAGGTTTTAGCCTCTGAACATCCTTCTCTTTCTCAGAAGGAGCAACCTCACTTAGGCTTCATCAGGTCTGGTGGTCACAGGAGTTGGAAATATGTTCCTACTTTATTTGGCAAAAACAACTGTGGTGCAGTAGTCAAGCCATAGGTTACCTAAGTTATGAATTCACTCAATACTACTTGGTACTTTTTTACCATAAAAGCCTTTAAAAATTGGATTTTTCTCTGTAGCAGGCCATTAGACATAAATATTAATAAAGAGTTGATGCAAGACAGGGGACCAGAGGAGGTTTTTCCTCCTCTCTGTCTTCAAACATGCAAATAGTTTGTGATCAAGAGATGATGTGCAGAGAAAACAGTTAAATTATGAACAGCACCATCATCACTTAGCATTCCTCAGCTGCAGCCTAGTTTTGCATTGTGTTCCTGCAGTCACATCTCATCTCTAACAGCCACAATAACTCTTCATTTTGCCCACTGGGCACTCATTTGTTGAGTTTTTAATTCCACAAATGCACTGCTTTAAAGAAACATCTGTAAATAGTGCAGGATCACCAGGAGGATAAAAGTTTTGAAGGTTAGGAAGGAAAATCCTTGACTCTGTTATTAGGTGGAGTGACTGGTACAAGACATGAGTCACACACTTCCTTTTTTCAGCAGAAGGAAAGGAGAGAAAAACAACACACTAACAGAGCAGGGAACGCACAATAATCATTATTAAGACAGAAAAACTAATCATGATTAGATTACAACTCACATGAACCTTGTAGCACCAAAAAGCCCGAAGGAAAGCATCAATATTAACTCCATGTGCTTATAATACAAACCCTGAAAAGACAGTTAAGGAGTATTTATTTTTCCTCTTCCAAAAGGCAGGCTCTTACTCTAGCAGTCTTTACTGGCACTGAATAGTCCCCCATTCTCTAAGCAGTTTTATTTAATGGAGTTAGGTGTAGCAGCAGAAAGAAAATACTATTTTTTTCAATTTTAGGCTACAGCTGGGTTATTAAGAAAATCCTAGTGGATAATATAAGCAATTATGTTTACTCCCAAACCTGCTTTTCTAGAATTTGGATGATAAAAATACCATTTACAATAAAGTAAACTGAATATCCCATTTTAAGTCCTCCAGTTTCAGTCCTTAGGATGTTGTTTGAAAAAAAAAGTGTGCCTCAGCCTGTATGGCTGTCATTGTCTGAAAATGTACATCTTTAAAAACATCACCTCTTTGCAATTTTACTGATATTTTCTGGAACTTGAAAGTGTGCTCTGTAAATAAATGTATGCCCAGAATTTTTTATACTTCCCTCACTTGTTCCTTCAGCACAGTTTGTCAGTTTTCATTTTCAATGTAAGAAAACCAGAATTATTTTTCCTGATTTCCCTGGTGCAGTGGTGTAGGAGGCCCAACCCTCTGGATTACTCTGCTCAGGGGTCAATCCACAGGTGTGAACTGGGTGTTTATCCCACGTGGGGGAACACAAGTGTGATTCCTGTTGCTATCACTGGAATTTTAGCTGCTTGCACTGGTTCTGTGCAGTTTGGCCGTACAACACCACACATAAAACAGAGTCACTTGGGAATCCATTGACCAAATTCGGGCCGGGTCTGATGTCAGTCAGTTTAATTGGGACAGAGCTCTCTGTCCTCTCTGGTTGCCATCAAGAGGTGCCCAAATTGTTCCTCTTTAGAATCTTTTGTCACTGTGCTGTGGGAAGGGGTGAGGGAACCCCAGACAGCGGGGTTATTCACCGCGGAGGAGGCCCTGTGCCAGCATAGCTCCTTCAGCACACGCTCCCCTCTCTCCCACGCTACGCTACGGCGCGATTTTTCTCTTGCTCTCTCTCTCACTATCTCTTTTCTGTATCTCTCGGAAATCAGACTGGAGTTCAGAGCACTTTCACTACCTTTTATGAGGTAGAGTGTGATGTCATAGATGGGGGCAGGGCTAGTCAACTTTCCACCCACCCACCCACCTGTGCTGAGGGAGCTACGCTTGAGGCTGGAAGCGGTGACTCCTCGACGGTGAGTAACCTCCTGTCTCATCTACTTCTTCACAGCTCTGGGGGTGGAGGGAACACACATGAGAATGGGGGTTTATTTTTGATAGTTTCTCTTTTTTTTTTATTTAATTAACCATAGGACTCACAGAGTTAATTGCATGTGTTGTCGTAGTCCCCTGTGGAGAAGCTTCTACGCCAGAAGTCCCAGAGTTAACTTCACCTGCAAAGCCATGGCCACGTTTCTCTGCACATTGGTCCATTGGCTGATGGTTAAAATGATCCTTCAATGTTTATCTTGCCCTGTAAAAGGCAGGCTCTGGCCCCCTTGAACTCAGCTGCTAAACTTCCATTAATTTAATTACAGTATTTAATTGGAGTGCTGGGCCATAATTTCCCTGAAGTTATGAATAAAGATAAATGGTGTTATTTATATATTTATATATTTATCATTATTAACTGTGAATAATGGCTATTTATATGGGATAGGATTTCTTTTTTATAATAATCTCTATTACTGTTTTATTCGCTTTATCCAGAATATTTATGAAGCTGTGTATTGACAATAAGCCAATTTTATGACCTTTTTCATAGATTAAATATAATTCAAAGGTAAATTGTGGAAGACATAAAATTAAGCAGAAAACCCAGAAAAGATGTAACTAAGATTTAACCTTGGAAATTGTAAATCAAAGCATTTTATTTTTTTTCTTTGATAAGAACTTGGATAGGCAGAGATGCTCCTGACTGAATTTCTTGGTGTGTTTTTTGTCTCACTACCTAAATGTTACAATTTTACTTTAAAGCATTGTCTTGTTACCTATTTCCCTTGGCCCCAGGTATTACTGCTTCACTGTTTTAATATCCCTCAGCATATTAAAAAAGACAAGATGGACTACGAAGAGCTTCCTTTCTTGTTCTGCCTCCTGGGTATCTATTAAAGCTGTCAAGATGTCAGAGCTCTCATACTAAAGGGCAGAAGAAGGATCACATGAAGATTTTGGGCCTTAGGGATACTGCAAATCTTGCTGTTCTTGTTCATTTAAAGCTCTTTACCAGCTCCGTGTGGGATCTGCTCATATCCCAGGGAGAAGGGATGTGCTCCCTTCTAAAAGGCAGCAACATGTCCTCAATAAATCAAAGCAAGAGAGTGCAGCCTTTTCAGCAGAGGGGTTCACAGTCTGATTGATGGAGTTCTTCTGTTTTCAGGTGCCTGGGTGGCTGTGAGCAATTGGGTGAGGGTGCAGACCATTCCATCTTGTGGTCAGTGGCGTGGTTGGGAGTTGGTCCATCATGATGGATGGATGTTCCTCCCTGATGACTCAGGGATGCTCTTTTATCAATGCACAGGACACCAAAATGGAGTTCAGGGAGGGGGAGAGCCTTGTTTGCAAAGCTGCCTACCAAAGCTTTCACAAATGGTTGTTTCCTCCCTGTCAAAGAGAAATATAACGACAAAGAATATAAAAACGTCTCACTGACAGGTGGTAGCTTTTCTAGCTTTGAATAATGTGCACAAGGTGTTTTATTACTACTGTTTGTTCCTTTAGTAAACCAAACACTGAAATCTCCAAATCTTCCTTTGCAAAGCCACAAACTTACCTAGCAAATTTAGCTTCCCCAGCAAACTTCAATCTTTTAAGGAAAGGAAAAACAGGTTAGTCAGCCTCTAATGTTTCACTGAGAAAACTTTATGGGAATTGCTGCTGTTAAAGATGATTTGAAGTTTGTTCTTTTCAGAGACAAATACTTGGAGGTAAAATTTAATTTAGATCCTAAGCACATCCTTTGCTGATGAGTTTATCAAATTGCCTTAGCACATAATTATTCTTGCATTATGCGGGAGACTTCGGGTTTTGCATGGAATTTATAAAACACAAAGAGCAAGTGTAAAGTGCCCTAATCTCACTTCAATGATACAAAAGCATTTTGGTGGCATGGAGAGAGAAACTCCTTTTAAAACTGGTGTAAGTACTGGGAAAAGGGAATCAGAATTGATGTTATTCAATAATGGTGGTGAATAATGGCAGTGATCAGCACTGAGGGGATGTCGTGGAACAGAGATGTCAGCGGATGACTTTGAATCCAGAGAAATTTGCATTCTAAATTCATCTGGTAAGATGAGCAAATTAGTAGTTGGCTGACTTCTGTATTGTGGGGAGTTTGTTGAAGGAAAGATATTCCAAATTACATGAACTGTTGCAATAATTAACCTGGAATCTGTCTGTGCCAATTCTAATAACAAATTTTTGGTCCAGGTAACCCCAGGCTGTGAGTTTGGCTGAATAACTTAACACTGGGAGAATAAATAAACTAATGTTACATTTACTGAGCTAATTCCCCTGTTAAATTATTTTACTGGCAGCTGTGATTTAAAAAATATATTAAAATGTCTGGAGTGCACAGATTCCTACATTTTACAGCCTAGGCTAAAATGTGTATTCAGTCAATTACGAAGTTTGTTTAATGTTATTTACATGTACATTAAATTAAAGTATTATAAGGCCTAGATTTCAGCTGATTTTATTTAGTGTTTAATATGAAAACTTTTAAAGCAAATATCTGAGAAATTTCTTCCAATACATGCTAATTCAAATGAGTTAAATCTTCATAAATTATTAGCAAACTGGAAGTTAATTTTTGATGCAGTATTCTTAAAAAATTTATGCTTCCAAGCACGTTGTGTACAATCTCAAAACAAACCCAATATGTTAACTAGCCTATTTACACCTATATATTTAAGGAAATCAACATTTAAATGAAAGATTTATTCCTCAGTCAGAATGGCAAAGGGTGAGCAATATTTTAATGATGTAAGATAATCTCCAGGGATCAAGCATGTTTTTCAGTATGATTAAAACAACTATGTGAAATTCCCAATTTTTCTCTATTTGCCAGGCTGGTTTCTCTTACAAGTTGAATTAAAATTTTGTGGGTTGGTTCTTACCTTCTTTCTCTATGTGAGGAGTGAGGGAGAGCTGTGAAATGCACCATCTGTTCCCAAACCATGTCAGCTGGCAGAGAGATGCTTCTCCCCCTGCCCTTTCTCACTGCAGTTTTGGGCTGGTTTAACACCATTGCCTCAACACAAATCTTGTTTAAGCAGAAGTCACAACGACAGTGCACAGCATTCTAGAGGACTCTTGGTGTTGATTTAAATTGCAGTCCTTTTAAACCTCGACCTCAGCTTGTGTGAGTTTACAACACAGATGCTCCATGGCATGAACTGAGTGTAGGGAAGGAGGAAATCAGGACTGCCTTAACACCCTGGGCTTTCTGATCCTGGGACAGTTGCACTCGAAGACATTAAATGTGATTCTTTAAAATCATAATCCTTTGGATGTCTGTGAGTCCCATCTGAGTGTCTCAAAGCAAACACATGGTGTACCCTGGTAAAACTGAAAACAGAAGTAAATATTGTCATTAATTCCTTTCTACAAATAGTGCTGAGCCATGCTCAAGGCCCATCCACAGAAAACATCTATAGAATCACGATGGTTTCAAACATTACATGCTCCTTCATGACTCAGTCAATGTTCAACACCAGCATTTCTCTGTCTTCCATCTGATATTCCACTTTCTGCTCTGGATGGCCAAATTAAAATAAAACCAAAACCAACCAAGCAACCAAAACACACAAAATAACCCCACAAAAACAAATCAACCACAAATACTGCCATCCTCCCCGCCACCCCCAAAAAAAACCAGGAGAAAGACTTCACTCAAGTTAAGTATGGTTTAAAAAGGATAGAATTAAAAAGAAATCCTGCAGTAACAGTGGGAGGCTGCACCACTCAAGCTGTGCAAGAAGATGAGAGTAGGTCTCTGGGGTAATGGAAACTGATTATTTTATTATTCAGAAAGATTTTAATTGAATTATGAAGAGGTTTTTGCTCTCATCTCTGTTGCTGTGTGAATAGTGTCTCATCTAGCCAAGTGTAAACATCTGCATCTGAGATGTTCACTCCAGCCTTCTTTTATGTGCAACTCAAGAGCCATTTCCAAAGGGCAGGGATTCTTACTTCAGGTAGAACTTCTTAGATTGGTAATATCTTAAAAAATACAGAGGCATAAGCAGGTGAATTAAACCCTGTGTACAGAGTCAGAAAGTTTAGCCTTGGGCCTTCTTTCAAGGGTTTATATTGATGTGTAAGTAAATTCAACTTTCTGTGAACTAAGCTGATGCCTAATTCTTTTGTGAACAGAAATTTTAAATTTGCTTATTGTGGAGCATTTATCTATGTAAATTTTCTGTCTTGATGCTCTGATCTCTTTAGTTTCTGGAGGTTAGAGAAGTTATAGTTTGTGGGTTTCCCCGATTTGACACTTTAGGGAACCAAGAGAGAATTAAGGAAAATAGTCTCAAAAACATTCATTAAGTTTGAATTCTTGGACCACTAGGTCAAATCCAAGGACAGGTTTTTTTGCAGATGTTGAGCACCTGCCCAGGTTGACTGCACTGTCTTCAGGATTCTAATGCAATTTAGGATCTCTAAACTGAGTTTAAAAGGTGAAGAGCTCTGGCCCATCTCTGTAGAGAAAGAACTCATGAAAGACCTCGAGTGCTCCATGGTTCCTGGTCTTCTTCTCCAAGCACAGAACGAGTCTGGAATCTTTAGGTCCAGAACCTGACATTAGGTGGGTTGAGTGCAGGATAAGACTTAATTTGTAGAAATGAAAACTCTGAACACTTTGACTCAGTCACCAAACACACCAAATCAGTGGATTTTAGGAACAGCCTTCTTTTTCCTGCTTTCATTCCTAGAGAAATTGTTCAAGAACAGGCATCTGAAAAAACTCTGGGGGTTCAAGTGACACCAGCCATAATGGGTCATGACTAATATTTAAAGACAATTTGCATTTTTCTGATGCCAATTAAGGGCAGTCAAGTCTGTAGTTAATGACAACTAATGTACACTATTTAAATAACTTTATAAGAAAAGAACCTCTGAAAATTCTTTTTCATTTCACTATTCTGAAGTCTATACCTCCATCTCCTTTACATAAATTCTGGATTATGAATCCAGTAAGATTTGGAGGTGTGGTTAAATTAATTTGTTTTGTAGAAGGATGGTTGTCCCGAGGGTGAAGAGCACAGGAATCGTTTGGATTCTTTGAATCATTGAGGATACCAGTACTTCTGCATTTGTTGCTCAGGGAAACTCAGTATTTAAAGTACTGAACTGCAAAGGAAAAGAGACTCCAGGTAAATTTGTAATCCTAACACAAGTATTTTCTGAAGAAAATACTGGACTTAAACAATTTCAGTGAGCTATTAAAAATTTGTCAAAAAATATATTTTTTCCTCCTTTTCTACAATCACTCATTTTTTTCCCCATTTGGATAAGGCACTTGCTCTTGTAGCAGTGAAAATGAGATTGCCAACACCATCTACACAGGCCATAGATACATTTGCATGTGTCCAGAGAAGGCTCAGAGGAGATATTGTTGTCTACAACTGCCTCTGAGGAGGGATTTGAAAAATCAGATCCACACCTGTCAGAGCTGCATGGTCATTGGGACAGGAAAAGTAGGAAAAACAAGTTTCCATATGGAAAATACCAATTAGATGTAAGGTCAAAAAAATTTAACTGGAGGGCAGTGAAATTCAAGTGGAGGGTGGAGTTCTCTAGACCAGAGATGTGAAATTATCGATCCTTGGACATACCTGAATTTCAGCAAAATCCAGAACAACTTCTTGCAATTCAAATTTTTAACAGGGCATTGCACTAGATGACCTCAAAAAGTTCTTTTCCTCCTTAAAGAATATTCGCATAATAAAACATGGGTAATAAAAACAAGCCCTTAGAATTCAGAGCAAGATTTTATTCATTCCAATTTATTCTAAAATTGCTGCATCATTACTTGTTCTTTCCCTGTGAATTGCAGCAGCCTTTACAAATATTTCTGTTTTGTTCTTGTTTCATTTGCTTGCAGTAAGTAAGAACATTTTTGCCTGTTTTAAGGGCCTTTAATGACATTTAGTGTAAGCTAAAATTCAAAATGTAATGAACAGATGCATTTACAAATTGTTTGTTCAGTAATTGACCAGGGATTCTAATAGGGAACTCTTGCTACTTACTGAATGTTGTTTAACCATTGATTGAGTTGGCCAAATAAATAGAACAGTTGATAATGAATACTTTATTTAGTATAAAATTATAGAATTTTCATTAGAAGTTATTTGTTATTTTTGATTAAACCAGCTCTGTCTGACTGAAATAGAGCTTTCCCTTGAAGATGGTTCAGGAGTTTTGATTGTTTTAAAATTTTATTTTATTGCACATTGTTGTAAAATCCTGGAAGGTGCTCAGGGAATCAAAGAGAGAAAGAAATGTTTTCACTGATTGAGTTGAGCAGCACTGGAAGGACCCTCAGGTCCAAGGAAGTAAAATCCTTTTAGCACCTCAAAAATGATCAATGTCTTGAATGATCGAAGCCTTTATCTGCTTCTGCAAGACATAAAATATACATGAACAACAGCAGGAAAACAGTAGGAAGCAAGGAATAGTTGTCCTAGTATCACCCTCCATTCTACAACAAGATTTGATTTTATTTCATGTATTGTGACGTGTTTGATGTATTTTTCCCAAACCCTTTCCTGAGAAAAGCCAGCTGTGCCCGTGGAGCACTGATCTTCAAAGTGTTCCTGTGCTGACCTGGCACGCAGGACTTTGGAGACAGGAAAGAGCTGAAGGAGCAGATCTGCTTTAAAAACTGGCAGATCCTCACAGCTGAAGATGTGGATATAAATCACACACAGATACCGCTCTGACACTTGTACAAATTAAAAAAGAATTTGGGGAAATGGCACATTTTTCAGCATTGCAGTCTTAAATCCTGCTTTATGCCGCTTTTCATTTTGTTTTCTTTGAGGTAAAATCAGGAGTAATAGCAGGAGATAACACATTTACTCGTGTAAAGCATAGAGTGTTTCTGTGCTTTATTGATTTTTTTTCTTATCCAAAGTCTCCTGCATTTTATCACTGAGTACAATTTCCATCCAACCAGACATGATTTGGACTCCTTTCAGGTAAGAGTCTTAGAAAGACATGGGGTATTTTCTTTTTATTGTACCTGTTCTTTAGATAAAGAACAAAAGATTTGCACCTAAAACACAGCTTGAAACAGCACTAGATTATTTTTGGCTTTTAAAATGTATTGCTATCTTCAAATTTCAAGTCAGAACTCCAGTTGAGAGCAGAGAAATCAGTAGCAGAGATTAGGTAGGTATCCTCTATTTCCTCTTTATTTCAGATTCAGCTGCAATTGGATATGATAATGGAAATGTGTACTGATGTTTCTGATGGAGGCCTGCCCGTGCTTTTCTATAGATTCACATAATGTTGTGTCTTCAGGCATGTGAATGCCTGTGTAAATTAGTGTAAATTGCTTTTTTATTGGACTTGATGCTGAGTTATTACAGACTTCCTACTCCAGTTTTCTTCAGGAATCTTCCTGGCAATATAAAAAAGTTTTAGTTAGAGTTGAAGTTTGCCTCTCCCATCAGATAGAGTTTGAACCTCATCTTGCTGAAGACGTTTTATCTTGTTGAATATTGGGGTTAGATCAGTCATACAAAATTCTATTTCCTGTTAATCATCAGAGGAAATTCCATGGGGCAGAATGGTTTTGAAGCTGTAGATGTGGCTGTGCAAGGTTTGCTTCACAGGAATTGTGATGGCCATTGGGCAATCCTGCTCTTTGCCCAGGACATTCCTCCCTCAGCATCATCCTCCAGACATTCCTTCTGTGCAGAATGAGGAAGATTTGGAGGAAAAAGCCCTCAAGTCCTCGTGGCAGGAGACTCATTCCCATGTTTCTCAGCTGTGGGTTGATGTAGGATGTGTTTCTTCCTCTACATTCAGCCTTAGCAAAGCAAACCTGTGGTATAAACAACCAAATTTCTGAGTGCAATCCTGTCCCCATCTACAAAATTACTTCAGCTTTATTCACTGAGGAGTTCTTCCTTGTCCTGTAGAGTTTTTCCAGGTATTTTGGCACACAGATTGTTGTGAAATACTTTAATTCAGCAGCAGACTCTGGCAGTTCTGAGACGGTGCTGTAGCATGAAAAAGACTGCCAAAGCAATTGAATTTTGAAAATTCAGTGCTGTATATGATTGCCTGGCCTGACAGAGTTTCTGGTGAGTGGTAAGAATTGTACTGGTTTGGCATCTTTTTCCTCATGTGAAATGGCAGATAATGAGCAGAAAAAAAGAAAATTAAACATTTCTGAGATTTTTTTGTTATGGGTCAAAATAATTTCCCCCATGAAATTCTGAAAGGAATGCAGCAAGATATTAATCAGATGTTAAATACTGAGGAAATAGCCTATATTATATTTGGTAAATATGAGAAAAATTGTATTTTTTTTCATAGAAATAGTTTTGCAGAAATAATTTTTTCACTGTAAATTTCCTGAACAGAAAAAACCTAATGTGTGAATTTTCACCTTTGGAACCTGCAGGATGGAAAGAGACCAGTAACAAATATTTTCCAGAAAATAAATTAGGTAATTAGGTAATTAGTTAACTTTCAGGTGTTTCCAATTGGTTTTTTTTGTCATTTTACCATTTCAGTTGATAAAATATGGGGTTTCATATTAAGTGTTCCTCTCAAAGCAAGTGAATTAAGATAAAATTTTGTCATTTATCCTTTTGCCTCTGAAATACTAAAATATTTACTTGGAATAAGTAAAGCAAATGTAGAAGCGCATTTCTATTATGCCTGTTTACCTTTTACTGGGAATGTCAGTTCTGGGAGTATTTTTATTTGCTTCTGCTTTCCCAAATTAGCATAGAGCAGTTGTTAATGTGTTTTAAAATTACAATGGTCCACAGCAGACAGAAAATACCTACAGTTATTGCTCCATTTTTGTGCTTTCTGCTGTCCTTGGACGTGGCAGCCTTTGTTTAATGCAACCAAATGGGCTTAGGAATCCCTTGGGTTTCTTACCTGTAATTGAAAAAATGCAGATGAGGGTGGTTATTCAGTGTATTGGGCACCTATAAAACACAACTACCCTCAGAATGAATTAAATATTCATCATGTATAAAGGAGTAAGTTAATTGCAGTCAAATGTGAAAACAGATAGCTAGGAAAGGACAAGTACAATACAATTTTCTCTGTGTAGCTACAGATCCATTTTCAACATTATTGTGACCACATTACATTGCAGATAAAGGCTTCTTTTGAGAGAGAGGGATTTCCAAGTGTATGGGGATGGTTTTCTCAAAATGCCCTGCAGCTAGCAGGAGCCCTTGCTGATAAAGAGCAGAGGTGTCCCTCCACAGGGAGGAGAGCATCTGAATAACAAACGGGCCATCCTTGTGTTGGCTCTCTCCAACAGGGGCATGTTTTATGGGGGCAATGTGCCACATTTTATAAAGATGTAATTTTATAAATAAGATCTTTTTCTTGCATTCCTCTTGCAGGTATGGATTTACTGTTAAGTGCAGCTGAGAGGAAAATGTTCTGTGTATAAGAATACGATCTGAGAAGTCTATTCCTGGTTTGCCATCCAGGTTCATAATTGCATAATTGTAGCCTTTTTTTCTCTGAAAACTATTGATTGACTCTTGGGGTGGGATAAGAGCAACTGTACCTTGTCCAGGGAAGTGTGAACTGCCTTTGGAAAGGAGGAGAAGCAAGGAATTCACCCAGAATTCACAGAAATCTTAAGGGCTTGGCAGTGCCCAGGTCACCTGCTGAAGGTGCACAAATCAAGCCTTAGACAAGAGTGTTTGAGGAGCTACAGGTTCTGTTTCAACACATAAAATAAATTCTATTTTCTCCTCCCAATCTGTACAAAGTGGACCAGACCAAACTCTATTTATCAATAGCTCCCAATACTAATTTTTTGTTTTCACACCTTTCAAGGTCAGTAGGAGCTGTTACCATCCAAGCTGCTTTCCTGCAGAACTGATGCACAGGCTCCCTGAATTGATGTGCACTAAAAATGTCCAGTAGTTAATACATGTTAAGCAAAACCATCCAATATTGATTTCACAATTTCAAGAAATAGAATCAATCTTTCATGAGTTCTTGTGACTAAATAATATAACTGCTAAATAAATTATTTCAGGTAATTAATAACTAAAATGACCTGCTTCACCTCTCAGCCTTTAAGATTGGTTTTATCTTTGTCTAACCTGTGGAACTTGAAATATAATCAGCTTTGTTACCATGTGCTTGCTGATTTCAGTCAACTCATTTTTTAGTCATTCACTTGAAGGTGGGAAAAACAGAGCTGGCTGAGTCTTTCCCATAAAAGATGTTTTTGTTACTGAGTTTCTTTGAGCTCTTTCCCAATTCCTCAATGTTGTTCTTGCATTGAGAAGGGGACTCAGTATCCCAGAACTTGGACAGATGATAAACTGAATATAATAATTGAACCTATTTCATCAGTCTCCTCCTTTTTGTGTACTCAAGGAATGATTGCCTGGGATCCTGCAGAGAATAAAGTTCTTTATTGTGTAATTAGATATCATCTGCTGTAGATCTGGCCAAAATTAAATCTACATTTGTGGCTTTTAGCAGCTAATTAGATATCAATCACTTGCCTTCTGCATGTGAAACTTCACACTTTCCCAATTGTTTTCTGCAAATTTCATCAAATGAGTGACTTCCTTTCCAACTTTTTAGTAGAAATATTAATATTGTGAAGCCTCCAAATGGTTTCTCCACGACCCCACTGCGAAATTCTCTGTTGAGCACTGATTTTTTTATGTGTGTATCTACTTCTGGAAGCAGCTGCTGGAGAATCTGGAATCCTTCTGTGTATGTGTCTTGTTAGTTTTGTGTCAACCGAGTTTTTAATCAAACTGTCATGTATTACTCAGCAAAAGACCTTTCAAAGATCCAATTATACCCACAGCATTATTTTAAGCAATTCAAAGTTTAATCATACCAAAATATGATGTAGGTTACTTTGAAAATATTTTAACCCACACAGCCCTTTGCTTACCATTAACTGCATTTCTTCCCTCTATTTATGGATTCTGTCACAGACATTGCATCATTTAATTTGGGAGAGCTGTCAACTGAGCTGGCCTGTCATTTCACAGGTCATTTTATTTTCATTGCTCAAATATTTCGAGACCAGGAACTATCTACCATTCTTTTGATGTCTTCACCCACTTTTCAAGGTTTATTAAATTCAGCAGGAATAATACAGAATATTCTTAACCAACCAGCTCTTTTAAAAATACCCATTCTGTATCCTTACTCACTGGAAAAGCAGGAGGGGTTTCCCTCAGTTCCCCTTACTTTTTATGGATATTTATTATTATAAATGAAGACATCTCTGGAAGTTAGATTTTCTCCTTTCTAAAGCATAAAGTATAATTCTTCCCCATTACAGCAGTGTGACAATGAGGGGACAAGATCTCTTTTCATTGCTTTATTAAGGACAAAAGTTTCCAGCTTTATTCTCTCCCATTTCTTCAGCTTTTTTGCTGTTGCAATTGTTGGTTGTTTTACTTAGATTATGTGTGTATGTAAAAGAAGCAAGAAATCTTGATTATCTCAGGATTCTGGAAAATTCTGCAAAAAGTGCAGGAAAATTGCAGAACAGCTGATAAGCAGCTCAAAAACTCCTCAAAACCTGAAGGATTTTCTCTAGGGGGAAGAAAACCTAAAAATTATATTCTTGGCAGGTCTTTTCCAACACTAATTATTCTAAGTGGCCAGGTCCAGTGCAGTTATTCTTAGGTTCTTTATGAATTTTGACTTTTCCTCAACATTTGCTCTTCTTGGAGTTTTGTGGGACAGTAACTTAAGTTTATCTGTTATGGTTGAGAGAGTGTTTTTTGTTTTGTTTTGTTTTGTTTTTTGGGGTTTTTTGTTTGTTTGGTTTTTGTTTCTTTTGTTTTGTTTTGTGTGGGTTTTTTGGTGGGTTTTTTTGTTGTTTTGGTTTTTGGTTTTTGGGTTTTTTTGTTGTTGGGGTTTGGGGTGGGGTTTTTTGTTTTGTTTTTGTTTGTTTGTTTGTTTTGGTTTTGGGTGGGGTTTTTTTTGTTTTTTGTTGTTTTTTTTTTTTTCCTAAAAGCAGACAAACATATTTTTGAAGAGGTCCAAGCAGCAGAGCACCATTACTTTGTGCAGCAAGTCAAAGGCTCTGTTGGCTGTTAGGACCAAAATTCATCCTTATATCTATAATTCTGTGGGTATTACAGGGAGTAAAGGTTGCCTTCTGTACTGTGAAGTAATATTCCTAGTGGTGCTTTTATTTGAAATGTTAATTTTCCTTCTTATGATTTTTTTAACGTAACGATTTATCCTTCATATGATTTTTTATTATTAACATAACATTTGGAGAAGTGCATACATTTCTGTGCCCAGATTTTGTAAGGAATTAACTCACTCAGGGCTTGATTCACTGCTACCTCATTCCAGTGCCAGTGTGGCAAAGCTTAGAGCTGGAGCAATGCAGTGGTGTAGGAAGATCTAAATGTTAATTGGAATGATGTTCATTGAGTTTAAGTCTTCTTTACTGAGCCATAATACAGGCAAGGAGCTGGAGGCCATAAGAAAAATCCCTGGAAGTGCTTAGGTGGCCAATTTGGATGCCTGGAATGACCACCAGCAGATTTTGGAGAGTGTTCACAGCCTGTGATGGGGTTTTATGTCTCTTTTCTGGTTCCAAGACTTGGAAGTGTTTTACAAGATAAGTGGATATTAGGGTGAAAGACGAGTATGTGCATCTGAAAATGTGATTAATAATGGCGAAAGCAGGCAGCTCTTATCTACTCTAACAGCATACTGAAACTGAAGAGAGTTGAAATGGCTCCAAAACACAAAACGTGGTTTCCTAAAAGGTGATCTGGAAGGAGTACAAGATTCTGCATGCCCTAATCACTACAGTCCATAAAATTACTGATTGCTGTGTTCAGAGTGTGGATTGAACTCTGTGTATAGGTTTAATCATCGTATTTTGGTGCCCCCTCATTTTAAAATGCTTCCTTTAATTATCCTGTTTCTTAATGTATGTAAAACAGCTTTTCATGATGGAGAATGTGGAGCTGTTGGAAACCTTCAGCTACCAGAATTCATTCAGGAACGTGCAACAGAGCCTCAATCCACTCAGTTTATCCACACTGATTATGAAGTAAACACTGTTTGATGGTATCACTTTATATTCAATATCAATCCACCAGTGTTTCAAAAAGAATCATTTAACAATGAATAATGCTTGATTGTAGATCTCTGTAGTAAATTAGAATATCCTAATTTAATAGAGTGTGATCTGTTATTTGCCAACAAACATACAGATTGCCTTATAAATCATGCAGCAGTGTGGTTATAGAATAACGCTAGACTGGATTATATTTCATTACTCCCTATTGAACAGTCATGTTTCTGCCATGTAATGTAATTTTCCGTCTTTTAACTTCATTTCTTTTACGAACAGAAATACAAATTAGTCCCAAGGAAAAATATTTACTAGGGGAAGGCAATTAACTGTGCATTTCAGGGAATGGCACCACGTACGTGAATATCATAAAAATGCTTTTTTTTTTGGTTTTCACCTCACTGTATGTAGCTGTTTATGTATTGATGAACCATAATGAGTTTAAGGCAAAGCAGAGGAAATAAAATACCCCAGGTAAGTACAGATTAATGTGGTTTCTAATACAGGTTTTCTGTAATGTCTATTTTTGTTCACATCAGTCACTGACACTTCCAGGGGAGATTTCTCTTGAACTCTTTTGTTAATGATTCAAAAGGTTTGAGGTGAAATATGGTGTGGCTTTTGTTGTTGCCTTATGAGTGTTTGTCCTGCTTACCTTGCTTAGCATTTACATTACAGATCCATGGGCACCCAAAATAGGGAGCAGGAAAGGTTTGGAGTGACACAGGCCATTTGTACTAATTAAAAATAGCAAAAAACTTACTGAACATACGGGGTGGAATCAAAGAGGTGAAGTAATATCACATCCCATATCATTCCTACAGTCTGGGAAAAACATAAATAATTGAAGCAGCTTCCATAGTGTATCTGAAAGGCTTTATCACAAAAAACGGGTATCCCACTCTCAGTATTTTAGGAAAGGGATAATTGAACATCATAAGTAGTAACTTCGCTTGTCACAGTCCTTAGGACCATATTTTTAGGACGTGTCACTTTGGGAATATCCCCTTGGATTTGGCAAGTGCCTGATTCACATGGTGGAACATTGAGACATTGCCTTGGAAGTCCCCATCACATGCTGAAATATTTTTGACAATTTTGGCCAGGGCTGTGTACTTCCCTCCAGTGTATGGTATTAGCTTGCTGACTGGAAGCCCCAGGGTTTTTTTGAAGCTCAGGAGGTCCTTAAGGGCTCTCACATGCCAAGGACACCCAGGAACCTCAGGCAGGTTTGTGCTCAGGAGAGGCACAAAGGCACAAAAAGCCTGGTAACCACAAAGTCACATTCCTTGAGACCATGAGTAACTCACACATACAGGAGCTGCCAAAACCTGCAGTCAACAGTCTCATTTTTCATTTCTGCAGGGGTTTCAGAACCTCCTTTCATCTTTTCTGATGGGATTCTCTAACAAGCTCAGTGCTGGCCTCACACTGTTCCCATGGACATCACTGGGGGTGTTGTCCTGGGCTTAACAGGAATAATTAGAATAAACTGGAACACTTGGGAAAAACGTCTGTTGACCTGTTTTGCAGTTGATGTGTAACAGTAAATTTTTAAAGGTTTAAGTGAGAAGGGGTTTTTGTGAGAAAACAGAAAACTTCTTAAAGTGTAGAAAAAGAATCAACAACCAAAAAAACCCCCATAAACAGACAAACAAAAAAAAAACCCAACCCACTGACAACACAAACTTTAACTTTTTAAAAAAATTTAACGTGAGGTACCACAGTCTCACCTTTACTGTTCAGTGCATGATGTTGCCAGTGCTGGATGCTCCAGCACTTCCAAGGTATCCCAAGGAGGAGGATTTATTCCATCTTTAGTGAGCTCTGGGAGGATCCAGGCTCCAGTCAGGAAATGGCCCAGTGATCCAACCTTGGAACAACCTTACTGTATTTTGTTTTGGAGTAACCTTGCTATATTTCGTTCTGTTTGTTTTCTGTTTGCAGCTGGACAGTGCCACTTCTCTCATCCAGGCAGCTAAAAACCTGATGAACGCTGTGGTCCTCACAGTGAAAGCATCCTATGTGGCTTCTACTAAATATCAGAAGGTCTATGGCACTGCTGCAGTGAACTCTCCAGTTGTGTCTTGGAAGATGAAGGCCCCCGAGAAGAAACCTCTAGTAAAGAGAGAAAAACCAGAAGAGTATCAGACAAGAGTGAGGAGAGGGTCCCAGAAGAAACATATTTCCCCTGTACAGGCCTTAAGTGAATTTAAAGCTATGGATTCATTCTAAACCACTGAGCTTTACCAGGAGGGTTTTATATTCTTTTTTGTATGCGTACCTGCCGACTTGTGTGCGTCTGGCATGGGGCTGGGGGGACAAAGTGACAATTTGCATGCGACCTGAGACTCTAATCCAGTAAATAACTCTCTGCAGTGCCCAAAATTCAGGGCACTGCCTTCTGATGTTAAGTGGACTTAACTCCAAGCTTCCTTTTTAAACTAAAAAATAGCATTAAATTGGCCAAAGAATTCGCATCACGGGGGTATGCGTGTGGAATAAATGATAAATTCAAGTCTAAACCCCGAAATTTTTATGCATGCAAGAAACATTAGGTTGGCAGGTATATTTAAGTGAAAAAAAAAAAAAAAAGGAATTGTAATGGTAGACCATAAAGCTTGTATTGCTTCTGTTGCAGTGCAAAAATGTACTAGCCAATATGCTTCAATGTGTGGCCCAATAATTAATTGATATAACTTTTAAGTCATCTTCATTATAGTATGTGAATTTTTAAAACAGATTCAAACTAATTCATCTTAAAAATGCTTCTTTTGAACCGGATTTTGTTCTTTATATTCTAGTAGTGTTATGATTGCTCACATTTCAATTAATCCCATTAATATGACCAGAGGTTTACTTTTGCCAATTGAATTCCTTATGGTGGAGTATGAAGCACAATATGGTGATTGACATTGCCTTTTCTATTATGATTATTATTATTCTGATTATTATTATTATTATTATTATATTAGTAATAGAAGACCTGGTGGTGGAATGTTTAGAGACACGGAAACTGACGGTGTGAGAATTTAGAGGCAAATATGTAGGTGTAGCTTGGATTACAGGTATCTGACATACCATTGTAACCACTAACTCAATAAACTCATTTAACCTTGGAATACTCACTCTGGCTCATCTCCTTTCATGCACAGGTATCACCTGAATCGGAGTTGATGTACAGTGTTACTAGTTCTACCTTGTGCTTCCTTTTTTATTCTTAGTTTTTGTGAATTTCCTCATTTTTTTTAATAACGAGAATACGCCAAACGTGGTCAGCGGGTCACAAACAGAGTTTAAATCTGAGACAGTCATGTCATGTGGAACGAAATTATTTGATTAAATGCAACACCTCAGAACAATCATAAAGATAATTCAATTAATTCACTTGTAAGGTTGGCACTTCAAAACCTTGGGATCATCTGTTGTGCCATCCTTTACAGACCTGTACTAAGTCCACTGCACAGATATCTACTTTAATTCCCTTTTAATACCAGCAGTTACTCAAAAACAGAGCCTGTATTATCATTGTCAGAAATATTTTTTATTTTTATGTATAAAAGAAAAAAAATGAGCATCTATTAACCTTCCTTAAAATTAGATACTATCAAGTTAAGGGAACATTGATGGCCTCACAGGGGATTTGAACATAAAACTCAGTGTGATAAACACTGAGTTCCTCCTCTAGTGACAAGTGCAGCCCTTGCAGAGTTTTTGAGGGATGTTTGAATGTTGGCTCAGATACGCTGATTATTCCTCAGAATAGCAAAGCACCAAATTTTGTTCTATTGCCCTCCTACACAGTCTATGTAAAGAAATGTGCTCTCAGAGGCCTTTTAGGAAATTACTATTTTTGCTTTGTTTAGTTGTACTGTGTAATAGAAGCAGCTCCCCAGTCAGAGCTGGAGAGGGTAGACATGACCAAAATCTCTGAGATGTGGGGAAGTCCTTGCAGAGCTTGCCTATGAAGCCCTGGAGTCTGACTGACATTGCTTGTGGTAACAATTAACCCCCTAATAGTGGCTGGGATCTTCACAAATGAGATTACAGAGACAAGAGACTAAAGACAAAAATAGGAAATAACAGACAAGTCAAAATGTCCCAGTGTGCTGCATGAAAAAGGAAAACAGGCAATTTGCCGTGAATAAAAGTAATAGCTCTTCTTCAGAAGTGTTTTCCTCTAAAACTCTGATGGATTAACTCAATGGCTGCTTTAAAATTAAATTGTTGCTCTAAAAGGGATCTCAAATTTGGAAAAGTTTAGAGGAAATCCTGTAGTCTTGTGGAATCTGTGAACATGTGGGCTCTCCAATGCTGGGGTCTCCATGGATAAAGATCACAGTAAAAGGAATCTGGGATCAGTCACTCACTCAGAGTAGAGACTGTGCCTGTGAAATGCTCCAGGCAAAAATCAGAATCAGAGAGGGAATAATCCAAAGTGATTTGGGGTAACTTAGTCCATGGCCTTTCACTCTTCTTATAAATACACACTGTTGTTTTTATAAACAACCCCTCAGACCAGACTGGGCTGTTCAGGTAATTTGTAAGATTAGGAAGAAGAAGGAAGGAAGCTAGAAGAGACAAAAAAGATGAAGTTTTTTGTCTGAAACTTCATCAGGAGTGTGCCCAGTAGTGAAAGGTCAGGTGTGAAGCTGTGCCCAAGGGCAGGCACATTATCCCACCCCATCCTAGGGAATTCAGGCCCCTCTTTGGAAGCTGAACCCACCCTGACCTTGCTGCTGAGCTGCACCTGCAGAGATCAGGAATAACCAGGATTTATTCCTGTTTCTCACTGAATGACCAAGTGCATCCTCAAGCAAGGGTTCACACATTTCTCCTGCCTTAGATATTTTTCCCTTTATGACTCAGTTAACACCAAGTTATGGAGAAGTTGACAGCTCGATAAAAGCTGTGGGAGGCAGAAATGTATTTCTGTTCTCCATTTATACCTTTAAAGGAATAAATATTTAATTACTTGAGGAATGTTTCCTTCTTTTGATAATGTTAGGTGAGGTGTCATAGGTGAGTAGCTGTTACCCAAACTTATCTTCTCCCTTTGGGCAAAATTTCCAAGTTCCAATGTTGTTTGGTAACTCTGCATAATAATGGCCTTGAAAAGAGTGGGATCACTGCAGAATGTGAAATGTTTATACTTACCTGCTTTATCCCAGCTCACTAAAAATTAAACACAAGGAAGAAAGAGAGATAGTGTTTCCAAAGCCTCCTAGAATATTCAGAGGTAATGACTCTGCTATAAGGATGTGTTTGATCTGGTTTTTTTTTTTTCCAAAGGTATTTCATGCAGAAATTACTTTTTTTAAAAAAGTTCTTTGGCCTGCATTTCAAGGAGGTCATATTAAATTATCTTTATGGCTCTGTTTCCTCACCGAACCATAGATTTGGATGCTTGCAGGAGGATAAATGAAAACAAAAAAACATTTTAAAATCTTAATCTCTCATAATCTCTTTGAATATTATTCTATAACTGTGACTATTTTTAATTATGTGTACTCTGGCTGTGCCTGCACAAAAATTTCCAGGATACAGAGAAATGACCAAAAATCTGACAAGCAGAAATCCATTCCCCAGGAAGAAGGTGTTGTAGTTATTTGGCTGGAATATGGCACAAATGTCACAAGACATTCTGGGTGGGACGTACTGAGTTTTTTAAGATCTCTGCAGATCCCAATGCCTGAATTACATATATATGTATGTATGTGTGTGTGTGTGTATATTTATGTTTATATACATATGGATTGGGCTCCTCACTCCAAGGTGGACATTGAGCAGCTGGAGCATGTCCAGGGAAGGGAACAGAGCTGGGGAAGGGTCTGGAGCACCAGGAGCAGCTGAGGGAGCTGGAAAGGGGCTCAGCCTGGAGAAAAGGGGGATCAGGGGGGACCTTGTGGCTTTGCACAACTCCTGACAGGAGGGGACAGCCAGGGGTTCAGGCTCTGCTCCCAGGAACAGGGACAGGAAGAGAGGGAACGGCCCCAGGCTGGGCCAGGGGAGGGTCAGGGTGGATATTGGGGAAAAAATTTTCCTAGACAGGGTTGTCAGGTATTGAAACAGGCTGCCCAGGAAAGTGGCAGGCTCACCATCCTTGGAATTGTTAAAAAATTGTGTGCATGTGGCATTTGGGGATGTGGGGCAGTGCTGGCCTTGGCAATGCAGGGGGAGTGGTTGGACTGGATGATCTTATAGGGGTTTTCCAGCCTCAGTGGATCTATGATTTTACATATATACACATATATGAACCCAGATACAGTTTGCAGTGGGTTTGTGTTTGGTTTTGGGTGGGTTTTGGCTGTATGGTTCTGTCAAACCCCAGGCCGTGGTTTCCTCACCGTGCCAGCAGCACCGAGCGTTGCTGGAACCTGCAGGAGCTCCTGGACACCCTGTGCTCAACGTCACACACAAGATTAATTCTTAATTAATGGTCTGCACCATAAATTAACATCACTGAGCTTTGTCATAGAGGTACATGAAGCCCACATGCATCTGAGGTTCATCTGTTCCTCCTGACAGAGCTGTAAATCTGCAGCATAGCTGAGGGCTCAGACAGCTCTTGGTCTTGATCCTGTGCATCATTTATTTGTCCTGGGAAGAAAAGCTACTCCAGCTTCCCCTGATGCCTTGGGAAGGCTGACCTGACAGAGAGACTGGACAGAGCTAGAGAATAAAGTAGATATTTATTAAAAGGCCTTTAAGGGCACACCTTGGGCAGGACAAGAGCCTGGCCAGGGCTACACCCAAGGTGGACACAAAATGGTCACAAAATGGACCCAAAATGGTCACAAAATGGATAAATGGTCACAAGGTCTCACAGTTTTACAAGTTTTGGTCCATTTGCATGTTGGGGTTTAATTGTCCAATTACAGCTGCAGATGATGCAGTCCCATCCTTCTTGTTTTCTCTCTTCAGCCCATCCTTGTTTGTGCTTTTGGACCTGAAAACTGCTAACAGTTGTCCTTGGTCTGCAGCAGGAAAAGGATTTGTTTTGTGTCCCTGCTCTGTGCAGAGCTGAGTGACCCTGAGTGTGAGCTCAGAGCTGCACCCCTGGGCAGCACAGAGTCTGAAAAACATGAAAGATAAAACTAAAGTCGTCATCCCTAGTGCCCTGATCTAAACTGATTTGGGCACTCACACAATTTTCCATATTTGGGGGGCAAAGGGCAAGGATTTATCATCTCCCTTCACTGGCAGTGATGTCTCAAAAATCCCACACACGCTGTGGGAGATCCCTGTCACCGGGAGCAGTTTAAAGCACAGGTTTGTGTTTTGTGTGGATTAGTGGAAAAATTCCCTGCCTGAGGGCACAGGGTGTGCTGCAGGTATCTCAGACATCAGTGAGTAAACATGAGTCACCAGGCCACAGGAAGAGATTTCAGCTTTCCCCAGTGTCTGCATCTTCAAGTGCTTCTACTGCTCATAAAAATAACCTTTACTTTTCCTTTTACCTATAACAATAACTTTTTAAAGTGATTGTAGGAAAAAAATAATTTACATCTGAGCTCCTATTTTGCATGGACACATGAAAGAAGTATCTGTGGGAAGGAGTGATATAAGTTCACAAATCATAGGTATTTCTTGGAGTCATAAAAATTGTATTGGATATGACCTTGCAGGTTGCCTTTGCTCTTTCTATATTTCTATATATCTTCTTTCCTGTTTTGAGTTATCCACTTCTACCTATTCTTTCGGTTTTTATGAATAAACTTCGATCATTTCAGCCTGAAGAATCTGGAAGCATCTCTCATAATTGCAAGGGGACCTGGATCACTGTTTCACCCACTAAAATTCTAGGTCTGCCCTTTGATTTTTCCACAAATTAATCTTTTTAAAAATTTCTTTGCTGTTAAAAGAATCATGAAAAGGGGGTTGCAGTCCATATCTCTGTGGCAGCATTTTTGTGAAAGCAATTATACTTTGTAACTTGAAAATTTTCAAATTAAGATCTTTGGGAGGAGGAGAAAAAGGATTTTGCACTGGAATCTCTGAGAATACTTTGCAAAGAAGCCTCAAAACACAAATTCTGAAATAAAACAGGACATGGTCAGGTATTGTCATCTTGAAATTTTATGACTAATTCCTTGGAAATAAGTGAGGAAATGGGTTAAAATAACTTGAGATATATATTTATTTGAATACAACTTATTTGAAGTAAAATTTAAGAGAGATGTAAAGTTGTATGAAGCATTTATCATTTAAATGTTAATAGATCTTAAGGAAGAATGTGGGAAACATGGGGGTTTGATTGATCTTCAGTCTTTCTTCATCTCTTTTCATCATCCTAAGGATTTTTCATGGTGAAATTGCAGTCAGATGAGCATATTGTGCTTTTCCAGGCTGATGCAGGCTTTCCCATCCCACTTTGTGTAAATATATACTATATATTAAAGAAGAAAATGAAAAAAAATTAAAAGTCTGTAAATGTTTATATAAATTTTCAGACTAAAAGAGACCTAAAACACTGGCCACTGTGTCCCCTGAATAAGACACAGATATTGGAAACTCTCACTGAGCCTCAATAACCAGGTGGATGGTAAGAAAAATAAAACTGAATTAGTTTAAGTGTATGCCCACGCAGATACTCACATGTAAACCACGAATCTCTGCTAATTTTCTAAAGACATTTCATCAGTAAAAATATCTTTATGATGTTGGGGGTTGCATTTTGAGACAAATATTGTTACTGCATCCTACTCTATCACCATAATTTTCCTCAGCTAATTATTATTCAATTAGATTATTCAATTATTCAATTAGTTATTGTGTGATTCCTAAGAATTTTATGAAAAAAATAAATTACCTGTAGTGTTTTTGTTTTTTTTTTTTTTTGTTTTTTTTTGTAAAGCACAAGTCAATAGAAACCACTCAGAAAAATTAAAAAAGAAAAAACAAAAAAGAGCACCCTGATACATATTTAGTTGTCTCTTGATTTTTCCAGATAATAAATCTACCAATATTATACCACAAACCCAACACACAACACTGAGAGGGCTGCACTCCGTGGTCACCACCCTTCACAGTGGAACTGTTACACCTTTCAGAGTCAAATTTTGTGCATTATGGGAAACTTTCAAGGCCCAGTCTGAAATTAGATGGTGCATGTAAGCTGATTCCATGGATAAAGGTTTTCACACTTGTATTGGCCAGGCTAAATTGGGGGGAATTTAGAATTTAGTTTGACTCATGTTCCCAGATCATTTAATTGTGCACAGCCAGGCACAAGGATCTTTTAGTTCCTCACTACAGAAAGAGAGCAGAAATCTGCTTTCAGAATCAAAAATAACTGTAAAAGACTGGTGTTTGTTTCTGTTTCAAAAACAACTGCCTTGGTTTAATAACAACGTGAAGAAAAACTCCTTAAATGACTTTTTTTCCTTAATCTCTCTCTTTAATGCCTTTCTGACTTGGGGGAATGGGTGGAGAGGGGTGTGGGAAGAGAGACATAGAGACAAAACTACTAAGGCATCCCTTAAGCCTCTCAATTTATCCTGGTTTTACCCCAAAAACCTCTGGCTGAGCATATGGTTTGTTAATTGACCTGTAGAGCACCAAGTGTCGGGCACACTAAGCTGTCTCCTGATAATGCCCTCCTCATCAAGGCTCTGTGCAGCTGATTAGGAAGGGAGGGCATCAATTAAACTTCAAAAGACAAATGGAAAGGCTGCAGCTGATGTGGGAATGGGAGTGTCCTGTGTGCTGCAGAGGGCACAATGACCTTTGCTTCCCTTTGCTTCCCTTTGCTTCCCTTTGCTTCCCTTTGCTTCCCTTTGCTTCCCTTTGCTTCCCTTTGCTTCCCTGGGCTTGGTGAAGATAAACACAGAGATTTATGTGGGAGCCACGCCTCCCATTAAGTTTAATTGCTCCCCTGGAGCTTCCCAGCTGAATGGGGGATTCTGTCCCATCTGGGGTGCCAGAACTGATGCCTTGAGAGGCTGACCTACAACAGAGACTGGACAGAGCTAAGAGAATAAAGTAGAGATTTATTAAAAGGCCTTTAAGGACACACCTTGGGCACTAGAAGAGCCTGGCCAGGGCTACACCCAAGGTGGACCTAAAATGGTCACAAAATGGACAAATGGTCATGAGGTCTCACACTTTTACAAGTTTTGGTCCATTTGCATATTGGGGTTTAATTGTCCAGTTACAGCTGCAGATGATCAAGTCCCATCCTTCTTGTCTTCTCTCTTCAGCCCACCCTTGTTTGTGCTTTTGGACCTGAAATCTTGTAACAGTTGTCCTTGGTCCTCAGCAGGGAAGGGATTTGTGTTGTGTCCCTGCTCTGTGAAGAGAACTTGCTACCACTTAATATCAAACTCAGAGCTACTCACCAAGGCAGCAAAGAATCTGCAAAGTATGAAAGCTGAAGCTGAAGGCGTCATCCTGGCTGTGAGGATATGGGCAAGGTAAGGCTCTTGCCAAGGCAGAGATTCACATTCTTTGGTTTGGTTTGGTCTGGTTTGGTTTGGTTTGGTCCGGTTTGGTTTGGTCCGGTTTGGTTTGGTCCGGTTTGGTTTGGTCCGGTTTGGTTTGGTCCGGTCTGGTTTGGTCCGGTCTGGTTTGGTTTGGTTTGGTCTGGTCTGGTCTGTTTTGGTCCGGTTTGGTCTGGTTTGGTTTGGTTTGGTCTGGTTTGGTTTGGTTTGGTTTGGTCCGGTCTGGTTTGGTCTGGTTTGGTCTGGTCTGGTCTGGTTTGGGGGCTCAGAGGCTCCTCCTCAGATGCTGGAGCTGAGCAGCAGAGTGTTTCTCTTGCGTGTGCCAAAGGCAGCTTGTAGGAGGTAACCTGCATTTACAGCATTTCTACAGGAAAAATGAGCCAACAGACCTCATTCAGAGTGAACTGCGTTCATTATTGATGAAGTATTTTAGATTGCAGTGACATTTTATTTTTCCTTTCAGCATTGGTGTTTCTTACTTGGGAGGTTTTTCTGCATTATTAATTCAATCCTACAGAGCACCTTGCTCTTTTATTTTCTGCTTTCACTTTCTTCTTACTCCTTCCAAAGCCATGGGATTTCAGGTTTGCAGTCAAGCTCCTGAAAGCTCTGTTCTTGCTTAAGAAAATACTTCAGTAGTGATTATTTTATGACTTTTTTCTTCCCTCCTACCTCCTCAGCATTTTGTGTTTAGGAAGAATTGTTATTTATATGAACCTCATTGAGGGGACACCTTATAATTCCCCACTGTGGTGGCATCAGGAGGTTTTTCTCAGTGGCCTGGGACAGAGGAAATGTTGTCAAACAGCTTTGTCCTTTATCACACATTTCTGCAAGAAAAAGCTTGGGCTGGATGCATCCATATCACAAAGGTTTTAATGGTTTCAGAATTTTCATGGATCTTCACCTCAGACTATTCAGATGGGTCCAGGCCTCTGTATTGCTTGTGTTGTTTTCTGAGATTTTTATCTCTCTTGTGCCACAGAACATGACTTGGAGATAACCAAACTGGCTGTGCCTGAGCTGCAGCTGAAACCAGAAGGAGTAAAAAAGCCCCACAGCCTTTTTCTGAGCAAGTAAATCCCTGATAAGCATTTTACACTGGCTGAAAAAGTTATCCAGGGTTGGAACGCAGAAAAGACATGACTTTTCTCTACAGTAATCTTTTATAAGGAGATTAAAATAACTGTAAAAGTCAAGATTCATTATGCCATTATAGTTCTGAACTAAAATGCAGAAATGTCTTGAGGAAGCAGGATAGTCATAAAAAAGCCCAACATTAACAACTGCCTTTGTCCACTGCACTACTGGAGGTGGTTCCCTGAATTCAGGCTTGTTCTCCATCAATCAGTGGATTTCTGTCTGGAAACTCAAAGAAACTCCTTCCCATTTTCTTCCATGCCTGCCCCTCTCAGATGCCCTTCTCTGCTCCCTCCCTTGTCTTTCCCCTTTCTCCTGGCTCTGTTCTGGAGCCCAAATTCCCTTTATCCAGGGATCATCTCCTCCTCCCCACCCCTTTTCCCAGGCAGTCTCTGTCCACTCAGAGCTGGCTGGACAGCCTCTGCCCCAGCTGAGGGTGAGGATGTGCAGCTCTGTCTCAGGAGTGTGAATTAGGATTGTCCAAGAGCTGGGCCATCCCACACTGTCTCCAAAGCTTTATTTGTCAGAAGCAGAACGGTCCTTTTGGGTTAGCCCCTCTGTGCCTTTGTAAGACTCACAAAACTTGCTTGCAGACCACGGTGCAGAGGTGTGAGTGCAGTGTAATATTAAAACTCTTGGGTTGTTCACTGCAGCTAGAGCATAAAAGGCAGAACTTCTGCTCGAAATGGGGGAGCTCTGGGGCTGGTTTCTGCCATCAGGTGTGGAAGTTTTCCTGCTGCCTGTGTTGAGATGGAATCTCTGCAGTGCCCGGAGTGCTGGGGCTGGGGAGGGCCCTGGAGCAGCCTGCAGGGATGGCACAGAGCTCAGTGAGGTTTGTTCACTGTTTGCTCTGCCACAGAGCTCAGTGAGGTTTGTTCACTGTTTGCTCTGCCTTTATTCTCACTCCTGGCTGCCTTTCTCATTAACCTGCGGGATCTGACACCATCTCTGTAGGAGGCCACTTGAACACAGAAGTTCTCTCTCCCCTTCATAAAACAATTTAAACTTGACAGTAAGTGGTGGAGGAATTGCAGGAGCCTCACTCCTGAAGTCATAAATGTATATCAATGAATAGGAACTTTATAAGTATGCTGTGTAAAACCTTCTATCTGCAATTAATTCTATATTAAAATCCATATATTGGAGGATTAGACACCAGTAAAATATGGATAATACTGAAGCAATAATATTACCAATGGTGAGGCCCCTTGTGAAGAATTTTATCAGGAGTTTATATTAATCTTTTTTGAAATTGTCATAAACACATTTTATACTAAGTATCTTCTTCTGAGGTTCTGTGTATCATTTTGTAATAGGAATGCTTCATATCTGTGGATCCTTGTCCTGTGCAATAACATTAAATTGACTTTATAGCCCTTATGTACACAACTAAAACAGGACACAATTCAAAGTACCCTCTCTTTATCATAAATTGATTATAATTATTTTTCCAAAATGGCCCTTCAGTCATAAGTTAGCTTCGCTTACAATGCACTGAAATTGAGTAAAGATTTTGTTCTTATACACCTATTTTCCCCAGCGGTGGTGATGTGACCCCAATTGAAATTTGTACTAGTAAGGACATGTTTTCTACAGCATATTTTTGTTTTGTTTAAAAGAAGGGAAGGGAATCTTTCCTTCTTTCAACCTCAACCAATCCAAAATCAGTCAATGGCAGCTGATTACCTTTTTTTGGAATCCTGTTGTCATTTTAATGGATTTTTTTTTTTTCTGATATAAAATTTAAAATGCTAGCCCAGATTTTCCTTTGGCATCAAGCTGCAGCTCCCCAGTGCCTGACAGGGATTGTGCTGGGGATCCCTGGGATGAGGGGGTGGAAGCTGCTGGGTGGGAGTATCTGAGGGCTGCTTGGCACCATAGCAGGGATCCCTGGCACACAGAATGTGCTCCAAGTGCCTGCTCTGCCTTTTTCTCTGGCACTGGATTCAGTGAGTGTCTTTAAAGGATCACCAGCCTTGTGCCTGTTGGATTTTCCAAAGGTGAAACCACTTGGGAAGTGGCTCATGCCTGTTGTGCTCCTCTCCAGAGGAGGGGAAAATCACTGGTATTTAACCAACCTGGCTTCAGATTAATCACAGTTTTGTGTACTTTTTTTTTTTCTTTTCCCTAAAACTTGTAAGCTTGTACATACCAAATTTTGAGATTATCTTTTTAAGAAAATATGGGGGAGAGAAGGCTCTGGGAAGAACTTCCAGCAGCTAAAGGAGCTCTGTAGAGCTGGAGAGGCATTTAGGGCAAGGGCCTGGAGTGAAGGGAGAGAGAATGGCTTTAGGCTGAAGCAGGGTACATTTAGATTGGATATTTTGTGCAAACTCTTGAGTGTGAGAGTGGTGAGACAGAGATTGCCCAGAGAAGCTGTGGCTGCCCCTGGATCCCTGGAAGTGCCCAAGGCCAGGCTGGACAGGGCTTGGAGCAGCCTGGGACAGTGGGAGATGTTCCAGCCCATGCAGGGGTGGAACAAAGTGATCTCTGAAGTCCCTTCCAACCCAAACCATTCTGTGATTTGTTGACTCTGTGAATATGGTCCTGTATTCACAGCTTTGGTTTTAGCAGCAGATTATTTGAGTCAGTGAGTTCAGATAAAAACACCCAAACATTAAACAACCTAAAGCTTCTAAGGTATTCAAACTGCAGGAAGCCGTATTTATTTGACAAAGCCTTACTAAGAATTCTAAATAATAAGATCCTAAAAAGCATTCTTATGCAAGCACAAGGAGCATATTTCATCAATAATTGATGGCTGAGGCTTTAATATTGGCTACAGATGTTCTTGTGTGTATCTTTTTATTATTGCACTGTGACTCCACCAAGACTTTGATTCTACTCTGAGGCCTTGCTGCAGGATTTAAATTTACTCTCACAAGCATGCCACAAGTACAAGGCACAGAGCCAATGGCTTGAGCATAAAAATCAGAAGGAAATCAGAGATCTGGGTAACCAATGAGCACCTGTCTGTGTTAAAGTTCGAATATTTTAGAATAACTCCTGAAACACAGAGCACCTTGACATCAGCACTGTTAAATGTCAAACAGTGGGGAAATGCAGACAGGTAGAGAAAATGAATCCTGGCAATCATCAGATTTCTGTATTTAAAACACTTCAGAGCAAATTGAGGAGTCTCTCACCATTCTCTGTGTTCCCAGCACAGTCAGAGATGATTTTGTGATGCTCTGTGCCCAAAACATCCCCTGGCAGTCCTGGTCCCTGTCTGACAACCTCTGGCCCTGCTGGACAGAGCCTGGCTAATGATTTTTCTGAAGAAGGACAAGATATTATTCAAATGATGCACCATGTGAACACCTCTGCCATAGAAATGAAGAATAAATTTGCCATAATAATTTATGAACTAGAGGTGAAGGGTTCAGTTTCTAGAATAATATCCAAGGCTGGGAAGATTTCTGTGCTCCACATATTCCTACTATATCTTTGTATAACTGAGAGCAAAACTCTTTATTTTGATGCTGTGTCCTTAAGTAAAATCCTCCCTCTCTCCTGTCACTTCCACCTTAAATAAATACAAGAAAAATTATTTTTAAATGTTACCTGCTTTGAATTGCAACATTTTCAAGCACAATTGTCTAGGAAATTGTCCATGTTTACTTTGAGAGGAAAAATTCTTGTTACATTATTTTATAAATATTTTCTTAGCATATAATTTATGGGCAAAATTTTAATAACTAGACTTTCCCAAAATGTCAAATATATTTCCAGTGCAGAAAAATCTATACTGAGGCTTTGAAGGGTTACAGTGAACAACTGATCTTTTTGTTGTCAAGCTTTAAATCAAACAAAGTTTCTTTGGAAAAACAAACAAACAAACAAACAAACAAAACCGAAAAACCAAACTTTTTTCTGTGAGGAAAAAAAAATCTAACAAAATATAGTTCCAGCTAGATATGTTTTGAAAAGAATCAGAGACTTCTCCACAAAGGACATCATCATCTGATTTAGGCCAGAATAGCTACACTGTCATTAGAAGTTAATATTTTTAAGGTTTTGTAAGTTGTTACCTGGTAGGATTTTATAACCAGGATGGTTCCTGCATTCTTCACTCACAGTATTTTAGGCAGGACTCGCCAGGCTCTGCACTCTGGAACACTTGCCCAATATACAGGTTTGAAAGAGCCTCTTTTTTGGATGCTGCCCTTTTTGCCAAAATATCTCCTTTTAAGAGCATTTGTGTGCTGTGTGTTTATGAAAACTGAGAAAAAAAAATAGTCTGGAGTAATTCTGTCCCATTTAAATTACAGAATTATTGAGTTTGGAAAAGCCCTTTGAGATCAAGTCCAACATTCCCCAGCCCTGCCCCATGTCCCCAAGTGCCACATCCCCATGGCTTTTAAATCCCTCCAGGGATGGGGACTCCAGCACTGCCCTGGGCAGCTGTGCCAATACCTGCCAACCCTTTTTGTGAAGAATTTTTCCCAAATATCCAATCTAAAAGTGCTCTGGCAGAACCTGATGCTGTTTTCTCCTGTTCTATATTCTTATAGACTATAAGAATACATTCTATATATTCTTATATTCTTACTATGAGTTAGAGATTGAGCAGATTTTTTTTTTTAGGCCAAATAGTGTGTGATGGCATTAAAAATGCCTTGTAGCAATCTCAGTATGCAAAACTGACAACATACACATTAATAATGTGCAATTTTGTGAAAGGAGGTATTAAATTAGCTTGATAGGATCTCTTTCAAAAGAAAATGTGATTTATAGCATCTTGTTTTGGGAATTTATCTGCTATATCTTGTGTCAACCATTATTTTCTTCAGAAGCAGCATCAGGCTGATGTGCCTGTAGTTATTTGGTTTATCTAAATATTGGTTTATCTAAATACCAACACTCTCTCCATTTGAAGGATGTGGATGTAGGGCACAACGGATTGTTGTGTTTCCAGATTTAATTTTTCCAGGATTGGAAATCACCCACATTCATTAATGGGGACACGTAAATCTTGCAGTCAGAGATGGCACTGCTGGGTGCAGCTGAGCTCCAGCTGGTTATGTCCTCACACAAAATCATGAAATATTTGAGATTAACTGAGCCCTGGGAAATGCCTCCTTCTCACTGGGGGAATGAAGGCAGTTTAGGATGATGTGCTCGTAGGTGTGCACACTCTGCCAGCTCCTCAAATTAAATATTGTTCCAAGAAAGTAAACAGGACAATGGAAGGATAGCAGAGCCTGTCAGCTGAGCAATATTTCTGAGGGAAATGGAGTATGAGATCACAGGGATGCAAGCAGACAGAACTTTACTGGCAGCACATCTTTAACATGGCAAAATTAGGCAAAACTCATAGTTAAGATATCTAACTCTGCTACCTGCACACCCAAATTTCTGTTGTCAGGTTGGTCTGAGCTACGAGACAATTTTTAGTAACTTAAGCACAGACATTTTTTTCAGCAATATTCTGTCTCAATCCACCAGTTTGATGGAATTCTGGGGATACACCATGGCTGCATTCAGAGGAGTTTGTCTGTCAGACTCCATCCTCCCTCTCTGTTAGGAGCTGGGATGGGCAAGCCCAGGGACAGCAGGAAGGGGGCACATCCTGGTGGTGAGGCTGGGAGTAAATGAGATTTCAACCTCTGCCTACAATGATGCCCAGCAATTCATCTAAACCAAACTTGCCACAAATGGTCATTAATTGAGCATCCCTCCCATCCAGGTCTCTCATCCTCACATCCCAGGAACCTAAACTCCTGCAGTAGCATCCAAAGTCACTGAGTCTGTGCTTGAATAAAAAACAAACCAGGATGTAGGGATAAATACCCTGAAAAAACATTCCAGTTGTTTCAGGCTGGACAATCCTTATTATTTGTATTTACTTTATTTAATCTCTTTGTGTTTCAGCTGCCCCTTGGTAGAACGGATGCATGTTGCCTCCCAGCAAGTGTAATTTAATTAATATTTAAGAAGTAGTTGGTTTCTGAAGTGATGAGCACACTAGAAGTTTAAGGAGAAATGAATAATTATGTTTTTGAAGCTGGAGTTGAGAAGGGCACAGTAAATACAGGACAGGCCAGTAAACTGAAAGATGAGTGTCAAATGGCAGCTGATTAAATTGTCCTTTCTGAAATGCAAGCAATTGGCTTTTTGTCTGTCCTGAACCCCGAGAAATCAGATAACTGTAAAATTGGACCACTTTTTGATGGAATTTTGCTTTAGAATGTTGTGTTACCCTGGTAAAATAAATTACTTTTCCTTACTACAATGATGTGAATGTTATTCAGAATGTCTTCTTTCAACTGGAAAGAAAGAGCAAAAAAATTGAACAAAGCATTTTACTCAAGAAAACACATTTTCAACTTTCTGAGCACTGGAAGGGGACACTAACAGAACTCCCAGTCGTTGTTTATTTTAGTGTGCAGGCTTCCATGGAATCCCAGGTCAAAGCTCAATGCAGACACAAAGTTTGTGCATTAACAACCTCTGTGTAAAGTTGAGCACCTGGCTTTGTGTCCCTAGGAAAGGCGAGTTTCTTTCCTGAAAACTGTGAAGTTTCTTCACAGAATCATCACAGAATCATGGAAAGGTTTGGGTTGGAAGGGACCTTAAAGAAAATCCAGTTCCTTCAGGCAGGGACACCTTCCACATTGCTGGGATGTGAAAAGGAAAAGGCTGAGTCAGGTGCTAATGGAGGCATAAACTTCATCCTGTGATCAATTACTGGAACTTATATTAAGGGATTTTCATGAAGAAAGATGTATTTCAGATCCCTGACATTTTGTGTATTCAACATGCTTGTGAAAATAATACTGTCCTGGAATAACTGGAAATAATCATGATGGTATTTTCATAATTAAAATGCAAATGTACAGAAAATTCTCTAAGGGTAAGAACAGTGATTCCTATATAACACTTCTCATCAGTGGAATATTGCTTCTTCAAAAAAGGAGAAAATAAACAGAACTATTCCCTTTGTTTTACAGAGACATAAATTGAGGTCAGATACATTACAAACAGTACAGACAACAGAAATTGAAATATCATAAAATACCATTTCTGCAGCATCGTGCATCATAAAAGTAGAATAAAGAAATTAATGTTCAATTCTGTAAATTGGGAATTATTAAAACTTACAATTGATTAGACCTTCTTTTTGTGCCAATTAATTCATCGTTCTTGTGTGCAATATCTACCTGCAAAAAAAGATTGAATTGCATGCTGCTATCAGACTTAATAGTGCTGTTTGAAAATTTGAAAATGTTCGATTCAACAGTTCTTTTTTTTAAAAATAATTTGCTTTTGAGACCCTGACAAAAGGAGGGTTCGGGATTGAGTTTTTTGGCAGTTAGAATTTTTCAGCAAGGATTTTCAGCAAGGATTTTTTGTGTATTGGTAACAGCCACATCTAAATTAGCTAAAGTAGAAAAGTTCTAATTTCTTATTTCCCTTTCCTTGAAAACATGAGGTTTGTTTTTTTTCCTAAGTGTTATAAACAAAAATATTTGTTTCACCTGTTGAAATTTAGATTGGCAGATAATTTGCCTATTTTCTACAAAGAGTATCATGTACTAGAGCAATCTTTTTTAAATGGACCCCAAGACTAAGCAAGTTGCCCGTGTGATTTGGGATGTCAAAGGCAGGTCCTGGCAGCTTTGCCCTGGGCAGCACCAGGCCTTGTTTCAGGGGATAAAATCACTGCTCAGGACCAGCAGAGGATCTGCTCATTACCAGAGATATCCATGGAGTGTCATGACTAATTGGGCAAACGACTCTGAAATCAGCATTTGCTGAATGGATTAATACAAATCAGCATGGTACTGAAAAAAATAACAGCAATTACTGAGTTGCATAACTCCCAGGAAATATCCATCAGACATCCCAGACTGGCTGAGGATGTGTAATTTAGCATTCCCCTTCCTCAGAACTGCCTGTTCTTGCTCAAGATGGTCTCTCTCCACCATATCCCCCATCTGCTCCACCCCCGCTTCCTATCCTGTCTCGTTGCTTGTACACTTTTTTTTTGTATATTTTATTTTTTTATTATTGGTATTCATTTTAAGGAATCAATATCAGCCCTCCAGCTGAATGTTCAGGCTGCTGAGGGCCTCTGCCAGTCAACCAGTGATTCCAAGTCCCATTAGCCTCAAGCCACTGGTTTCCAGTTAATCTTATCTAGCCAGGCCAGGGAGCTGCTGTCTACCAGTGGTATCAGTGTTGAGGCTGCAGTTGTGTGTTGGCAGGGGAATTTCACAGAGGAATCCCTTCTCAGCAGAGCTGCCTTTAATATCCCGTGCACAGTGCTGATTCTTAATTTATTTGTGATGGAGGGAGTAAAATGTCACAGTCCAGAGTCACTGAAGGAGGGTGACTGGGAGATATCAGTGTGAAATACACCCCTGTACATTATTATTGGTGTTGCTGTTGTTAGTGTTGGTTTTTTGTTGTTTTTATATTTCTTGGGCTGTGACAGGTTAAACTGGGGGTGTTTATGACCAGGATCTTGAGGAGAATTTATGGAAATCTTTTGGCCAAGGCTTGCACGCGTTGGGTCATCGCTCATCTCTGGTGTCAGGGGGACCTCCCTGAGGTTCAGCTCATGCAGGTGGGGTTTTTGTGAGGATGAGCAGGGTAAAAGCCTTGACCCAGCACTGCTGCAGTGACAGCAGTGTCACTGCAGCCGTGTGTCACATGTGGGCAGTGTGAAAAGCAGGGTGCAGTGACCAAATCTCTCCCTCCCAGCACTGCCTCCCTTCACTCCAGCAGCCCCAAAGACTCTCGATGCCCCTCAGCCTTTCACACTCTTCCAAAAGATCTTCTACATCTCACAACTCTTGCCTCTGGGTTTTGCAAATCATTTGACCATGCAAACTATTTGATATCTAATTTCTAGATATTATGCTTCTAAAGATGTTTAAACCACCTAAGGTAGGACTTTAGTTTGAGTTATAAAATCTAATAACACCTTTGCTGGCTCAAAGATAGAATGGATCTTTCAGATGCAGGGGATCTTTCAGATCCTGAAGGGATTATCTGCAGAATTTAGATACTTTTAGATATAATAAAATCTTTATCTAGTGGCCACTGACAATCTGTGAGCACATAAACTCTTTGCATATAGTGAAAGGAGAGAGTCACCAACATTTCCAATTTGAAAGCACATCCCTCATAGACCACACAACCTCCCCTTTAAATGTCAACAACTTACCAATTTCCAGCCCCTTTCAGGGAAAAACACCTTTTACAGTGTGTGGATACAGCATGTGATAAAATAGGCAGAAGCTTTTAGCTGCCTGTTTGTGTTTTATTGACATTTCTGACTTGTGTAAAATTACTATAATATAGAGAGGGTTAACCACAGTGTTCAGCTGAGAGACTGCTCAAACAGTGCCTGAAAACAAGTGCTTCTCTAATAATCACAGGCAATTAAAAGAAAAAAAAAAAAGTGAAAGGAGAGGAATCTTGTTTATCTAATAAATAGGTCACTAGAGAGAAGCTGATAAGAGGGGAAAAAAAAATCAATGACATGAGTGGAAAAGTAAAAACCACTAAATTCTCAGTCCTGCCCTGACAACACCACTTGTCTTGATGGTGTCATAATTGTTTGGGCAATTTTGTGTGACAACAAAATTCCAGTTATGCTGGAAGTTTTGTGACCTGCTATTACAGCTTTAAATTCCCATTAAACAGTCTCTCTTTGCATTCTCCTGCAGTCTTTAGCTCCTGCTTTTGACCACAGAAAGAACTCTTCTGGTTGGTTTGTGTTGTGCATGATAATGAAAGTCTTACACTTGTAACAGGATTGAGCCTTGAGGACAACAGACTGTTCTGCTCTGCTTTTTGTTGGATACAAGGGGATAAAAAATTGGAATAAACCCCCATATTCTTACAGCCAGGCTTTTAAATATGAATCACATTAAATCATAGACTCATTTAGGCTGGAAAAGCCCTCTAAAGTAATTCACTCCAACCATTAACCTGGCATTGCCAAACCCACCACAAAAAAAACCATGTCCCCAGGTGCCACCTGAGGGTTTGTTTTTTGTGGAAAAAAGCAGGAATAGGTGGAAATAGATTATATGTCTGTGTAAAGCAATTTGAGGGAACCGCATCCTCTGACTAAGCTGCTGTAAAACAAGGAGTGATAAATTCCAGTGGGGAAAACAAGGGGCTCTGAAGAGAGCCCTGTGCTGTGCCAGGGGCTGGTTTGTCCTCTGGTGGAAAGTTCTGGCTATTCCTGTGCTCTGTGGGAAGTGGTGGCTGCTGTTGTCTCGTGGTCCTGGGGGAGGTGAACAATTGCTGGCATCACTGGGATTGGTTCTGCAGAGAATTTGTCCTCCTCAAAAAGAAACCCCGTGGTATTTTTGGGGAAAGGAAGCTATTGATATATTCAGATATTCTCCAGACTTCTGCTGAATGACCTGAGCTTTGCCCAAGTCTGATGTCAGGGATGAAGGTTGCCTGACCAAAGAGTCAGACTCCACAGTGCAAATATTTAAATTATTGCAGTGACTCACTGAAGGCTCTTCTTTTAGCAAAAGCAAAGAAGCAAGTGACTGTGGGGTGCTGCTAGTTGCATCCTAAAGCAGACAACTACCTTTGGGCAAGAAGATCACACTTTAAAATAGTTATTTTTTGCCTTTGTCAGAATAAAAAAAAGGACCCTGAGATGACTTGCTCAGGTGTGAAGGTTATATATAAATAAATATATATAAAAATTTATATATAAATATATATATATATATATAAAGTTAGGAGATGTGAATCCAAATCTGCATGCATTAGGAGAGAGAATAATAGGAAATGCAAAGTCAGGTGAACTAACATTTAATGAAAATAAGGAGTTAAAATATGATGACAGAAACATCAAAATGTTTTATCTTAAATAAGAAGCAGGAGAACTTTAAAAAACAAAAAATACTTATTGTGATTTTTCCTGCCTGTCAAGGTTGTTTTGAGATGAAAATGAACTTTGTATCAACTCTTCCACTAAAGGATAAATTAAGCTTGATGAGCAAATAGATGAGTAAAGCATGTTCCATCTTGTGAGAAGAGTTTTGCTTTTTCAAGCCTTTCCGCAGCTAAGGAGGCCAGGATTAGCACTACTGCAATGTTTTTTTAAGTAAGTCCAGCGTTTCCTAGTGCAATGTTTTCTAAAAGATGAGAGGAGTGTGAAAAATAAAAAGAGGAGAAGTTTATGCCAGCATTTCAAGAGCTGCTTACTTTATCCCTTGGAAACAACGTATGGCTCCCTGTGTGTTTTCTGCTGGGTTTTATAGGACAAATATCTCTCAGTCTGCAGCCTGGGTTGGTATATCTTCTTCGTGAGTTTATCTATTTTTCTTTAATCTTTAAAGAACGGAAATGTCAATATTTCATGTTATATGTAAGAAATGCATATAAAATGTATTCCTGTTTGCCTTATTATTAAGTACCATAACAGTCTCTCAGTGGGAAATCAGAAAAGGCTGAGATGCTTTTTGAAAATTGGTTGTTGGTTAAGGATATTGCTGCTGGAAAACTATTTTGGTAATATGAAGGAGAAGAAGAGCACATAATAAAAATATTCTGTAGCATAATATCACTAGACAGATACTCTAAATTAGGAATATCAGGAAGGAGAGGGTTCTACTTTATAGTATGTTTGGAGCTGAATTTAACCATATTTCACAAAAACAAAAAAAAAGTGAGGAAAAGCGTAAGGAAAAGTCCGAAAGAGAAGACTAGAATACATTTTTCCTTGTTCTCTTTGTTCTTACCTCTGTACTGTATAAAATAGAGTAACGTTCCCTGGAATAGAAAACATAAATCAGAATTTTCCCAGATTAAGTCATGAACCAACTAGGCTAGAGATTTAAACTCTGTCTCTTCCTCTCCAGTCTAATCTTTAGTTGCATTATATGAAATGAAACAAACCCCAAAGGAAGAGGTCAGGGATATCTTTCCACTTTTTGCCCTGGAATATTTATAATCTGGAGCAGTGCATTCTCCTGGAGAAGGACAAGGTTTTGAATCCTCTCAGGGAAAATCAGGCGTTTATTCTGCACCCTGGCAGAGTGCATTAAGTTCTGAGCTAGAAAAAAAATGGAGATAATTTTCTTTTCTGAGTAAGAGCAGGAGCTGAAGAATAAATTCAGCATCCAGGACTCCGAGTCACACAGCCTGGAGGTGCCACTGGAGGACATCAGGATTTCTCTTCTGCTGAGGACAGGCCATGGAATTTGCACCTGACTTATAGGCCAGACCCATTATTCAGAAGAGAAATTAATACTCATGCATGGTATCCAGGATCCTCTCCTTTTTCAACAAATAACATCACTGAGATTGCTCAAAAAAATTCCTCTTTCTGGTGACCTAAACATCACAGTCTTTTTCAGGTCGTTGATTACCATCCTATGCAACATGTACATTTTGAACACATGTACAAAGTGTTCTAGGCTAACCAAAAGTACTTCTGGAAAACCTCAAAAAACACTGAATTGATGTACATAACAACTAAAACCTTTACTATTCTTCCATGGTGAAGAAAATCTGTAAAGGATTACTTCATAATCAATATATTGAATTGGCTTTGAGTAGTTTTACAGTTAGTTAAAAGTTGTAAATATTTTCTTATCATAAAATTTGGTTGCCTTAGTTATTGTGCTCTATATATGATTAATCATTTTTATTCCTATAATGTCTCCAAATTTTTGCTCCTGACAAAAAACCCCAGGTTTCATCCCTGTCAGTGATCTCACAGTCTGCAGAGGCCACTTTCAAATCTGTTTATGGACAATAATACAATCAAAAAATATGAACAGAGTGTGACCAGAAAATTCAGAAGAGCTGAGGCACATTCATAGATTTTCAGAAATGCCTTTTTGTCTTTCTGCTCCATTTTCTGTGCCTTTGTTTTTATCCTGGAGAGCTATGGGGATGCTGTTCACAACCTGTGCACTGCCTCATCTCCACTCCCATGGTCTTGATAGAAGAGTCCAGGGGTAACTGCAAGAGAATTAATGACAGGAAAACAACATCGGGAAAGGGGCAAAAGAAGCAGTGGGAAGGTGGGACAAAACCAGGAGCTGATTTTGTACTGTTCAAAATGGCCAGGTTTCAAAGTACAAGTGAAGAGAGGGGGAAAAATGGAAAAAAAATTTAAAAAGCAGCACAAATGCTGCTGGAAGGAAATACAATAATCTTGTTTAATCCTGAATCATTGTTGCAATCAATTCAATTTTGTAGGTAAGCTCCCATGGCACATCTGTTCCAAGAGCTAACAAGAGACAGAGCTGAGATACCAACAACCCCAACAGGAGACCAAATTTTCTCTTATGATGAAAATCTCTGCTTGGAGAGGTTTCAGATCTGCGTGATCAGTGTGAAATTGAAATGACTCCAAGTGATTTTGATGAGCTGCTGTCCTCACAGACAAACTGTTTGATGTTGATGCAAGAAAGGAAAACAGTCATGAGACCAAATGAAAGCTTAGGTGGGGAGGGAGTAAGATTTATTTTTTAAAAAATTCACTATAAATACATGTGATAGAATAAAAAAAAAAAAAAAAAAGAGAAGACTAGAGAGATGAGCAGGGTTGGGCAGATATACAGGACTTACTCTTCTCACAACAAAAGAAGACATGAACAACAGCAGAAGATAATGTTCAATGCACATCAATAGCTGAACTGTGTGTGTACCAACTGAATCCTCCTTTCTGAATTAACACACCATATGAAAGGGATCTATGCCCTTTCTGTAACTCATAATAACAAAGTTCCTGCCTTTAGTGGGGCTGAGATCTCTCAATCTTGGGGGGCATTCATGGTGACAAACAAGCCAACCCATTAACATCAGCCAACCTGTTCATCTCCTTTATTAATTGGTGTCACCAGCAGCTCTGACTGCAACTGAGCCATCCTGGGATCAGGAGCTGCTGCTGGGCAAGGGGAGCTTTGGTCCTACTTTCCTCCTGCTGGGGATTATAATATTTATTGAGCTGCACTTACCTCTTCTTCTCTGCCAGGACTTTTAACTGGGGTTCTCAACATTTTAGTGCAAAACTTGGTGTATTTGGTGTAGAGGGAAATGTCTCACCCTCAGAATGAAGATTCAAGTATATAGGAGGGTTTTCTTTTTTAATATCGGATTTGAGCCTTCCTAAGATTGAAGTTTTTCAGTTTCCAGAGCCATTATTTACCATCCTAGCATACAGAGCTGTCTCTAGTCTTCACAGTGTAAGCTCACAGAGTATTGGGAATGTGCAATAAAACTGGTGAGTTTGTATGATTTTCATCTCAATTTCACAATAAGGTGCATATTTTTTAAAAAATGTAAAAGTACAAAATTATAGAAATACAAAACCCCTTTAAATACCACTAATCAAACCATGAGGATGGTTGATGGAAGTGGTTTTAAACATTTCTGAGGGGCCAGGAACAGTTTATCTGCCCATCAAGCAGAGCTGCAGCCAAATTGGAAACTTGAGGAGTTGAAAAAATTGGTCCTTTCTTAATCCTTGCTCTGGAGGGTAGAAAACTGTGCCAGCTACTACTTGGCCATGACTTAATTCCTACATGCTCACTTAGGTTGGATGAGCTCTACCAGCTGATAAATTGGCTAGATGGAATCAACACTTCATGTCATTTTTTTTTAAAGTGATTTTTATGTGGTCCAGCCTCTGTAAAAGAAAATGTAAAAGCAACTTTCTACTGCTGACATGGATCCAGCAGTATCTGAGGTAGTGGAAGTAGGAATTTCACAGCTATTTGTTTTGGGAAAAGGGTGGCCAGGAAAATCTAAAAGTGTTCTTGCTTGCAAGAAGAGCCTTGGCTCTGATTCATGAGGCTGTGGCTCTTGAATGACTCGTGCCAAAGCAGTTTGTCTTCAGCATTGCCTGCATTTTGCATGACATGTTATATAATTGTAAATTGACAAGGTTTTCTTCTACTTTTAAGATAATTTGAAGTTTGGTTTGGTTTGCTTTGGTTTGTTTGTTTTTTGCTGCTTTTTTTTTTTTATCTTTTAAATAATTTTTCTTTTTTTATTTTCTTCTCTGGGGCAGAAATTGTAAGTTCTGCTTCCCAGATAAGCAGGGCAGCAGAGTTTGTGCTGCCATTTATGTTCTGGTCTGTCTGGGTGATCTAAACTTCAGAATGGAATTTAGGTCTGTGCCTGTATCTTTGTAGTTACAGCACACAGAGATATTGTCCATTATGTTGTTTTCAATTTGCAATTGCAAAGGACCTGAATTGTCAACCCAGGTTTGGGTGCCTGGAGATAGAAACAGGGACCTAGAATGATTTAAAAAAAGCAGGTAGATATTCATGTGTGTCAGGTACTTCAATATTGCTCCTTCTGTCATGCAGCAAGATGAGGATAGTTCTGAAAAATCTCTTCAGCTGCACCCCATTAGACAGACACCCACAGAAATCTGGTCAGAATTTGATTCCATGAAGAATCACAGGAGTGTTATGGGACTGTGCAGTGGAAAGGATGGTTTGGTACAGAGCTCTGTGAAGTAGGATATTACAAGATTGAATTTCAGACATCCTCAACACACCCAGCTTTCCTCATCTGGGAAGAAGCCATGGTTGCTCTCTGATCTGTATTCCACTTTTCAACTTGTTGATGGAATTTATGTCATTACTCACTGATCCTTTCCCCAGTAATGTCTGGGGCAGACAGGACACTTTCCCTCCATGCCCACTGCCTGGTGTGCTCTAGTGCCAGGGCTCTTCACAGCAGACTTCACATGTGAAGGAAATCCAGCAGAGTGCAAACCAAATGGAATATGTGTCCCCTGAAAGGAATGAACATTGATAATCTAGATCAACTCCATCCTGTGGCTGCAAAATATAATTACAATTCTCATTGATTTTAATTATTTTTAAAGAAATAGCTAGAAATTGTTTGAAAGAAAAAAAATTAAAAATGACATATTTATATGGTTTTGTTTATTCTAATGGGTACCATAATCTTTAATAAGTTGACTACATACAGAAGTCATTGATGTCAGGTTTCATCTTAAACTGAAAGAGGGTAGATTGGGAAGAATTCTTCCCTGTGAGGGTGCTGAGGCCCTGGCTCAGGGTGCCCAGAGAAGCTGTGGCTGCCCCTGGATCCCTGGAAGTGTCCAAGGCCAGGCTGGACAGGGCTTGGAGCACCCTGGGAGAGTGGGAGGTGTCCTGCCCATGGCAGGGGGTTTGGAACTGGTTGGGCTTTTAGGTCCCTTCCATCCCAAAGCACTCTGTGGTTCTGTGATCATTCCATGATGCAGAGCTGTGGGCTGAAGCATCCAAATGTTAAGACTGGAATCCATCCTGTGCATGAATAGGAAGTTTAATGTGCTTTTCTCTCTTTGGCTATGTGTGCCAAGAGAACCAGCAGCCAACTGATCTTCCTGAAGCATCCTGGTTTAAAGAAAAGTGTTGGAATGTGTAAGTCTCTCTTTAGAAGTTGTCTTTGGATCAAGGCTTACCTGTTCAACGTGCAGTAACTTTGAGACACTTCATCTCCAGGACAATACTCATAAATACTGATGGATTTTAGAATAAGGCTGAATGGCATGAGCTGAATGAACCCTTGGTGTCTGCTTAGGGCTTCCTGCAGTCCAGGGGAATCAGGAGGTTGCTGAAAGAAATTCCTGGGTCAGAACACCCCGAATGGGAACACACTGAATCAGGGTCTGGTTTGTTTTACCCAGGGTGAATCAAAGAACCCTTCTGTAGGTTGCAATATCACAGCACTTGGAAGAAATGGTGCATTGTCCTTGTCATTCTCTTAGATGTACTCACAGGGCCACCCAGTTTAACTTGTGAGTGGCAGGGACAGCCTGGGACGATTTGGCTGCGTGCCTTGTCACCCTCTGTGGGACAATTATGTTCACCAGAGGAAAATCCTGCTGCTAAAAGCCCAATCCAAATCACTTTGGAACAACTGGCAAAGCTGCCACAGTTTTTTTGGATCAAACCCCCTAGTACAAGCTGGATGTAAGAAAAGCTGCTAAATTCAGATGGAATTCTTTTCATCCAGATGAAGGATAAGCTTTTATTCAAGCTGTGAACTCCCAAGGGGGGAAAAATGAATAGAGGAGTTGTTCAGACAACGGGCTCAGCTCTGCTGACCCTGTGTGGGTGCTGGGGGAGTGGGAGATGGGTGCAAATGGGCTTTTCAGGCTGCCCCAGGAGAGCCTGCTCCAGCCTAGACACAGTTTTGGTCCTTGAGATGAGGGAGCCCAGGAATTGGCACCGAAGAAAACGCCTGGAAAAGGGAAGGGATTTCAGGATGTGGAGTTTTTTACCCCATTGGCAGATTCTGAATCCTTTAAAGCAGGGCAGCTGCTGTCACACACTGGGTGGGATGCTGGCATCAATAAATCAGCTCAAATTAGCACATGCTTAGAGTTGCACATAAACTGATTTGCCTAAGAAGATTGGTTCCTGTGCTCCCAGGAAGGCTGGCTGGGATGGAACAGGGCTTTCTGCACTGGAGAGAGATCAAGCAGCTGGGTCTGGAAGGAAACAGCTGATAAAAGCTCCACAAGATATTTTTTAAAATATCCAGTCTTAGATGATCTACCAGCATGTGTGTCCTGCTGCTCAGGGAGGATGTGCTGCCTGCTCCAGTGTGGAACAGCAAAAGGAGCAGCAATTAAAGGATGTCAGTGTACGAGCAGGACAATGCACAGCTCATGGGGGTGTGGGAGGACAAGGGACAAGGGCTTTAAGCTGAAGGAAGGTACATATAGATTGTATGTAAGGAAAAAAAATTTCCTCATGAGGGTGGTGAGGATGCCCAGAGAAGCTGTGGCTGCCCCTGGATCCCTGGAAGTGTCCAGGACCAGGTTGGATGGGGCTTGGAACAACCTGGGACAGTGGAAGATGCTCCTGCCCATGGCAGGGAGTGGAATGAGATGAGTTTTAAGGTTCCTTCTAATCCAAACCTTTCTGTGACTCTCTATATCCACCCCAGCAGTAAATCCCAGCTTGTCAGACTGGGAAATGTGCTTCCTGCCTCTGCTCCTCTGCACTGGTGTGTGGAAATGAGCTGTGGATGTTTCATTGATCCAAAGGATCAGAATGAGGCTCTCAAACTTAGAATTGTGTTTGTAGCAAGAGGTGAGTCAGCACCATTATTGTATTTTTATGGTTATGGGGTGCATAAGGCTGAGGGGTGGTCAGTGAACCTCACTGAGGGTGTTGGTGCAAATTAAAACAAAACGTTTGGTGCCACTGGCAGTTCATGGGCTCTTCAGCAAAGAGAGTTTTTCTCTGTCCAGTTGTTGTATTTTTCCTTCAGCCTTTTGAGTTTTATAATCAACCAGAAAAGGTCATCAATTCTGCCTTTTACTGAAAGAACATTTCCCTTTGTCACTGAGAAGGAGAAGTCAATGGGCCATTTTTCCCAGAGCTGGCACAGCTCCACTAACCAATATTTTTTTCAGTGAATTCAGGATCTGTGATGATTGATTCACCCTTTTAATGACAAGGCAGGCAAGTACTGTGTTGACAATGGCAGTGAAAGCTTCAGTGTACTTCAGGAATGATCTGGAGGGACCATGATGAGAAAAGAATTCTTTCTTTCTCCATTTCATCTTCTTTCTCCTGCTGAACCTGCTGCTCAGTGTCAGCTGAATATGCAGCTCACACGTGGAGATGTGCAAAAATCCCAAACTGTTTCAGTTTGGTGTCAGTTGACCCCCTCCAAAAATCTTGTTGTGTGTAGCCTCCTTTAAAATCCATTCTGACTGTGGGTGTAGTGGAAAGGGACATCATTTCACCATGCAGAATTGAGGGAGTTTGCTCTGAGTACGTCAAACAAAAATATTTTGGCCTTTTTGATGTGCACAGTTTTTTTCTTACTGAACTTGTTTGAGAAATGTGATGTATCTTTTCACACCTCTGGGGTCGAACGCAGTCAGGATTTTTTTTAAGATCATGCCATTGAACCTGAAACTTATATAAGGCAAATCATTTAAAATCATTAGAAGAGTTTCAGTGAGCTTCAGTGAGCTTAAACCTGTATCCTAGGATGAATCTTTTTACCAATGGACCCACTCCTTTCTCTGCCTAAGGTGCAATGTTCTGAAATATTTGCAAATTCTATCAGTGCTCCTTTCTTTTTTCCCTTGAGCCAGGGCTTAGTCAGAAGCCTCAGCCATTTGTCTTTAGCCCCAACTTGCAAAAGCAAGGAGTAAAGCTTAAATACTGCAAAATTCGTTCTGACTCCAGCACAGACACATTTTCTCTCTGAAATGCTGGATCTTTATATAAGCAGGAAAATCAGTGACATTTTGCTGTGTCACTAAATCCATGCAAGCAGAAGTAACTTTTGCCAAAGTGAAGAATATGAAGTTGTTACACACGGTTAAGCTTTAAGGGCTATGCCAGAACAATTCTTTGAGTCTTTCTAAATCCAGCTAAAGATGGCATCAAATTTATCTTCCTAGGCCTTATGCAGGAGGATAAGACTAAAATATCAAATCTGCCTCTGAACTAAGTCTCTGTTTAGCAACAAGTATTCTCTCTATCTGTACAAGATGTTTTATACACATATTTCTATGTGTATCTACGTCTATACATTTTCATTGAAGTTGGAATTTTGTGATTTATTTAACCATGGATTATATCTCACAGGCTATTGAACAAAAGACTCAGCATACATGTGCAATTTTCTACAAAATAATTAATAGCTATACACACAGATTAGATATTTTAAACCAAACCATTGTAGCTTCAGCAGTCACATCTCCTAATTCAGAAGAATTTAGGCTACAGTAATATAAATTGGTTAATGGGAAGATTGTATTTGCTGCTATCTATTATCTGTTGTCCCAGATAAATACTGTTTTAAAGGTGGTTTATTTGTCATTCCCCTTCAGAATATTCTGGCATAAAAGTATTGAAGTTATTTCAGGAACTCCCTGTATATGCTGTATGCCCTATATTTTTGCAAAAAATAGCAACATTTGGATTAACTGTATTTTAGAATTCCCCCTTATAGCTCTTGTTTTCCCAGTTATTGCACTGTTTGCGTGATTTTTGCTGTATCTTTAGGAAAAAAAAACCAACCCTCATGTATTTACTTATACTTAGCTCTCGACATGCATTCATTATGTTCACAGTGAATATCATTTTTCTGTGTGGGAATGGCACAAAGCAGAGGCAGAACAAGTGCAGTGAAGATGAGCACAGCCCACTGGGTGTTCCTCTGGTGACCCCAGCGGGTTCTCCCTCCCGTGCTGCCCCCTCTGTCACCTTCCCCTCCTCTCTGTCCCTTTGAGCCCTGTGGGCACTGCCCTGCATTCAGGGTCCTGTGGGATCATCTCGGAGTCCAGGACATCCCTCTGGCCGCCCTGGAGGGTTTGGAGACCGGACAGGGGGTCTGGGATCTGTACAGGGGGGTCAGAGCCTCACACAGAGCCCAGGAGGACACTGCCTCTGATCCCTGTCCATGGGAGGGAATGCCCACAGTGTATGAAGAATCACAAGCTGAGAGAATTCAAAATAAGCAGTATTTAGTTTATCACAGAGTGTAAATGTAGAATTTGGGATTTTTAGTATATGGGTTTGAAGAGACAAGATGGAGGAATTGGGGAGTGGTCCCTGTGCTCCTTGTTCTTGTTCTTTTCCCCCATTTTCTGCTGAGCTGTATCACAAGGATTGGTTTAGAGTAGAAATGACATGTTAGCATAGGTAGTAAGTATTGGTAAGATTTTGTAAATAAAAAGTTCATTGTGGAAGGTGGTTGGGTCAGATAAATGGTACAAAGGTCTAGGACCCTCTGATCCACCCCAGTCCTGCTCTGCTGGGGATGACCTGCAGAGCTGAGACAGAAATGAGAGATAATGAAGAATAAACAACCTTGGAAACAGGGACTGGGGGACTCAGCCTGTCTGCTCTGACTCTGGTGTGAGACCTTTTGGGCAAGGGAAGCTCTAAAGCCTGATTACCTCAGGGAACAGCAACCCTGAGGAGAATCTCAGGGAACAGCAACCCTGAGAGGAGCAGGGTTGCAGGTGGGCATTCCCCACCTGCAAACCCTCGGGGAATCGTGGGGTTCATGGGTGGTCTCTGGCACTGCATGAGGCTTGGAGGGCTGCGAGTGGTGGGAGATGTTGAAACGATCCAGCAGCTACTGAGGGGGCAGAGGGATGTTGTTCAAACCCTGAAAAACAATCCCCTAATTGTGTGCTCTTCGATCAGTGCAGAGGGAATTTTGAAATATGGCATGGGAGAGAGATCCCTCCTTCTACTCTCCATTTTCCATGGAAGTTAGGCTGCAAAGGCAACCCCTCAAGCTGTCCTGACCCATGTAGAGGGTCTGGACTGCCTGTGTCACCTGCAGGTTGTGCTGTGACCTGTCCTTTGGAGGTGCCTGCCTTTCCCACTGCCTGCCTGGCACCACATCTGCCCCATCCTTGGAAATGCCCAGGGCCAGTTGGGATGGAGGCAGCAGCAGCAGCTTGGTCTAGTGGGTGACATCCCTGCCCATGGCAGGGGATGGAACCAGACCACCTTTAAGGTCCCTTCCAACCCAAAATATTTTATGATTCTATTATGTTCTTTTCATAAAATCCACAAGAATTTATTAGGAATATGATTAGGTGGGGGTTTTTTTGTTGGTAAATTAATTTCATTTGGTTTGCCTTAATGTGTTGCTCTGGTTTTTCTGAGTTTTTAAAGCCTTCTACTTGTTCATAAGGTGGAGTCAATTCTTTAGTTTCTGTACGATATTAAGGGTCAGTTTTTCACTTTCTCACACTTCGGAACATAAACAACCTTTCTTGTTTTTGTTCACTGTCCTTTGCTTACATATTTCCAGCCTGAAAATAATATTAGTTAACAGCTGGTCTGGCCAGTGGGGTGAAGGGGTGGTAACCCCAGAAGCCAATCCACAACCAGACCCACAAATGTATAAAAATGGAAGAAATAAACAGGCTCATCCTCTTTTTGGGGAGCAGCTTTTCACTGCAGACCTCCTGCCTCTGTGTTGTTTCGCCACTTTCACATTAATGAGTATTACAGAGAGGCTAAAACTAAAGTAATTTTGAGTCCAGACTGAAAGCGAGTAATTTTAAATAAGTTTATAAAAGACTGTGAAAATCCCCAATTGGCATAAAATTAAAATAAATTTCTATTAATAATTAAAAGGTAATTGTAAGAGAATGTGTAACATGTGGAAAGTGGCAAAACAAAATTAGTTTTAGTTACAGGACCACAAAACAATCAATCCTATTCAGTTCCCAAGTGGTTTAGTCACACCATTAGAAAACATTTTATTTACCTAGTCCAGTGTCTTTATTTGTGGAGTTTCCTTCTCATTTATAACTGATTGTTGCAGTTCTCTGAATTCCAATTTCACTCTGTCTCTACACAGAAATAACTCCGAATGTCATATAATTACTTCTGGAATAGATACACCTTGATTTAGAAAATGTGTTTGTGAATCTTATAGTCATGGAATTTGGTAAAATATATTAGGTTTGCATTTGAGACTTGAGAACTTTTGTTCTGTTCAGACAGTCAGGGATTCCTACTGGGGTGGCAAAAATGCCAGGTTTTGACCAATTTTTAGTGAAATATTCAGGAGTTTTCCAAGTGGTTCTCTATGGTGCAAAAACTCACTGGCAAGATCTGCGGGACTGCAAAGACAACAGCAGTAAAACCTTCAGGAACGATCTGGAAGGACCAAGATGAGACAGCCATGACCCCTTTCTCCATTTTAATTTCTTTCCCCTGCTGAAATGACCCCTGGCTGTTTCCTTCTGGGGAAGGGTGGAGATGTCCCTCATGAGATGGTTTCAAGTGGCCGGGCAGTCTGGTGCTTCCCCTCCCGGAGCTGGAGGTCACGCCTGCCTCACCTCCAGTCCTCCCAGTTCCCTGGGGTTCAGCTGGAATGGAAAACCAGCTCAGCCTCCCAGTCAGGCAGAGGCTGTGTGTGAGTAGTGCCCTTCAGCAGTGCCACATTCACTGGTTTGTGACTCCCACCCTTGGCTGGAGGCCCTCCCCAGGCTGGGTCTACTGAAGTCCCTGAATTTCTTGCTGTAATACCAGCTGGGTTTATTCCAGCTGTGATGTCAGGCAAGACATCCTAAAGCCCCTCAAATTCCATGTAGAGAGTCCAAGCTTCAGGCAAAAACTCATGCCCTGAAGCCTCTTTTTACATTCAAAGCTCAGCTGGTGCAAAATCCCACCCTAATTTAGGGTCATCTAAACCTAACAGAGGAAAACACTGCTGGGAGGCTGCTGTAGTTAAATGTCTGGTGAATTAAAGTTCTTCTGTCTGCATCAGGCTCAATAATGTTGTTTCCTGACTTTCCTTGTAAGTCTTTTTTTTTTTTTTTTTATTCCGTGGTCTGAGACAGATGTTTTCATAAAAATTACCCTTTTCTGGGGTTGTGTTGTTGGATTTGACTCGTCAGTTCCCGATGCAGGTTTTTATTTATTATAAAACATGGCCTGATATTACTTAATATCATTTCATACAATTGGTGAGAGCTAATTTGATGATCTTGTAGAGGGATTTCATATTTCCCAAAAGAGCCAACAGATGACATCTGTCTAATCTGCCAGTTAAAATTCGTACATGCAGGTTCTGGAGGAAATTGATTGGAACTCACTTGACTGTTGAATGAGATTCACATCAGGAATATACTGACTGCATTAGTATTGCCTGAACTTTCAGACCACAAAACACATTTTGCCTCATTTTGTTTGTGGAAGAATAACACAATAATTTTGTGAATAATCAACTTTTCAATTTAGCTGCATTTACATCCCGTTATAATAATTAAAATTGCACCCTTCTGTTTAGATTACTTGAACGCAATAATAATTTCTCAGCTCAAGGTATAAGTAGATCTTTCTTCTCTAACCCCAAACTTTAGAAAATAGAATTATTTTATAATCATATGTAGGTTCTATACTTCTGTTCAATCTTCACCTGGTTTAGCCCACAATGCTAAAATATGGATACTTGAATATCCGTGACTAAAATTCAAGGATTGTATTATTTAAATTGCTCTTTATGGAAGACACCTTTCAATTAGAGAATTAATTGAAAAGCAGGAATTTCCATCAGTCTGCAACTGGAGTTTCACTTCCTTCAGCATCTTGTCTGGTTGGCTGTCAGATAATGCAGAATATTGTACAGCAGGCAGTTATTTTGTGTGTGGCATCAAGGAAAGCTCCTTAGGAAACGTGGAGGATTTTTATATATATTCCCTAATACTTATCTATTCTCTATTTAAAGCTCTTAAGTCTAAAGGCTTAGATGTTTTCTTTCTGTTCCTAAATCACTTTGATCTGGTCTCAATTCCCAGTTGCTGTGCTGGTCCTACACCCGACATTCCAGCAGCAGGAGGGGTCTGTGGAGATCTGCAGACCCCAAGAGAGACCCTTCCCTGTGCCCCCAGCCCGAAGGAGAAGGGTTTTCTTGGTAATCCTATTTCTCCATCCCTTTTTCTGTGCAGCAGCTAGGCAGGGGAAAATACAGAAATTACACACATATGTCTTATCTCCTCCACTTTGGGAAATTTCCTTTTTTTTTTTTTCTCTACCCATGAGTGCTCTTGTTCTCTGCCAAACAGCAGAGCTGATACTTCACCTCTCCAAGTGCAAACCAAGAGGAGGATCTCTGCCAAGCCCAATCCATTACAAAACTTCAGCAGATCTGACACATATGGGTTGATGAATCTTCTGATGTCTCCTACTCTCCCTTCTCACAACAGCAACAGGAGATGATTGTCTCAACCTCCCCAGCTTCAGCTCACACAGCCACGAGCCTGCTCTAAAATACTGTCAGGGTTAAACTGATGGGTACAGAGATTTATTGGGGAATTTTAAGCATATGGAATTACTGAAAGGATACCTGGAAGATCTCAGCAGAGCAAATAACGTGAATGACTCCTGTCCTGTGCTCTGGACACAGCTGTGGCCACCACCCAAAACCCTAAATGGGAGTGGTGTTTGGTTATTTGTAACAGAGCTGTGAACAGATTTTATATGAGGACAAAACAGTGTTGCAGATGGCAGGAATGCCCAGCACCTGGTGACAATGGCAAGCATTCTGCTGGACTGTAAAACAATAGACCTACCTTGAGAAAAATGCTGCTTTCTGCATCAGTGCCTCTCTAGGTACAACTCAGAGCTAAGAAATAAAAAAAGCTGCAGGGTACATTAATATTCCATGATGCCACAGAGTTCTTTTTCACATTCATATATAGTATATTTCTGCATATACGTTTGCACAATTAAATAACTTGTAATGGCATGCTACAGGAGAAAGAAAATGAAATATCTTTTCATCCTTAGCTTTACTATGTGAAAAACTGCATGAAAAAAAATCTCACAATAGCCAAGATAATAAATATTCTTGTGAAGTTCTCTACACCTGGTCATCTGTTTATAAAAGACACAAAATCTAGTGTGTACAATATCCAAGCATCTGTAGCACATTAAAAGCAACATCCACAGTAGTGCCTAATCAATTAGTACTTTCTGAAAAAGGTTCTTGTCTGGAAATTTGTGCTGGAAGCACAACCTTGTGTTTGGAACAGTAGGGATGTGTCAATTTTTGACCTTACTGTGGATTTTGAGAATGATGACAAAGCCTTCTTTCTGTATCTCAATCCTCCTTATAAAATGGGAATAATCAAGTTAGCCTGTCTCCAAAGGGTTTTCTAAAATGCAATCATAGAACACATCTCTGACATCAAAATGGTACAAACACATTCTCCTGATTCACCTCATTCATTACAATTTTTAATCCATGGACACTACACTCACTTTCCATGTAATTTCTGATTTTTTTTTTGTCTTTTTAAAGAAGTTTTGAGCCTCAAGCCTTTGCAGTATCACATATTTCTATGAGATTTCAAGAAAGTAAACAGGCTTAGCCTGGATTTAACTCTAATTTTGCACAGTAAAAAAAAAAAAAGAAATATTTTTATATCATCATGTCCAGTCTTAAAAAAAAAAAAAAAAAA
>VXBR01005920.1:90534-103601 GCA_013400215.1 Cisticola juncidis
AAAAAAAAAAAAAGGAGAAGGATCCTACTTCAAATAATTATTTCTGTCCTAATTAATGCATAACATTCCATGCTGAATTTCTTTTCAAGACTGAACAAGCCTGAAGACTTTTCCTCTAGGGTTGTTCTTACTTTCAAACTTGGCATACTTACCCCTTTTATGGCTTGTGTATTTTGTTATGTTGTGTTGTAATTGCCATTAAAAGCATTGGCAGCTGCTGCTGAACATTTTGCAAACCCACAAAACTTGCACTGAGGAATTTTCACCCAAATAAGCAAGATGGGCAGAATGTGAATAGAAAAGGGCTGGTGATGGTAAAGAGCAAAGGCTAAAGGTGCAAAAATGGCATTTTTGGCAAAGGAATAAGTTCAAGTAAAAGGAAACAGCATGAACTGATCAGGATTCCCTGGGGAGTGTGACACAGACATGGGGTGGCCTTAATGGAAAAGGAATGAGAACGTGGGAGAAAGAGAAGTCAGCCAACACTGCATGTGCCTCTCTGCAAAGAAATCAAATATTTACCTTCTTTTATGCTAATTCTGCTATAGGGTGCAAACTCTTTTTCCTCCTCCTCTTCATGTTTTTGTTCACCCGTGGCACAGCAGGAAGAAAAGGTGCCATAGAGGCTTGACTGCCAGAGAAAGGCACATGTTCCACCCAGTTTGGGGTAAAACAACCCAAAGATGGGATTTTACTCTGCATTTCTCTCCTCCTGCTGGAACCATGTCTATCTCACTTGGTCCTGCTTCTCAGACTGCCCTCAGATTTAATTAATCTGCTGGCGCTATTGCTAGAAATTGTGAGCACTTTGAGGCAATATTGGGGATTTTATCAGCTGTTTCTGCTCCAGTTGCTGAATTCTCTCAGGTTTTTTTGCACAGGCATTGCCTGCCTGCCTCAGCTAATTGCAGCAGGTGAAGGGAAATGTTAAAGTAGATGGAATTGCCCTTCATCTCCCAGTGAAGCTGGCAGACCTGCTGGAAGCTGACATGGGTGTAACCATGGATTAGTGTTGAATAATCCCCAGGAAGTTACTGGAAAGCTCTAGAAAGAAAAATAAGAATTTAAGTAAGGAAAAAAAAAATATCAAATTTTCCTCCCTGTTACTTTTGTATTTTCAGTCTGGCACCAGCATAATTAAAACAAAAACAAAAACAAACCCTACTAGTGTGCATGCTAGGATAGAGGTTCCCAAGAACATGATTATTAGGCTATAGTTTTTGCTACAAATAACAAAATTAGAAGGTTATGATAGCTGATCGCTGACATTTCTGAGGGTTTGTTTCATGATTTGGATTCAGTGGGGTTAATTTGATGTGGTTTGCTGCCTGCCAAATGGCTGCAGTTGTGTGGCACTGAGCCCCAGCTACCTGCAAAGCTTTTCCTAGCTGGAAAAAGTCAAAAAGTCAGCCTAGCACTGGAGCTCTCTGCACAGGGGCTGCTGGGTTTGTGACTCCCACCCTTGGCTGGAGGCCCTCCCCAGGCTGGGTCTACTGAAGTCCCTGAATTTCTTGCTGTAATACCAGCTGGGTTTATTCCAGCTGTGATGTCAGGCAAGATAAAGTTCCTAAAGCCCCTCAAATTCCACACAGAGAATCCAAGCTTCAGGCAAAACCTCATGCCCTGAAGCCTCTTTTTACATTCAAAGCTCAGCTGGTGCAAAATCCCACCCTAATTTAGGGTCATCTAAACCTAACAGAGGAAAACACTGCTGGGAGGCTGCTGTAGTTAAATGTCTGGTGAATTAAAGTTCTTCTGTCTGCATCAGGCTCAGTAATGTTATTTCCTGACTTTCCTTGTTGTAAGTCTGTCTATTCAGTTTTTTATAACTTTACAAGGTTCAGTCTGGGTTTGAGCTGAAGCTTTGTGTTCTTATTGACTTTTCTGAGCTGAATCTTCTTCAGGTTTTGGAGAAGGAAGGACAAACACACAAGTGTCTGCCTTTCCCCCTACACTAAATACAAATGTAGGCATGCTAATTAGGGAAAACTGTCTTGTGAAGGCAGCTTGAGGTTCAGAGATCAGCGATTTATGAGCACCCTGATAATGAGAAAGCAGGAGAGAAACAGAAAATATCTGGGACTGATTGGTGCTGAGGTGCTGGCTCAGTCCTGAGCCTGTCAGTTCTTTGATACTCATGGAAAACTCTGTATCTCATCTGCAAAAATACTAAAGTAAAGATGGAAAGAGCTTTTCTTTGAAGAGACAAATGCAAATATGCCTAAAATATTGTACAAATGTACAAAGGGAGATGCAAAAAAGCAGTCTTAATCACCCTCTACCTCTGTTCCCTTTGAATAAAATGAGGACAATGTTATTTTTCACAAAATCTCAGCATGACTGAGGTTGGAAGAGACCTCTAGAGATCATCTGGTCCAACCACCTGCTCAAGAAGAGCCCCCTTAAAACATTTCTCCAGGACCATGTCCAGATGGATTTAATTTTCCACAGAGATATTTTGAAAATTAATTAATGTTTTTGAAGCATTCGGTTACTATAGTAATCAGCACTGAAGAATTCAGGAGGAGATTGAGCATTCTCCTCTCTGTGGAAAGAAACAGAAGAGAATTAACATGGACTTATATAATTAGAAAATATATAATAGTGCACACTGGAGTCCATTGTATGATTTTTGTGACTTTGGTAATGATTTGTTTTTGTTTTATTGATGTTCTAGTGGTCAAACTGGCTAGCCCTGACTATAAAATGTTTTCTTTGTTATTTTAGGGCTTGGGTTATCTTATATTAAGGCTTTGTAAGAACTCTTGGAATGCTCATGTTGAATAGCAGGAAATAATGTTCTGCTTTCCCCAGCATCTTATTTGTTGTGTGTGTAAGAGAATTCTTGGTCAAGAGGATCAATAAACACTGAATACCTTTGCTGTTGTATGAACATGAATCTCACAGCCACTCCTGCTGTATTAGCTGAGATTTCAGCCATTTAGACTCATTCCTTTTTGTGTCTGGTGCTATTTCTGTCAAACCAGATGAACTTTGCCCTCAGTATGAGATTGGGAAGTGTTTAATTAGGACCAAAATGAATGCTGTACCCTACTTCTCCTCAGTTTCCATAGCTTCTGTTCATTCAGTGCAAAAAAAAAAAAAAATCCTCTCTCCTATTTTAGCTGTGTTCTGTGAATGAACAGAAGGGAAGTAATAACACTTCCTAATCCCTCTTCATGTGAAAATGGGGAATATAAAACCTGGACTTCTAGCACCTTGCCCTCTCTGATTTGTTCTTGTTTGCTGCTTCTTGCCATCTCTCTCCATTTCCAAGTATGGATTTTTGCATCCTCCACCTCCACTTTATCTGTTTAGGAAACACTGATCTGATTTCTGCTTTCTGAATCCTTACTCAGCTACAATAATTCTCTGACTCTGAAGATTTTTTCTTGATTTTGTCTTGCATCAGAAATGTTTTGAATTTGGTAGGTTGTATTGGTAGACTTGCTTTAACATTTTGAAATGCAATGAAAACGTGAAGCCAAGGAGGACCATATCCATCTCCATTTTGTCACAAGTTTGTTCCATTTGTCTGCATTTGCAGTGGTCTTTGCTGGAATATCTTGATGTATCAGCCAGGTGGGATGGAAGAAAAGAAAGAATTTCCCTTGAAATGTGTATTTTTAGTGTCTCTAAAGGAACTGAGAGGCAAAGGCACAAGGCAGTCACTGGTATAAGAGTGACACTTTAATGTGCAGTGACACAACTCTCTCCTGGGTGGGATTGTCAGTCTTTTATAGACCTGCAGTAGCACCAGATTGCATTTGAGGTTTCATTCTCAGCCATCACACCAGGGCAAGGTACAAGGCTCTATTAAGAGGATGAAACTTTTCCTTCCCTTTTAACCAACAGTGCAAGAGGGTATTGACCAATGCAGGAGCACGTTCACTTAATGGGACCCCGAAATGAAGCAGAAAATTGAGCAGGTTTGGGTCGGTCTGCAGGGTTTTTTACTGGGCACTGAGGCAATCAGAACAGGAGACACAGAATCTCAAGGTCACATTTTCTTTATGCAGCTCTCCAGTGTGTAAGGACCAGAATAATAAATCTCTGTGAGATTCTGAAAGCTGAGGCTTTGGCTTCCATTCAGCAGCCATCCATCTCGGAGATGTGCAGTTCCCATCACCCCCACATCTGAATGTCTCGCATCCTAAAGGTATTGATCCTCCCAGAAATCCTCAGAGGCAGAAGAAAGACATTTCCCCTATTTTAGAAACAGGGAATTAAGACACAGGACAAAGGTCTGAAAGTCACAGAGCAAGTCTGTTGAGGTGCAGAGAACTTGAACTGTCTTCAAAGTTGTTGGGCCAAGCCAAATCCATCCTCCCCTTATCCTAAAGGAAATTAAAACCTCTACTATGGCATAACCTCAGTGGTGCTTTTAAACATTTGCTATTAAAAAAAAACAACCAAACTGATTTAAACTTCTTACTCATCACACCTTTTTCCTTTTCTATCAGCTGCATAAATATATTCTTGTTTTCTCCACTTCAAAAACAGGCCTGAAAAACCTTTCATCTTCTTTGAAGGCTTTTGGGGTTTTTGTGTGCATATTATTTCAGAGCTCCTTCACAAATTATCTTTCAGTGATATAGTTTAACTGCTTGCTGTTTCCAAAGCAGAGAAAATCTTGATCACATAGAATGCAATCAAAATATTTTTCTTTTAATTTGGTAATCTGTCTTGAGACTGTATTCAGTCAAAATAGGATGTAACAGTTTTTACATCATTCTAATCTCCTCTTCATTACACCCCATTATTTGCACACCCACGTAAATTACTATCAATTTATTACACTCTTAGTAGTTATAGAGATAAGCCAGTCAGCTGTGTTTAGCTGAGAAGGTTTAAAATTAAGTTCTTCATGTGAGTTGAAGATTTCCTGGAATTACAATGAGTCTTCTTTTTCAAGACAGACCAACCAGCCTGGGGGTGGAAGCTCCTGTCTGTGGGGGTTTTAGTTTGATAATAATTGTCCCTTAATTTAGGTATAAAGTTAGAGAAATTTAAAACTGATCAGGAATGACTAATGAAGACTGAGATTTTCTTCAGATTATGATTTTTGCTCAGATTCTAGAGGGAATCTGGGGGTCTGCAGGTTGACAACTGATCAGAAAGATCAAAGCCAAGCCCAGGAGTTACTGTGGGGTCTGGGAGACTGAGAGACTCGTTTGGGATTGGGGCAGTTACTGAATAAACCATTTAAGTCCTGCCACAGGGGAGATCTTTATGTGTGTGTGATTAAGAGCCCAAACCCAGCGTGACTATCTGCAGATTTTTCCATTATGTTCTTACCTTGGAATCCACTTTTTCACTGCTCCCCCTTTGACAATGCCTGGGAATTTGGCCTCTTTGTATGAGTCTCCATTCTGAAGAAAATCCTCTATAACAGGCACAACAGTGAAGTTATTCCTGCCAATTATTTCTCTCTCTGTCCTATATCACAGGTTCCTAAATTATAAACCTGTGCTTCTGTATTAGATTAGAGGGGAGGTATTGAGCACCTTTGTATTCCAATCCTCACTCAAAAGGTGCTGCTATTCTGGAATACACTCAAGGCTGAGTAACTTCAGTGGCACTGCCACCAGATTAAAAGTAAACAACTAATGTGCTTTATTGAGTTAGGACCATTATCTTGTTTCCCACTAATGCAATTCCACTGAGTTAAACTCATTTCTGACAACTGGAGGGAGAGAAGGATCAGTGCCAAGGCCCCATATTTCTCTCCATAGTCAGTAATTTACAGGGGGGTGGGAATACTGACAAAAAAATCCCCCAATGTCATTAAATTCTTTTGAGATCATGGTCTGAAAGTGAAATGGGAGTTCCCATGAGTGAGAAATGTGTAGGGCTTGTGGAATTAAACCTGGTGATGGTGACAAAGGATTTCAAGAGCAGACCTGCATTTTTTGGGGTAACCCCAGTCTGCAGTGGGCTGAGGAGAAGTCAGGCTGAGAGATTTTCCAGTTGTGTTTTCAAAATGACTTGTGAGAAGGAGTAAATGCAGGGAGTTTTGGTTGTTTGGTTTTTGGGGTTTTTTTTTTGATGGAAAGAAACTAAAGCAGAATTCTCTTCATCCTGCATCTTTGCAGACAAGGTTTTGAAAGGAGTCCCAGGAGGCAAGAAAGCAACCACAAAACAGGAGAATAAACCTCTTTAATATAAAGAAAGGAGAGCTGGAAGAGCTAAGGAGCATTTCTGGAGTAAATTTACACTGATAGAAGGGAAAAATTTGGAAGGCAATGATCTTTGGAAGAAAGTTCAATCACAGAAACAAAGATAGCTGGGTACACTGTAGATAAATAAATGATGCCATAAAAGAAATTCACTAGTGACAATACACTTCCTTCAATATAATAAAAAAAATAATAAAATATTTGACTGATTTAGCTGTAGAGAGGATGTTACTAGGAAAAGGAGTGGCTACAGCCCAATAATTTCTGCTGAGCCTTTGGTGTCATTATTTATCCAAATATTCCTTCAAGAAGTTGCTTTTCTCTGCCTCTTCCTTAATGAGGTTGAGAAGACTAAAATTTCCATGCAGTTTGGGAGGGTTCTGTGCTGGTTTTGCTGGGAAGGTCAGCTAAATTTGGTGGAGATCAAGGCAGAGTGTGCAGCATGACTGGTGGAACAGGAGTGAGATCTTAGGCTGATTCCTTGCGTCTCATGGGTTCAAAATGGCACAAGTCAAGGCACAGATCGTGACGTGAATCACTTTAAAAAAACTTTGAAAAAAAAATCCTCTTCCACTGTGATACTGAAAAACAAACAAACAAAAAAAAACCAGCTGAAAAACAAATTTGCAAATTTAGCTTTTATCGTTTCATAAACACTATAAATTTATTTTCTATCTATTTTCTAATTTATTTTCTTGCTCTGCTGGGTGTTTTCAAACCCCTCTCAGTTTGATATATTTCAGCAGAATTAAAAAGACAGAATTTTGTTTTCTTTTTTTCCATTTCTCTTTCAAGATTATGTAGTGAATATATTTAACAAAGCTGACTAAAGAAAAAAAGAAAAAAAATCACACCTAGTTTAAAAATATTTGTTTACCCTCCACCTTCTTTCTGGAATTTGAAAGCCATGTGAAGGATCTAAAAGTAGCTGTATCAACAACACAAGGAAGAAACTTTTATGAACATTTCCCTGGTCCCTGCTGTGGAAAAGAGTGAATTCTAGCAGAGAAATTTCATTAACACTTGAAAAGCTTGAGTAGTTCTAAGATCCAGTGTAACCCAGGTAGTTAGAGCTGTTAGAGGCCTCGCTCCTCCTGCTGCCCTCCTGTTTAATAAATTTTTCTATTTTCCCTCTTTTCTCAGATTTCATGGCAGGGCTATACCTGCTGGTATGCAAATAAAATTTCATGAGGTATTACATCAAGCTTCTGACAGATTCCAGTGGGGCTGTGAGATACAAAATAGAAAGATCTGAATCTTTCTCTCTCTGTCTTCATTAGCAGAACATAATTTGTCTATCGTTATATTTTTTTTCATAAGTTCAATAATGTTTCACTAATGATCATTTAGAAAAATGTAAAAAAATTACTTCTAGAGAGGAGAGGCTGCAATCAGCTTTTGTTGTACAGAGGGAGATCAATTCCAGACTTGACGGGGCTAATTCCTGTGCAAATCCAAAGCAAAAAGATGTTCCTTTTGCTTCATTTCATTATTAATTATAGGAACATATAAAAATAAAACCTAAGTTAGCAAATGTTTGAAACTCAGAGGACAAGGCAGTTTTTCACTTTCTCAGCTGAGAGGACTCCATCTAATTTTTGGTTTATTTATGTCCTTCCAATAAACCACAAGGAACTGTTGGTGTGAATTTGTCCTCTGGACCCAGGTCATTTTTGCAGTCTTTATTACAGTGGCCACAAAGTGTCACAGTGAAGGGAGGTATTGATGGGGACATAATAGGATTTTAAAGAACTGTCATAGATGTTAGCAAGAGGGAGGCTGGAGACAGATGAGATGAGGACAAAAAGTCTCCAAAGAAACTTCATGGAAAAGGAAAAAGAAATCCAAGGTGTTAAAGTTCGATTTCCTCTGGAAATGGAGAGAAGCAGGTTAAGGATCACAGAACCATGGAATGGCCTGGGTTGGAAGGGATCTTAAGGATGAACCAGTTCCACCCCCTGCCATGGCAGGGACACCTTCCACTGTCCCAGAGTGCTCTAAGTCCCATCCAGCCTGGCCTTGGACACTTCCAGAGATCCAGGGGCAGCAACAGCTACTCTGGGCACCCTGTGCCAGGGCCTCCCCACCCTCACAGAGAAGAATTTTTTCCCTAATATCCAATCTAACTCTGCTCTCTCTCCATTTGAACCCCCCCCTAGAGTTACAAGAGATAAAGAACAATATCTCCCAACCGGCTTCAACAGATGGAAATAGAATACACATATAGAATAGAATACAAATATAATTTTTGGTTATATTTTTCAATGACATGACACCAGAATTAGCTTAAGGAAAAGTGTATTTTGCACCGAGAGTTGTGTCAGATCTGCAAAGGGGAGCTGGTGTGGTGGATGGGGAAGCTGCAGCATCCATATATCCTGTGCTGTTGGTGACAGAGCCCCATTCTAAAGGCAGTAAGGAAAGCAATACATCATGAGGTGACTCCTGAATTTGCTCTGTGTCTCTTGTGTTATATTGCCTGACCCCCAAGACTGCTGATGTGTGCTCTCCTAAGATGCTGCTTGCATCCCCAGCTGACCTCTTCTCACTGCACCTCATTTCATCTCGGTACATTTGGGTGTAGTCACTCCATTTAGATTTTTTTTTCTTTCAGTTGAACTTGATTTTATCATAGATCCTTTACAGAGGGTTTGTTCCACTTTGTTCTCTGATTTCAAATTCTTCCTTTCAGGAAAGGCAATGAAATCTTGTGATTTCAATGAAGCTCAGTTGAGTGAGGTTTGGTCCATTTCTGTGCATTTCATGTCATCCCATTCACTTTTCCTGTTTCCGTTTTGTTCTGGAATTTTATCTTTCTTTTGTAGCATTTTTTTTTCTTCAGTTCCTCCTCCTGTCTCTTGGTTTACCTTTCTTTTCTGATTTCAGGATTTCAATGTGAATCATTTTGCCAATTGCTGTCCTTTTCACTGCGCCTCGTTTCATCTCAGTACATTTGGTTGCAGTCACTTCTTTTGCAAACTTCCTTTTTTTAATTTCAATTTCAATTTCAATTTCATTTGATCATTTCTTCTTCCCTGAGTGTTTGTTACACACTTCCCAACAGTATTTTCAAAGTTAGGGGGTCATTTGGATTTAATCAGATCTCGGAATTCAGGCAGAATTATCTACAAGTGTATTATCAGTACTGAAACCTATTCCCCCTAAGCTTTAGTCTGAAGGTTGATAGGGTAACACAAAGGTGAAAAAAAAATCTATGAAGCACATTCAAATGACTTAAAATTCAATATTGAAACCAATTCTGCATGTTACACTAGCTTCCAACTCAAATAGTAATACTAAAAACTAAATATATTTAAAAAATACCCATAATTTGATTATCAGGAATAAAGTAGGATATATCTTTCCAGGAGGAAAATAAAAATTTAAAAAATCAAATCCATTCCTTTTAAAAGGAAAATGATCACTGCAGTGGGATTAAAAAAATAAAAAAAAAAAATTAAAAAAGTATATTAGTGTAAAGGAGAAAAACAACACCAGAAATTGTCAGGGGTTTTAAAAACCCTTTAAACTCAGCAAAGGTGGGAATGTCTGCAACACTAAGATTTAGGAAGCCACAAATATCAGCACTGCAAAATCAGTCCAGAGGCAGAATCTCACTCTCTTAAATCTTTCACCTGTGCTTGTCTTTAGTAGCAGGGCTTGAAATGTTAATGAACGTGCCCTGATACAGCAGCTCTGGGAATTGCTGCCATTCCTAAATTAAAGGTGTAGGAAACGAGGCAGAGAGGCTGTGTCCTGTGACTTTGTCACCCAGCTGCCATCCAGAGCTCTTGGTGAGGCAGCAGCACTGGCACAGGAAAATTCAATTTTCCTCTGCTGCCTGCCCAGAGCCATTGAGAAGCTCCACTATCAGTTAATTTCCAATGAATCCCACTTTAAGTGGTGTTTTCAAGGACATGTAAACCTTCCGTGGCTCTTTGGGGAATTGAATGCAAATTTGTTCCTCATGCAACTCAGGCAAGCACATCATTTTTCATAATGGTGCCATAGATATCAGAAAACTCCTGCACCACCCTGGGAAAGCCACTGAGGGTTTGGATGGAAATGAGGTGGGGAGATGCAAAACATCTGACTCTGTTTGCACAGGCTCTCAACACCTTGTAATTCACATGGTGGATGAATTTTACAAAATAATATTAAAAAAAAATAGGCATTTTTTAGTTCAGTTATGGCAAAAAAAATTTCTATCTTTACAATCAATAGCTATTCTGATTTGTTTTCAAAAAAAAATAAAAAATCCAAACCTGCTATTTTTCTCCTTCCTTTCGTTTGGTTCCACCAATTTAAATAAAGAAATTCCTGGTGTTCTGCAATCATAGATCTCTTTGAATAATATAAATATTTCTTAACATCTACAAATCTGCTAGGGACAACTTTGTGTCCAGTTTATTGTGGGACACAAAATGTTTCAAACACTGACCTGATCTGATCAGCATCAGGAGCTGTTTTCTGATACACTTATCTCTCTGCTGGAAACCTTTGCTCTCTATCATAATTAATCAAAGCTTTTAAAAGTCAGTGTAATTAAGAGCAAGGCAGTTCTAATGGACCCACTGCAAGCTGTCTGCACCACATCTAAATAAAGCAACCAGTCAGTGCAATAATTTCCTTGGCACAAAGGAAGTTGTCTGACCCTTTTCTTATCTTTCATCTCCAAAAATTTGTGTGTCCATGTGCTCCTGCTATGCCAGACATTGTTTCGCCCATTTTAGAGAAAAAATGAGATGCCAAAGTGCTGATTCACTAGGGGAAATGACCTTGCTGGAAAGATGAAATCTAAAAATCAACCAAGAATAAAACCTGCTATTTGTGAACCTCTCAGGATAAGATATTTCAGCAGGAATGGATTTCTGCAGCACTGCGTACGGAGAGAGGAAAAATCATTGTTCTGTTGTGATCATTTGTTTTTCTACAGCAGGAATGCATTCAACAGCCAATTTTACAGCCATGAAACTTCATGCACCTGAAATTTCCTCTTGGAGTGTTTCTGAGGTGGGCTGGCAGGTGAATCTGTGTGAGGAGCCATAGCACAGACTTGGCATCACATCCTCCAGCTGGGGGCATGTCAGCCTTTAACCACGGGATGAATTCTGCAGGATTTGGGGGCTGAAGTGGGGCAAAATGAGAGATGAAGGGAAATGCTGATTGAATGAAACCTAGTGATGAAACTGCGTTGAATCTGGCAGGAAATATTTGATAATATGAATTATTCAAGATGCTCTAAGATGATAATATCCTAGAGTCTTAGAATGGCTTAGACTGGGAGAGACCTTAAAGACCACCCCTATGCCACGGGCAGGGACCCCTTCCACCATCCCAGGCTGCTCCAAGCCCTGTCCAACTGGCCTTGGACACTTCCAGGGATCCAGGGGCAGCCACAGCTTCTCTGAGCACCCTGTGCCAGGGCCTCAATACCTTCAAAATAAATAATTTATTTCTAATATCCAATCTAATTCCTCCCCCTTTCAGTTTAAAGCCAACACCCCTAGTCCTACCTCTTTTTGTTTGTTCTTTGAAATTGGCTTGACTTGTTTAACTTCCCCTGAGCTCGCTCTAAGTGATTGGCTGCATCTTTGATCCCTGTCACCTCCTGGAAATGTCCACATACCCCTCTTTCCAGGGCAGCCTGTGGTGCCAAGGATGTGCTCTGTGCTGATGGAGTGGCCCTGACCCAGAGCTCTCCATCAGGACCTGCTCTGGTGCAGGGATGTGGCCCCTGACAGCCAGGGATGAAGGGCTCATGCTGTGCGTTGCTGCTCAACTCCCATCCCCTCTTTTCCCTGTTTTCTCTTTTTCCCCTGAGTCAGGGAGGGCTGATCCAGCCCAGAGAAATGTCAGCAGGCTGTTTGGAATTCTGTGCTTCTCAGGATCCCTCTTATTTAGGGTATGTGTTTAAATAAGAGCTCTCAATAAATCTGACTACAGCAGATCGTTCCAAACTACTCTGAAGGCTGAATAGATTTGGAAGATGTGTAAGATCTGTATCTCCTCTGCACTGGAGGTAATGCAATGTCTTCCTAAGCCTTCCTAAACTTTGATTTTTGGCTGCTTTATTCCTGCTGCTGTGTTTTTGTGGTTTTTGTTTTGTTTTGTTTTGTTTTGTTTCAACTGGCATAGCTGCACACAGGAAAGCTGTTCAGTAATATCTTATTTTTAAGATATTATTTCTTTCATTATCTTATCAATGTGCTCATACACAGGAATGAAAATATTTGAAATACAAAGTTACATTCTATGCTACAATGGGATCACAGAGCCATTTTTCCCAAGAACAGTGAGGATCTATATTTTTACTGCCTTTGGCATTTATTTCCCTTATGCTGTGTGGCACAAGTCTGATAAAACTTCATGGGACGCGTTGCAGCTTTAAGATATTGCTGTGAAATGTTAGCCTCACCCAAAAACCCAAATGAATCCTCACACTTTGTTTATTTGCTCGGTATTGGCAACAATAATTAGCAGTAAATATTAATCTGAATGCAGAGGTGTGTGAATCCATCAGACACAGCACAGGGGAAGCCTTTGTGCTGCCTCAAGCTCCAGAATGTGACAATTGTCAGCTGCTTCACAGACAGAGCCACAGGAAGGGCACTCATGGATGAGACTCGAATGTTTTTTAAGAGATTTATCTTTTTAAGAAGATAAATTGCTGATGATTATGCACCAGTTTTCACAGAAATCCTATCAGGGGCACATGACCAGGCTGAAACAGGAATAGGATACATTAAATCATAGTATGGTTCAATATTTAAATACTGACTTAATATGTTAATTATTTAATTATTTAAATACTAAATTAAGAAATACTATGTATTTAAATACTAAATTAATAAATACTATGTATTTAAATACTATATATTTAAATAC
>VXBR01005920.1:103661-130884 GCA_013400215.1 Cisticola juncidis
CTTTTAATTTTTTTTTTTTTTAATTCCTACTGCCTTTCTTTTTTCCCTCCTTTTAAAACAAACCCAGTGATTAACTCTTCATTTAAAACTGAGTGTCTTGCATGCAGAACTTATTGCCTGGGAGTTTCTGACAGAGAGCTGGGGGATGTAGTCCCAGTTATACAATTCTTGATTTCAAGTGCTGCTCCTTCTCCCTCTTCACACCCTCCACCCCTCCAAAAGAAACAAAACCACCAGCATAGATGAAAAAACAACACGTGATAGCCCCAGTATAGACATTGTGTGACCTGAAAGATATTATGGGAAATTGCTGCTTTTTTACTGATAAAAGTAAAAACGTTTCAGGCTCTTGGGAAATAAATACGCAGTGAACGTGGAAGAGCACCAACAATATGATATTATAGGCTGTGTTCTCTTTCTAGCTCACCAATAAGAACAAAATTCTGATTACAGCTATGAATTCCATTTTCTTACTACAAAGAGACCATTTTAATACCATAGCTGTTATCAGAAAAAAAATTAAAAACTTAAATTTAAAAAGACCACAGCACAGACCGTTTCTTTTATTCATTAGCACAAGTTCATTAGGTGGAGTTCAGATTACTCTGCTGCCTTCCCAGAACATCAGCAGTGACACTCACAGGTTTAAAAGAGAGGAAATAGCCAACTGATAAATAATAATGTAATGCAGATTTTTTTCCACCCAAACTAGCAATTATTCCTGATGTGACCTAACTGCTCCTGCCTTGTTTGGGGCCATTGGGAGCTGGGGGAGTGTGAGCTCAGGAGAGCTGTGCCAGCAGCTGCTGGGGATGCTCTGCTCTCCCCGTGTGATTGAAGGGGCCTGTTGATCTCAGGGGGCTCAGGATTTATTTCCTGGGTGCTGCCACCTTCCCTGTCAGCTGTAAAACGTGGCACTTTTACAGGGCAGAGCACAGCCTGGAATTACAGGCAGTGAGTTTTACAGGAGGTGGGGAGGGGATCCCAGGAGACAAACAGGGACTCAGACTGTGGCAGGTGCCTTCTCCAGCAGGGTTCAGCAAAATGGGATTTAAATAATAGGGAATAATTATTGTGGACCCTCTTCTCTAGGAGACCCCACCTCTTTCCCTGCTTTTCCAGGTGGGTTGGGCTGGATGGTTTTTAAAGCCCCTTCCATCCCAAACTCCTCCATGGTTCTCCATAAAAAGTTCATATTCTGCAATCACAAAGTGTTTGATCTCCTCAGAAAGATATTACTGCCATATAATTTGAATTCTTTAGCTGTCAGAGTACTACTGCCAACAGCCTTGGAAGAACACAAGGACAATCTTTATTCCACACTAACAATGAAGGCTCTTTGTTGGTGCCTTTCCTTGTTTTTATTAACAGCAAAAGAATATTTGCCTGGAGAGATAAGAGTCAGTTAAGTGAGTACATGGCCTCCAAAGCTGAAGAATATCTTCATCTCTGGCAGCACTTGGTAAAAGAAGTTCACTTGAACATTCTTTGTACAAGGGAAAGGGAGGTTTGGGCAAGGGGAAAGTGATTGCCCAAGGCCACTCTGGAAAGCAAAAATAAAACCTGAGGTCTTTGGGTCCTGCCTAAGCAGCCAGTTCATTGGCAAAGCAGATATTTTGTGAGGACAGAATGTTATCTGCACAGGGTGGGATTCTTGGCATGGTCCTGTGCAGGGCCAGGAGCTGGATGATCCTTGTGGGTCCCTTCCAGCTCAGGATATTCTGTAATTCCAGCTCCAGCAGTCTCATCCAATCGGCTTTGGTACAATGTGAATACTGACAATGATCTGAATTTTAGGCATCAGGCAGCAGTGGTATCTGTGTGAAATCATTCACATAATACCTTCACACAGGCCTGAGAAAGCAGCCTGGGAAAAAAAAAGGAGGAATCTAACAATCCTTGGGAAGTGAAAGACCATCAGCAGGTGGGGTTTTTCCAATCTGTTTACTGGCAAGGATGTTTACAAAGAGGTGTAGGCTCTGAGTGACCAATCATATTCATTGTACCAAAGTCCTGTATAAAAAGAAGATTTCCATTATTTCCATGCCATCCATAAAACAATAACAACAGTACAATATAATCAATATTGGTGCTTTTATATGTCTGAAACCTTATTTGACCACAGGAACAGAATGAATGTGCAGGGATGGGGTAGAATTCAGTTTTCCTAGATTTAGCCAGGAAAAGGGCTTGGAGAAAGTTTGGCCTCATGAGACAATGACATTACCTGTGTGAAAGAAGGCTGCACATTCCTCACTTTACATCCTCATGCCCCCATCCTTATCCTGCCATTCCCCGTGACTTTGGTACAGGGGATCTGCAGCTACCTAGGAAATTGCTGCTCCAGCATGGGCAGAGCAGGCAATTTCTAGCAATTATTAATTATGTTAATGATGCCAAGGGATGAGCTGGAAAAGGCACTCTCCAAATGAAAGTGGGCAAAGTTACACATCCCTTTGATAGCTGCAGTGCCTGAGCATCTCCCCAGCAGCATCCAGGCCCTTGCAGCTCTCCTGAGTGCCTCCCCTCTCCCCAAACCAAAATAGAAAACTCAAATTTATATTAATGTCACTTGCTCATCACTGCTGCAATTATTTTCAGGATTTTTCCATGAGCCAAGTCACTTGTGGGGACTGTGGGACTTTGTGTTCTCCTCCATTCCCCCCTCTCTGTCTGTGTGTTTGGGGTGGGTCAGTGGAGAATTAAGATCTACTTGGACAATTTGGGACCAACTGACCCTGAATCTGAGACCAACTCTTTTTCCCACACCTCATTTTAAGAAGTATTTTGAAAGCTCCTGATTCATTCTCTCCTTTGTATTTAGATTATATTATAGACTTTAAAGTAAACCTTGGTAGCAAAATGTTTACAAATCGTTCTTAGAATGTCTGTAAATCCAAAACATCTTTGGCTGTGTGTCAGACAGACTTATTGATTACGAGAATGTTCTCTTGAATCACCAAGGTCTGTGTGAAAATTGGCTGCTTTAGAATTGCTCTGCCTGGTAATTTTGATGTCCAACTTGAAATTTATTTCCTGTGCCCTGGTCTATTTTTTTCACATTCACTTTCCAATATTGTTTCTTCAAACAAGCACTGGGCATAACACAACAGAAAAGATTAATATTGAACAACTGCAGTAATCTGGAATATGACCAGAGCCACTGAAATTTGCTCTAGGCTGATTTTTGAAGATTTGTGCCAGATGTTCAGATCTCTTAACATCACCAGTCCCATTTATTAGAGGATGCTTTGGATTATTTATCATCATTTGAATAAAACTTTACTTTGAGGATTCTTTCAATTGTTTAGCATCATTTGAATAAATCTTCCCTTTACTTCCAGGAAACACAGGTCATTGGGATTCAATGCAGGCAGTAATTTAGATTTTGGTAAGGGTTAGTGGTGTATTTTGTAAGGATCTTGAACACACTACCTGCCACTAAAATCATCTGTTTTCTTACAGTGAAACCTTAAGTATTCATTTTATCCTTTATTTGAGAAAATGTGGGAGGTAATCAGTATTCTTTAAATACTTTGAAATTTTAAAAAAGATTGTTTTAGTCTCTTCCAGTAGTAAAGTAAGTGCATTTTTGTTTTTACTCTCTTTGAGACTCATCCTTTTTACTCCTGCCCAGCTCATGGCTTGCACACAAATCGTGCTGCCTTCTCTTCCCTTTCATATTTTTTTCCCCTCGTTCCAAAGTGTAAATTGTTTCCTGCCACTCTGCAGGATTTTTTTCCTCCCTTAATGATATGGAGGGAGATAACTACTCCTGGTGCTGACAGAGGTAAGAGTAGCAGGATAAGTAATGCCTCAGCTGCAGAATGATATACTGCTAGTGGGAGTAATCTCCAGATTCATATCCCAAAACACTAGTTAGTCTATCAGCACTTCTGCCATTATCTCCTCGGCCACAAATCCAAACTTTCAAGGTCAGCTGTGACTGTATTGAAAATCTGGGGATCTAAGAAAAGCCCTGTGAATTAACAGCCTTTTTCTGCCTGGATTTTGTGTCTGATCTGAGGCCTCACTTTGGCTGGATCAGTGCAACAGGATAAGGGTAAATATAAAGCCTACACTGATAATGTCACATTTTTAGAGGGGAGAAGTCATTTTTGAAAAAATATCAGGTATTTTAGATCAAAGAAAGTACAAGGTCAGAGAGCATTTTGTGTTGAAACTTCTTTAATTACCCATGTGAATAAACATACACCATCAATATTGGGACCATGATCATTCATTCAGAACAAATAATTTCATTTAAGTCTGGATTTAATTGTTCCAAAGTCTTGAGTAAAAAAAGGAGTAAAGGGAAAAAAAAGACATACTTAGGTTAAAAATTCTAGCTTTAGGTATAAATAATCAACTCTAATGTGGATCAACTGAGGAACAAAGCAGGAAGTGTGGTAAGAAATCAAGAAATGTTGCTTCTGAAGAAAACTGGAGGGATCTGGGTTCTCTCTTGTAGAAAAGAGGAGACATTGTTGTAATTTAGATTTGAGGGGGACATAATATGGAATGTAAGTGCTACTGCAGAGGGGGAAGAGAAGAATAATGGATGGGAGGCTGGTGACAAACTCAAGGCTACAACTGATTTGTTGGCCAAACGTTCCTGTGAGCTTGCATACACACAATCCTGCAAACTCAGAGCTTTATTCACTGCATGGTGTAAACCTGTCTGAAATAAATTCCCCGCTGGTATCAACTCTGAGCCTCTCAGCAGAGTAGATCATCTTTTGCTTTGTTCCCGTTTCCCAGCAATTTATTAGCATGAGGCTGGCACTGATGCTTTTTCCTACACATGAGATCAGGGTCTGTAAAATTATTTGTATGAGTAAACTGTTCTTGTGTCCATATCATCAATACATTTGGAATGGAAATGCACATGCTCAAAGTAGGCTTTAACCTTCATCTTAACTTCATGAGTAATTTTTACATTAACATGCTACAGCTGTCTCAGTCTCACTATCTGAATTTAAGACTGGAAGCACACCCAGCTTCAGCAATTGCTTGCCACTCACCTGTTGAAATCTGCATTTATATTGCTAATTAATAGGAGTGATTTCTCTTCCCTAGCACTGTGCCCACTACTGTACCACCCTCATCTGAACAGGAGAAACAAATTTCCCAAAAAGTGGGGGGTTTTTGTTTGTTTTTGGTTGTGTGGTTTTTTTTGTGTTTTTTTTTTGTTTTTTTTTGTGTTTTTTTTTGGTTTGGTATTTTTTTGTTTTGTTTTGTTTTGGTTTTGGTTTTGGTTTTTTTTTGTGGTTTTTTGGTTTTTGTTTTGTTTGGTTTTGTTTTGGTTTTGTTGGGTTTTTTTTTTCTTTTTCTTTTATATTGCAATGTTTTCAGTACTTTCTCCTTTTTGTGTTTGCTCCTGTTCCCTGGATCTTGGTTTTAGATGTTTCATTATCTTATTAATGCACTCATACACAGACAGGAACAAAAACATTTGAAATACAAAGTTACATTCTATGCTACCATGTGATCACAGAGCCATTTCTTCCAAGAACAGTAAGGAGCCGTACTTTTAATGCCTTTGGCATTTATTTCCCTTATGGGAAGCACACTGGATGGATGCCTTCCTCCTTATGACCTGAAATTGGCTTTAAGCAGCCATTTAGGAGCAGTTCTGATGAAATTTTAATGACTGTGTGTGACTCTGTGCCCATGTAACTCCTCACACCAGTCACTGGTGCCACCCAGGGCAGGGGTGAGCACAGGGAGCAGCCCTGGGAGAAGGACTTGGAGGTGCTGCTGGCTGAGAGCTGGACCCATCTCTGGACCCATCTCTGGACCCATCTCTGGACCCATCTCTGAACCCATCTCTGGACCCATCTCTGAAATCCTTTGTGCCCTGGGCTGATCCCCCAGCATGGGCAGCAGGAAAGGGGTTGGGATTCTGCCCCTGTGCCCTGCTCAGGTGAGTCCTCACCTGCAGAGCTGCCCCAGCCCTGGGACCCAGCTCAGGAAGGAGCTGGAGCTGCTGCAGAGGAGGCACCAGGATGAGCAGAGGGATGGAACAGCTCTGCTGGGTGAGCTGGGATTGTTGAGCCTGGAGAAGAGAAAGCTTTGGGGTGACCTCACTGCAGCTTTCCAATGCCTAAAGAGATTAAAACAATGGAGAGAGACTGTTCACAAGGCATGTAGTGATTGGACAAGGGGGAATGGATTCAAACTGAGAGGAGGTTTAGATGGGGTATTAGGAAAAAATTGTTCCCTGTCAGGGTGCTGAGCCCTAGCACATGGTGCCCAGAGAAGCCCCTGGATCCCTGGAAGTGTCCAGGGTCAGGTTGGACAGGCTTTGGAGAAACCTGAGACAGTGGAAAGTGTCCCTGCCCATGGTAAAGGGTGGAACTGGATGGGCTTTAAGGTCCCTTCCTCCCAAACCATTCTGTGGTTGTACCTTCTGAACCTAATTTGGTATTTCAGATGTAGGGCCTCCATAGTCCCTCAGAATGCTTCTCTGAAAAATTTTCCCACAGTGTCACTTTGTGTAAGAGTCTGTATTGTTCCTTCTGATTTCTTATTTTTAGCTTTTTAGCAGCACATATTGACACCATAAAACAGCTTGGTATCCCTCCAGAGATGGTCAGATTTAGCATTTATATGAAATGGGAGAATCTTTATCCCAGTCTTGAGCTCTCTATTATAGACGAGCTTTGAATGACTGAAACAATGCCAGGAAAGGTACAGGTTTGTTATTTGCTGGATTCCTCTAGTGCTTGGACAAACTTTGCAGGCAGTAGAGTGGTCCTAGAGTTATGGATAAAGCTGGACATTTAAAACACATTGCAGTGTCTGGGATTTTCTTTGAGCACTTGAAGATCAGAGACTAGAAAAAATAATAATTTTTAATTTTCTTTCCACTTAACTCTAAATAGTGTGTTTTGATAGCAGCTGACATATGGAAAGCTGGGGGGAAAAAATTGCTTTGAAATGCAAGTAATGTTTGTCAGAAATAGAAGCCACGTAATGAAATGACAATATCCCAAACAGTTTGCATGGTGCCTTAACCATATTATTTGTTTTGATTTGACTGCAATAGAAAACACCCATCCACAGGCTCTGCCTGGCCTGTCAGTTATGTAAAATCACAAACCCTAAATCAAAGCCATCAGCTCCGTTTTTTTCTGCTGAATATCAGCACAATCAAACAGTACCACCTGCAGACTCTGTCCTGTATCTCAGACCACCTCTGCTGAGGCCAGTGAGCAGGAATGGGCTACAGGGTTAACTGCAAGTCTAAAGAAGTTTGTCTGTGGATTTAATTGGCACATATTTAATCCCACCTTTGGTTCACAATTTTCTATAGTCTGTGTACTGCAATCATACAAAAATTAGGTTGGGAGGGAATATATAAGGTCTGCAGTGAAACCTCCTGTGCGAAAAAAAAGGATTAAACTCAAAGTCAGAGCACATTACTCAGGACTTTGTCCAGTTGAATGTTAAAAATTTCCAAGGATGAAGGTTTAAACCACTCATTTGGACCTCTCTTCTGGCACTTAACTAATTAGTGGTGGCCTTGGCAGCATTAGGTTAAGAGTTGAACTCAATGGTCTTAAATGTCCTTTCCAACCTAAACAATTATCTTATTCTAAAACTTCTTCCTCAGTTTTACTTTGCTCAGTGCTTGCTGAGACACAATAACTCCCCTCCTGCTCCTCTATTCTGAGGAAAAGTAGGAAACTGGAAAAAAATCAAATTTCTATACCTGCTATGGCAATGAAAGTCCCATGTTGGAGTCTTGGGGTCCAAGACAAAAAAATTGTGCTTACACATCCTATTGATGTCAGGCTGTTAATGAATACCATGCATATCAAGGGAAAAAGAGAATTCAAATCCTGCCCAGATAACTGCATGGCTCAAAAGCTGTCTGGAGGTGATGCCTGTGGAAAAGGTTAAAATAACACTTATGAAGGAAAAGCAACAATTTTGGAATAGAAGCCCCACTCAGAGTCACCATGTCCTGATAAATCTGATCAGGATTATCCCTGGTACAGATCCAAAGCTCTACATCTGAGCTACAACAGAAACTGCATTTACTTGGAGAGAGGGAGGTGTATTTAAAAAAAAAAATCAAATGTGTTTTTATGGGATATATATTTGGAATGAATTTTCTGCAGCAGCTGAGAAAGCAACAGCTTTTCCTGGTAGATCCTCCCCAGAGCACTGTGGCTCACAGCAGTGTCACACCAGTGTCATCTTCACGATGGGGCAGTCCTGGGAGAAGATAAAGTGCACAGAGTGAACACCCAGAAGAAAGGCTTAAGTTTGCCAGGGATAAACAGTGTTCATCCAAAGCTAGAGAGAGTTGTTTGGAGTGGGTTTCTCTGCTTTTTTTCCCTTAAACTTCAGTCTGATCACAGCTCGAGCTGAGCCGTGGTTTAAAAGCTCTGAGAGCACAAAACCAGCCATCCTGTGGCTCAGCTTATGTCAGCTTATTTTGATCCAACAGGAACCTTGGAGACAGACCTGGAACTGCTCTAAACTCTTTGTGGGTGCACTTTAGTGCTCAACCCTCCTTTACAATGCCCAGACTTAAGAGCTGAAGGGAAGGGAAAGACGAGGGGAGAAAAAAACCCTCCCAACCTTTTCACTTGCTCTGTGAATCCATATGGTTTCTGAGGCAAAAAAGATGCAGTGTTCATGATGGTGCATTTGGATTCCTCAGGAAAAGCATCTCCCTCTTGGATTGATCCCATGGTGGAAATAAGGCACTGAACTTATTTTTAGGTACAAAGCAAGCGCTTCACAGACACCTCATTTAATGAGTTTCTGTGATATACTGCAACAGGGGCAAAAATCTCAAGTGCAGGGCTGTAAATGAAGTCTCCTGGCTGAGGAAGTAATTCTGTCACTGCAGTGCCCATGTAGGTTAATTCCTAAACCCAAAGCACCGAGGTGTTTTCAGAAGTGGATGTCTGTAGGAGGGCAGGCTTTCAAAAGCAACTTGTGCACCCAGAGGAGCTCCCTGTTCGCTTCCCCATGCACTATAAAAGATTTCCTGAGAGCTGTTAAACAATTAAACATTTTCTGCCTCCTCTCTGCTAACCTCAGCACCTGGGTACAGGGGTACATCCACATGAGGACTGAACCTGGGCCCTTAACCTGCTGAATAAATTCCTGTGAAGCAAATTCCGAGCACAGTTTGGGAGTTGTGACATCGCTGCCATAATTCCCAGCAGTTTGCAATCAGCTACAGCCTCACATCCTCTCCAGAGCTCTTCACTTGTGGGGCTCTAAACCCAGCAGTAATTCTGGATTTAGCAGAGATCTGTGCCCTTGGTCTGTCTGACTGTGTCTGGGGCTCATGAGAGAGGTCTGTGATTATTTGTGGACATTTTTTTTGCCTGGGATTCAGGCTTTAGCTGCTTTCTGCGTGTTTCATCTTGCTGCGTGTTTGTTGACTAAGCCTCTTAAAACATTTGACACATCAGATGGATGGTTGTGAAGTCTAAAAAATATGAATAATACCTGGTTGTTTGAAGACACAGAATAACGAGCAGAATTCTGAAAGAAGCAGAAGGTCAGAAAATGCTGGTATCTGATGTTTTATACATGCAAAACCATGGGCATAGCAGAATTAATTTCTTTGGGCAGCAAGGCAAGGAGCAAAGGAAAGAGCAGCTTAGATGGGAGAAGGATGAACTGTGAAATAAGCAAGCTTAAAAAAAATAAAATAAATATTCATGGGAAAGATGTTGCTTTTAACATTTTAAAAAAGCAAAAATTGATACATTTTAATATGTTGTAGGGATGACTGTACTGTTACAGAACAAAACACCTTTCTGATTAAAGGGTGGCTCTTAAGGGCCAAATCCTCCAAAATAAATAATAATAATAATAATAAAAATAACACATTTAACATATTTATGCTGTAGAAGCTACACAGGTAATGGTCAACAACATATTGCCTGCAGCTGCCTGCAGAATTTTAACTCTGTCCTCCTGCACACACATTAAAATAGAAACTTAACTGGCAATTCCTCTTGAGCCCAGGTTATATGAGTATTTCTTTCTTATTTCATACAAAAGATGTAAGAGCTTTGCATTCAGCAGGGAGCAGAAGATTACAGATGCAGCCTGTGTAATGTTCTCCTCTATTTTGATCACACCTTAAATTCTGTAGGTACTAAATGAAGGAATGAAAGTAAAGGCTCTGTGTGTCCCCAGCTGCTGGAATCCATGATCAGTGGGATCTCTCATATCATATTCAGCAGCACAATGTTAATCAAGGTCACTGTCTCCTTTTTTTTTTGTAGTGATTAAGGGTCTTGTCAGAGAAGATGTATTTCTTTGATTGTTTACGTTATTCACATCTAATAGGGACTAAAATCACTCATTCCCAGCTAGATGTTCCAGCCTGAGGCAGTTTAAATGGATGCTGTGACTCCAGCAATGTTTTTAGTTCAATTTTTGCTGTACACACACATTGTGTGGGGTTTGCAGTGAGGCACACTGGGGTTTTAAGGATTATATGTTGCCATTGGGCACATTCCCTTGATTTGTGTGTTTTGATCTTCCTTGTCTCCACCAGTCCAAAATCAGTTTGAGGATGATAAACAGAGTTTTCCAGGCATCCTTCACCTCACCTGGACTTGAAGGTCTCTGTTACACAGAATTTCTGAGAGGAGGGAAAAATTGTGTCTGCTAATTTGCACAAGAAGTTCATTATTCAAAATGCACAGCTAATTGGCAGCAGCACACCAAAGGAGAGTTGGCTATTTTAACTGCTGCTGGGGAGTGTGTGGACAACCTTACAGAGTCCCTCAAAGGATGAGAAGTTGGTGTGAGGATAGCAGAGAGGGTTGGAGGCTGGAGCACAGGAATAGAGAAGTTGCAAAGGGAATTAGAACAACTTTCCTTCCACTGCCTGTGTCCACACCGAGAGAGGACAGAGAAGAATCTTGGGGTTGCACCATAAAAGGTGAAGAAGCAAAAGCCCCATGTTTCAGCAGTGGGAACTCACACTGGTTTTTAGGAAATTCATTTTCCCTTCAGCACAGGAACAGAGGCTCAGCAGGTAGGGAGCAGAATCACAGACCCTGCAGATTTTTCGAACTCCAGAGTTGCCCAAGAAGGAGACAGGACTAAGGGAATGGCTTCAGACTGGAAGAGAATAGGTTTAAATGAGATATTAGGAAAAAATTCTTTCCAATGAAGGTGGTGAGGCCCTGGCACAGGGTGCCCAGAGAAGCTGGGGCTGCCCCTGGATCCCTGGAAATGTTCAAGGCCAGGTTGGTTTGGGCTTGGAGCAACCTGGGACAGTGGAAGGTGTCCCTGCCCACGGCAGGGGGTTGGAACAAAATGATTTATAAGATCTATTCCCACCCAAACCATTCTGTGATTCTGTGAAATCTGATTTATCTCTGAGGTTATCTTTGAGGTTGCAGAGCAGACCTCCAGAGTTGCTTCTGGTCATGACTGTTGTGTGATTCTGAGTTTCTTGTTGTGTGCAATCTCTCCTGGGGAAAGGGAGATCCCCTCTGAAATAAAAAGTGGCACTGGAGAAGCAGCAAATGCAGTGGGTCTTAATTATGAGGATGAGATCAGAGGGCTTTCATCAGCTCAGTTCAGAATGGTTTCATGTGACACAGTTCAAAAGTCAAGACAACAAAAGCTGCAGGGATCTATAAACACCTTGGAAATCCCCAGGAGCTTTCCAAAGCATGTATCTTCTGTTAATAAACTGAGCATTTCTAATTAGTGTAAGTGACCACAAAACTCTAACCAAGGAGCACAAATTAGAGAAAGCACACAGCCTAATTTAATGACTCTAGAAGTTATTACCTGCCTGCACCAAGCCTGACACGAGGAGGGTATTGAGTCAATTATGTGGATTGAATGAGAAATGTGGTGGGTTTGTGCCAAGGGGAGGAATGAGAGGGGAAGAGGGGGGAGTAGCTCATTTACCCCAGATCAGAAATCCATATGCTTGTTAACCAGGCACTGGCTACATCCCAACATGAAAAATGAAGTTTACATTGTGTGTGTGAGCCGGTAATTTGCATTGATTTGCACATGATTTGTGTCTAATTTGCTAATCATTAAACTCCACGTGATATGTAAATAGGCAGAAAGTTAAAACCTCAGCTTTAAATTCATTCACTTTGACAATTCAATCTGGTTGGCAGGAGTTGCCTTCCCTCACACAGTCTGGGTACACTGAAGGTCACACTCCATGAAAGACTTGCAAAAATGCTTTTCTCTCATTGGTTCCTTCTATTGTTCCTGCCCAAAGACAGAGAACTTTTCCAGCAGTGACCTATTTTTTAGGAATTCTTGAGATGCTTGGAATATTCCACAGCCATTTATATGACTTGTGGGCCACCTGTAAGACTGGCCAATACAGCTAATTATCCCTCTGAGATCCCTAAATATGGATGGGATGCAGAGCAGTAAATGTAGGAATGCCAGGAGTAAAAACAGCTGCCTGAAGGCCCTGCAAGATTGGTGCTAATGTGAGCAGGACCAGGCTGCAAATCCACAACCAGACCTTCTAATATTTCAGGTAAACATAAAGTGTTTTGTTCTAAATGTGTTTAAATGCAAAAGGGCAATCACTGTATGGCAACATTAGGTTAAAAAAAAAAGTAGCAATTTGTCAGGTTTTTTTTTTTTCTGAGATGGAAATAAGAGGTGACTAAACAGGGATATTTGATATCAGTACTCAACTACCTAGGGTGATTTCAGGATCAGGAGAAATGCTGATATCAAAGCTGGAACAAAAAAAAGTATGAACAGGTTTCAAAGATCAAATGGGGTTTGACCTCCTGCTGAAGAAAGGGTTGTCAGCAATGTATGCAGTGTTAATACATTTAGCTGGCTGTAGGAATATGTTAATGTTTCCTGATGTCCTAGGAGACAAAAAATGGTATGTAAATTAAGTTGATTCATGTGTGGGTTGTTTGTTCTTTAAAGCAATGAAAAAATTGATCAAGAACATTTTAACAATACAAAAATTCATTAAGCATAACTCGGTGAATGGAGCACTGGAATATAAACTAAAATAATAATTTTATTCTCCCTTGTTTGCCATGAGTCTGTAACTCCTCAAACTGAGCAATAGGGGTAATTAAGTGTGACAGAGGGTGGGGAAGAGTGGACTGTGTGGAGTTAATGAACACCAGTCAATAGATAACTCATCAATGGAGCTAACCCTGCACCAGTGAGGCCACTGGAAATATTCATCTTCACTGGGTGCAAAACCAGACCTTGGAGGGTGAGGTCAGATGGATCCTGCCAGAAACACCCTGGATCTCCTTCCATGTCACTGCCCTGAGCCCTGCAGCCTCTGCAGATTGGACTGTCCATCGATTTAACACTATTTTCATGGTCTTACAATGCAAATGCTGACCTTGGTAGGGGAAGGTTTGCACTTTCTGACTTTTTGTTTTGCGGTTGCCAGCGTAGCAATTAATGCCTACTTAGTACAATCCAAAATTAGTCACTCCTGAAAGTAATTATGTGCTAATTATGCAATTATTTTATTTTATATAGGCAGCAAAAAAATTTTAAAGTACTTCAATTATGGTTTCTTCAAAAAATCAAGTCAACTACTACTTGACTTAAATAGTAATTTATAAAATAATTTGTCACTTGACATTTTAAGACTCATGGGATTTTTACAGCATTCTTATTGTGTATCTAACAAAACCATTTTTCTTTATCTGCATTTTTCCCCCTAGTGTTAGAAATTTCATGTGGTTTCACCTTACCTATCTATCTGAAATTAGCAGGTATGTTTATATAAATTGCTTATTATCAGATTAGTATATGTTTGCCTGACTCCTAGCAGTTTTGGTGGAGTTGGAAATAAACCTTTTAGACACTTTTGAAGTAGGGGAGGCAGAATAATTTTGTTTGTCAGGCTGATCAGATCAGGTTTTTTATGTACCTGATGCTTCCTTTCCATTTTATGATTTTGAATCTGCTGACTATTGTTGCTCCATTTGTCAGAAATGGCAAATGGAGAGAGAGAAGGGTCAAAACTTTTTGTGAGAATAAATAGGCAAACAGCCCAAACCAGTGTTTCCAACCAAAGAAAACCAAATAAACTCCACCTGTTTTGTCTGGCCAGCCAGTATTTCCAGGAGCACATCCTGAGTGGAGAATGGGCAGCTTTAAACCAGGCACAGCTCCCCAGGGAACAGCCCAGATCCATGGCAGGGCAGCAGGAGCATCACAGGGACTTTTCATTTACTTATTATTGCAACAGGGAAAAGATTTTGGGAACAGATGATGAGGGAAAGCAGTAGGAGATGGGACTCCAATACACAGGAACACCGGAATTTCTAGTTCAGCTCCTTATGAATTCCTTTAATTCCCCTTTAAAAGATGTCTCCACAGTGCTTTATCTCCATAAAATTATTGTTCCAGACAGTGTCTGCTGTGCTCAGAGGGATACTCTCATTTGTGTACAGGAAACAAATAGCATCAATCAAATCACACTTATGACTCTTTCTGCATAATAATACAATAACAGGGGTCAGATTTAGAGTTACTCAGACCAAATGGTAATTAGGAGTTCAAGTGCATTTGAGTCTTATTATTGTAAACAATTCGGAAAGATATTCACAGAGAAATTACAAAATAATGTTTGATGGCTGGGAATTTAAAGGCAGGGAGGGGTAGATTATAAAGCCAAGATTTTAAGTGCTTGTTGACTCTAGCACTGAATAAGTCTTTGTTGATACTAAATGAATTTTTATACTAAAAAAATTATATATTCGATACTAAATGAATTTTTATCAGTATCAAAAATCAATATTAACGTATTCACATTTACTAAAAAGGATTTTGGCAGAACTTTTGTAGATCCTGTACAGAAAAGCCAATCTTTACAAGAAAGCTGCCCTCTCTCTTCCCAAATGAAGATTTTTGATCACCCTCTTGAAGTGTTGCTGGTTGCTTGCATCTATTTGCTCTGGATATGGTCACTCTTTTGAAAGTTTTATGCCATTCTTGTCAGTAAAAGCACAGCTGAGGAGAAGAGTGAGATGTTCCTGGAATGCTTGATCCCATCCAGCAGTGCTCAAACCCAGCACTGCTTCTTGCTCTGCCCTGAAGGAGGTTGTGCTGAGCAGTGGGGATGTCTGTGTGTCTCACAGGAGATTTAAATTGAAATAAACATTCTGTAGGGACTGAATCTTTATCAGCTGCTGCACAAGGAGTTGTGGTGTGTTGTAAGGTGTCTGCTGATACTGAAAAATGAAAATATTCTCTAGAATTTATCTCTTCCTTCAACACCTCCTGCATTCAGCTCCATTATTGTGTTTTTGCCTCCCTGGCTCGTGCTGCAGTCATTGACTGGCAGGCAGAGACCACAGCATTGCCAATTTACATTTGCAATCAATAGAGCACTTTGGTTTTCAATTAAATTATTAACATGCATTTGATAAACAGCAAAGTTAACTTTCAGCTGACATTTATGGCTGTGCACTGGAGCAGAAACACTTAAAATCTGATTACACAGAGCTCTTCCTGGATGCATCTGTCATACACACCTCTGCTTTCCACTCTCCTCCTTACACACCACTCAGGACTGCTCCCCTGCTGACAAGCTCCAAAATGTTTTTCCTTCTGACTTCAGTGAAAATCTGCACATTATTTTAATTGAGAGCTAGTTAGCAAAAAAATGAGGAGCTTGGACACACCCAAACATAAGGATGGGGTGCAATTTCCTTAGTGTCCATTGTCTGGGAACTTTGTAATTGAATTAACCCTAATGTTTGCTTTGCAAAGCCCCTTTTGGTGATCACTACTAAATTTTGTTCAAATTTAACTGGGACAGAACCTCTTTTTCTGTGACCCTTTGGGATGTGACAGCTTGAAAAGACATGGAACAGGGGACAGTGTGCCTGGTCACAAGAGCACAAGGAAAAAATGGAAGCAAACAACTGGAGAGCTGTGAGTTCAAGGGGATAATTTCCCCTCATTTCAGAGTGGGTAATTCTATTGCTTTGAGCTCCAATGAGCTGTCCCAAATTCAAGCCTCCAGCTGGGGTAACTGTGAGAGCACAAATGCAGGAGGAAGGCTGTGCTTGAGCTAGGGAGAGACCAGAAGAAACTAAGAGTGAGATTCAAAAGAAATTAAGCTCTGCAGTGAAAACAGAGTTTTACTTCCATATCAAAAGAACAGAGGGTGGGGGGAAGAAGAGAAGAATAGCCAACAGGCAGAAGAATTTGGAATTTTGAGAGTCTTAAAAAGGGCTGGAGCACAACTGTGGGGTTATTTTGTGTATCAAGTATTGCAAGCTTAAATCCTAGTCCTGGAAAGAAAAAGAATCTGTTTTTATAGCAGATGGAGGATTTCAAAGTTGTCAGCCTTTGGGATGCTCTTATGTATTTACATATTTTAACTTCTACCTCTTTTAATGATAAAAGAAAGAATAGTGAAGGACAAAAAAAAAAACCCCCACTTAAGAATGTGAAACTATTTTTAGGGAGCATCAGAATAAAACATTAAATCAGGAAAAAAGTAATCCAGTGGACAAGAAAACCAAGCAAATTTGGTGGCATATATTTTAATTTTTTTACAGCAGTGAACACATAAAATTGGACTATTTGAATTTATTTTGAAGTTTGGTATTTTGAGGTTGTGAGATTCTCTCTGCTGAATTAGTACTCAAAAAATTATGGATGTATGTTGGAAATATTAAACAATTTTCAATGCTAAATACACTTTAATGAAGAACAAAATAGATTGTCATGTTAATTCCTTCTGGTAATTTTTTCCCTTTATAATTTTTTTTGAGTACTGAGCAGATCAGGATTTGAATTGTGTCACAGTGGAAATAAGTTACTACTCTGTTCACTAAAATAGATTTGTTTAATTTGCTGAGATGAATCATTCAGATGTGAAATCAAACATTCCACCTGCACTTCCTTGTTAAGACATTTGGCTTTTCTCTGCTGTTAAACTTTCGGGTCTTGCAGCTTCTTATCTTAATAGCAATCAAAAGTTTAAAGAAGTGCATTCCTAGATGCAAATTGATTCTGTTAGCACATTGCAAAGGAGAGGGGAGAAGGGCTGTTGTGATACAGATCCTTTTGCAGTTGGAATGGGCTGATTTACGTGGAAAGAGTCTATTGCAGGTCCAAAGCATCGCCCACCTGAGTGGGAATGATGCACACAATTCCTGTTGACATTTTGGAATCAGGAATGGCATCATGGAGTAATTAAACTGGCCAAAGGTCTCTGAAGATGTTGGCAATAAACTCACATTTGCTGAATGTTCATTTCCTGGCTGTAAGATCATCTTTTATTGCAGAAATTAATTGTCTTTTTTAAAAGAAAAACAAAGACATATTTAAATTTTTGAGTGAAAAGAAGCTCCTTTTTTGTACAAAACTGGATTTTCTCCCCATCATCAAATGGTATCTGAACCTTTTTTCCCCACTATATTTTAAAATTAAATATGGAGATTTAAAATTTGTTATACTATATAGGTTTTTATCTAAAGTGAAAGAGGACACAGGGCCTTGTCCTCAAAAACTGTTCTGTCCCCAGAGCTAAAAAGCCCCCATGCTTTCATGATCAATGATAATCTTTAAGATACATGTCTGCTCTGCTCAGTAACTTCTGATTTCTTTAGCTTGGTGTCTTAATCTGTTTTTTACTGAATATTGATTTCAGTTCACTTCTTTTCTGGAGCTACTGTACCAAAGATTATCTTTCAATAGACTTCAAGCATGAGTGGCTTAGTAAAAGTCTCTCATCTTATTAGAGTTTATATTCTTACAGCAGGCTCTCCTTCTCTTGTGGCACACAGGCTGGAACTGCAGACAGATATATCTGTGAAATTTCTCTTAACTCTTTGGGTAACTGCTGACCATGACATTGAAATCTGCACTTTATTTTAATAGGAAATGCAGATATTATCTTCATGCTCGTATTTTGCTTCAAATTTTGTATCAAGTTTTAATTAATATGATTTCTATCAGAACATTTCTGAAAAAAATAAGTATGCAATGTTGCTTGCAATCTGCTGGGAAAGGCTTTGTTTTTTTCAGAATAATGTGGAGTGGTGGACAGTGGAAAATTAATTAGGAGGATTCAATTATAGCCAGGTAGGCTGATGTGTGATTAAACAGCTAGTGTCCAGGAAAGCATTCTAATCACAACATAGCATTTCCTTAATCTCAGGTAAATTTAATTAATTTCAGATGTGTGTTGGAGTGATGGTTTGATGACCAGTTTGGTGACAGAAAGGGACTCAGCATCTCCAAATGAAATGACTGGAGATAACCTCTTGAATTAGGGGTAAAATTCCTGAAAGCACCAAGGTGCTTGGTGTGAGTTTTGCTGCCCAGTTGTGATCCTCAAAACTTATAAACAATTTAGAAGGTTTGTTACGTCGCTCATGTGTGATTTCCCTTCTGTGAGATCCTGTCCTAACACACATTTAGCACTGCACACCCAACCCTGTTGGACCTTCAGCCACTCCAGCTTAGAAAGACTGAAAAGGCTAAAAAAATCATGAAATCCAAGCAAAGCCAGGCAGTGTCACTGTGCAAAAGAGATTTAAAGGGTCTTTGGAGGAGTCAGGCCAAGAGCTTGTGACAGAGGGGGAAACAGGAGTTCAAGCTCTCTCTTCTGGGAATGTTTTCTCTGTGTAATAGCAAAAGTCATCCCTGGACTTTCTGTAAGGTGATTTAGTGCAAGGATGCTTCTCTCTGGCTCCTGGGCAATTCTGCAGCTTAACCTGTGCTCACAGGAAGGTTTGGGTTTGATCTTCCCAAAGCTGAGCTCTCCAAACTGCAGGAAGCAGCAACCCTGGGGTAAAGTTGGGTGTCCCTGTGGTACAGAGTTCCAGAGAACATCCCCTGGATTTTGTGCCTCCAGTTTGCCATGTGGACACCTCAGACCAGACAGAAAAATTGTCATATCTGTCTCTCTAAACCTGGAAGCCATTAAAAATTCACTTTATAATTAGCACACAGTGGGAGTGTGATAAAGTCTCTTCAACTGTAGTGGTCTGAGTAAGCAGTTTCATGCCTGGATGTGCACGCAGCATTTACACAACTCTTATCTTCATTTAGGGGAAAAAAATAGAGCAAATGTGAGGATCTCCTGTCTGGGACTGAGATATTTGGATTTTTGAGAGTCTTAACAAGGGCTGAAATACAACTGTGGGACTATTTTGTGTATCAAGTAAACAAAGAATGCCAATTGTCATGATTAGTGAATCTGATAAGGAGGAGAAAAGCCCTGTGCAGCTGTGAGGAAGGCTGGACATTAGACACATGCTCTGCAGGATGCTCTTGGGCAAGTGCTTCTCTTCTAGAAATCCCAGGAGCAGTCTGGGTTCTTTGCTCTGATTTAAGAGTTGCATAAGCTGAAAAGATCCCAAATGTCTGTGCTGTGATGCCTCTGAAAGACCCTGGAGGATGCTAAGTCGGATTAAATTGGTTTAGTTTTGCCTACAGACCTTTTCTTGGAATCAGACTGAATTCAAATAACAATGGAACTGCAGAGCAATAAGCTCCCTCTGCAATCCAGCCCTCTTGAAAGCCTTTTGGGTTATTAAGAAATAAGAATATAAATTCCTTGAGAAGGAATAAAATACATTTTACCCACTTGAAAACCCAACTGCTTAAATAAAAAAAAAAAAAGAGAAAACAAAACCCACCCAAACACCTAGGGGTTTATTCAGAATTCGTGCAGAATCCTAAACTGACTTGATCAAAGAAATAGCAGTTATTATTCCTTCTCATTTTCCTCCTCCCCCGTAGAATGAAGACAAACAGTGGAGAGGAAAATCCTCATCTTTAATTTGAACTTTATAAAGCCCTGACAGATCCATCTGCTTCATTCTTTGTAGGAAGGAAAAAAAAAATAAAAAACAACATGCTAATGATTCTGACTTCATTAATCATTAAAAAACAAATTATCTGAATTCTACCACATCACAGAATATAATACACAAAAGATTTCTGCATGTGGTGTCTTGCTCATAATTAATGCTCCTGTCTTTTGTGAAATTACATCAATGAAGAATATTTCCCTTTGCAAGTTTAGGTCATATTTCTTCATTTATAATTTTATTTTGTTGATTGGATTTTTGGGGGACCTTTTTTTAAAATATATTTTTGTGCTTTCAACATAAACTCAGACTGCCTTGTAACAGTCAGGTTTTAGTGACACTGTTACAAAATCAGACAAGTCACACTTGATAAAATATTCCTGTTGTGTTAAGAACCAACCTTTGTTCTTAAACTTTTTTTTAAAAAACTCTAGTTTTGAAGTCAAAATTCTTAAAGATTATTGAACTCTTGGTATGTGTAACAAAAATTGCTGTGTGAGAGTATCTGATACGGGGATTTAGAGCGAGTCTAACTCAGATAAACTGAGTCTCTCACTCTGCCTCACTGGGGAAACATCTTGGTAAGAAAGCAAACAATGGGTGCTCTTCTGATTCCAAATTTGCTAATTTATCACCTTGAGATTTCAGCCAAAAAAGGGCTAGGTTTGGGCTTGTTTGTAGTTTTCTCACTGGGGAAGTGGACTTCACAAAAAGGAAAATAAGTACACAACCTCTTATCTCTTCTGAGTGTATTGCAATATATACTATATAAAAGAAATATATACTATATAACAGAAAAAACACAGTCATAGAGTCACGGAGATCTTAGGGTTGAAAGAGATCTTAAAAATCAGCTGGTTCCAACCTCTCCTGCACTTTTCCCTATCCCAGATTGCTCCCAGCCTTATCCAGCCTGGCCTTGAACACTTTCAGGGATGGGGCAGGCACAGCTCAGTCCAACTTCACTGTGTCCAACTTCTTTTCCAAACACAGCAGGGCACAAGTCTGGCTTTGTTCTTTTAGAAAGAATAATATTTTTGAACACCTAGGGGAAGGACCAGAGAGCTGGATTTACTGATGAGCTCTTCAAGTTTAGGGAGAATTTGAACTGTGGAAAGTTAAACCATCACAGTACCTTAGGAGAGGAAAAAGCACCTCATGACATTTGCACTGGAGCTGAGTGAAAATTGCAAGTAATATTCACAAACTTCCTTGTCTGGAATATTCATTGTCTGGAATATTCACTACCACATCCTCCTCTTCTCATGCCCTGGACAAAGTTTGTTTTACTCTACAATTTACATCAGGGGCTCCCAGTGGAAATACTTGTTACCTCACTCCTCTGATCCTATTACTCATTTTTACCACATATCTGTGAGCTCTTCTTTTCCACATCAAACCTAACCATTTTTTGGTTTTGTTTTAAGGTCCTTTCTGATCTGACTTCTGTTGAGCTTCCTAATTTCTTTTAGTATGGTGAGAAGTAGTAATTCTAGCCAAATTAATTTTCCTATTTCTTCTTTTCTAGTTCTCATGCACAGACAGTTTGCACACAGAAGCCAAATGATCAGAGAATATGTACTCTGGACTGTGCACTGGACTCTAAATCATTTCCAGACTAATCCACACAGTGTTCGCTCCTGTTCATTTTTTTGTCAACTAAGTCTTATTTAGTGAACATAATGTTCTAAAGGTTCAATAATTTACAGGAGTTCAGGTGTTTTATGTTCTTGATCATGTTCCATATCCTGTGTCCTCTGGATTGCTCATAAATCTGGGCTGGTTGGTTGCCATTTTCTCAGTGTTTCACTCCGGGGAAACTGCAGCCTTTGTGGGACAGAGATGGACAGTTCATCACATTTCCAGTCCATTGGGATGTAACATCTGAACATGGGACTGCTTACTGTCCTCAGATGAATAAGACATTCATAATGGAGAAAAAAAAAAAAGATTTTATTGAAACTGAAGAAGTTTTTTCCCTTTTTTTAGCTGGTCACATTAATTGTAAACTCAGTTTTGATTTCCTGATGGGTTGAGCCTGCTTTGGGAGTAGCAGCATCAGCTCTTTCCCCCTTACTTCTGGTTTTTGGAAGGAGGAGACAGGAGAGGAAGGGGGAAATACTGGCATTAACTCTTGCCTGTCTCTAACAACAGTCTGAGGATGGGAAAAAAAATTAAAGGAAAACGTTTTACTGCCCTTAATAAAGAGACCAAGGCATTTACTGAAATGCTGTTCCAGCTCTTCTCCTGCTACCCAGCAGTACATGGGGATAACAACCCTCCATCCAAGAAGAAAGTTGTTTATTTTGAGCTTTCATTGCTTTTGAGGCTGCATTTGTGAGCATTTTTTTCCATTTAATATGCCCATGGGTTATAGGGTAGTAGATTTTTTCTGGGATGTTACACTAAACCCTCTTCTTCAACAGGCCAACATAAAAATAGCAAACTCCCTCTTAAAATTAGTGAAACTCTTTATCCATACCTTATCAAATTATTTCCAAATGCTCAAATCTATTATCTTTAAGGTTTCACTTCAACATAGTTTTTATGCCATTTATTTTGCTTGAGGGCATTTTTATTACACTCCATTACAGTTATAGAGCCTGCTGGCACAGTTAATAGATGATATAACCTGGTGGCCACAGCCGCTATTTAAGTTCTGCTTTAAATATTTTTATTTCTAAACCAGTTATTTTAAAGTGGTATCCAAACTGTGCTTAAAGAAGCTGGAGTTTCACAGATTTGTGTACCAGGAAAATGGAATTATGGTCTTTGACCGTGCTGTTTTTCCTCTCAGAGGCTGTGGGTCCCCACATGGTGAGAGCTAAATCACATCCATATGAGAGTACCAGGAGGAATTATCATTCTCACTGCCCAGAGTTTGACCTTTCTCCTGGCACAGCTGTCCCTTTTGTCTAAGATATAGTCAGGCAATCTGGTTTCCATATTCAAGAAATAATTCTTTGGGTTCTGTCCATATACTTTTTCTCATTGTGCTTTCAGTAGTCAGACTCACAGAGATTTCACAATCACTTCGAAGAGTTCAGTTTGCAGACAAATAACCATTTGATATTGAGTCCAAAATTACCTTCACTGAATTTCCAGCTGTGTTTTTCTTCTTCTGTTTGCTTTTTTTTTTTGTTTTATTAATGAAGTCTGTCCCATCTCTGCCACCTTAAAAATGAAAAATCCTTTCTTTTCTTAATGCTCAGTTTTCAAATGCACAGAGATAGTTATCATCTCTCTCCCCCCAGCCATCATTCCACCACACTGTACATAATTAGTTCTTTTAATCTTTGCTAATAAAGCATCATTTCATTAAAAGCCAGCAAGACACTTATTATAAAATGAACTTTCATTCACTTCAGCAGAACTATGTCCATGAAAATATAGCATGGACAAAGAAAAGCACATGTCAGAGCAGCCCTGAGTGTCGTCCTTGCCAATTTTAAAGTGGGCAGTAGGTCCTGCAGGTAGTAGAAGAGGTTTTGCACAATGACATCCAGATGGAATCCCTGATTAGCTCAGATTTCCTCCCTCCTTGGTCTGGAGCTTTACAGACAATCTGGGCAGAGAGAATGAGCACAAATAAAGGGCTTGATCTCCTTTATTTTTTTGGAGAAAGCAAACATGTAACACCATCTTTGGTGGTGTTTATGGTATGAACTGCAGGCTTTCCTGAGCTGTTCTTTTCCCTATTCTTTTCCTCTTGCTTCTTGGCAGAAATACTCTCTATGCTACCTTGCATCACTTTTCATGGAAGTTTGATGTGTAAACACAAGACAGATGTGCTGTACTTTTCTGCATAAACACAGGGTGTTCATGTCAGAAAGAAAATAAAAGCTTATTATGCTTAGAATCTATTGTGCTTTTATGCAAGAGCAAGACTAGGAAGCATCACAGAGAGAGATTAACTATTACTTTTGTAAATTGGAAAAAAGATAATTCTCCTTAATCTCACATTTCTTACCTATTCAGTTTTTTTTTGTTTTTTTTTTTTTTTTTCTTTTTTTTCTTTTTTTTTTTTTCTGCTCAAGATTAGGATACAAACAACCCCTGGGATTCAGTGTAAAATGATGGAATCACAGAACAATTCATCTGACAGGTTGGAAGGGAGCTTAAAAGATCACCTGGTCCAGCTTTTGGAACTTAAATGGGATTATTGAGTCCCCTACCCTCTCACCTTTAAGTGCCAATGATGGGGACTTTACAACATTCCTGGGAAGGTTGTTCCAGAGGTTGATTGTTGCCCTGGTTTTTCTGAGTTTTTTTAAAGCCTTCTACTTGTTCATAAGGTGGAGTCAGTTCTTTAGCTTCTGTACGATATTAAGGGTCAGTTTTTCACTTTCTCACACGTTGGAATATAAACAACATTTCTTGGTTTTGTTCACTGTCCTTTCTTTACATATTTCCAGCCTGAAAATAATGTTGGTTGACAGCTGGTCTGGCCAGTGGGGTGAAGGGGTGGTAACCCCAGAAACGCAGACCTCCTGCCTTCCACAATTGTATAAAAACAGAAGAAATAAACAGGCTCGTCCTTTTTTTGGGGAGCAGCTCTGCACTGCAGACCTCCTGCCTCCATGTTGTTGCTTTGCCACTTTCACAGTTGATTGTTCTCAATGTTAAATAATTCTTTTCTATTCCTGGATGAATCCTCTCCTGGTACAACTCATGTCTTTTGTCCCTTGCCCTCTCCATGGGCTCCCTGAGAGCCTCCACCCTCTTTGTAGTCACCCTACAATTCTGGAATTCTGTGATGAGGGTCCATCAGATCCACCCTCTCTCCAGGGGAAAAAGACCCAACTTATTCTATCTTTCAGCCCTTTGAAAAATTTTGAGGGCTCTTTCGGGCCATCTCCAGTCTGTCCTCACCTTCCTTGAGTTGTGGGGACCACTGTACTCCTGCAGTCACATCAAAAACCAGTTTGTGTCTCTTTTATGAAAAGAATACATGGGATGATATTATTTCAGATCTAATAAGATGGATTTGCTCACAATGCTTTTAAGTTTTGGTGGGTTTTTTTTTTTTTAATGTCTCATCATTGATCCATATCTTTCTTGGCTAGTGTGTTTTAGAGTTTTAAAGCTTCTCTCCTGTCTTCCTCAAACTCAAACTTTTTTTGTCCTCAGGGAACTATTTTGTTTCTGTGTTTTTTTAGCCTGCTGCTGAGGGGAATATAAGACTATAAAGTCTCTGTGGAAATTCTGCCTTGCTCATTATTCATTACCCTTGCCACTGCTGATGGTGACAAATGTCATTACTTTAATGGCCATCGTTACCCATTGTCATAATTAAGGGAGATCATTTGATGACACCAAATATAACATTCCTTAATGCATCAAATTAGGAAAAGATGTCATGACCAGGTACACAACTTCACCCATAATTTTTAAAGATGAATTAATAAATTAAACACTTTCTCCTCATTAATATGACAACATCATCATTTCAAAAGTTCAGAGGGGCAAAGAAATAGTAGTATTTTTTTTTTATAAAATACCAGATGGTATTTTTTTCTTATTTCCTCCCAGTTAGGTGATGACATGGGAGGCTGGATTCCTCCACCACTTTGGGGGGCTCACCAGAATGTTCCATGATTGCCAGTTATGCCTGGCTTGTCCATGGCTGCACTTCTCTAAAGAGTCCATTAGTGAAGTCATCCCCAAGTCAGTGTAGCTCAATCACTGTTGGAGGTGACAAATGTATCCTCAATTTAAGTGACAAGGATCTGGATCTCTGCAACAGATGGTTGTGACCATGGACCAGTATGGATGGTCTGGCAGATATTTCAGAAGGCTGAAGAAGGCTCTGGACCATTCTTGACAGAAACCCTGCTGTATGAAGTAGCAGTGCTCAGTAATAGAAATGGAAATAATCCTGCATAACGGAGAAAGATAATGAAGGTCTGATCGTGGTGTCAGATTCTTCCATTTCAACAGGTGGGGTCCACAACTGAGAAAGATTCTCCACTTTTATTGGGTAGGTTTACTGGATGGACACTTATTTGGGCTGTGTGCTGATGGTCTTGAAGTTCTTTGAGATCCTTTAGGCCATCAGTGATGAGATAGAAGAAGGAATTTTTCTGCAATGAGGGTGGTGGAGGTTTTCCAGAGAGGTGGTAGATGGCCCATTCCTGGAATCATCCAAGGTCAGGTTGGATGGGGCTGTGAGCAGCCTGGTCTGGTTGGGGATCATGGAACCATGGAATGGTTTGGGTTGGGAGGCACTTTAAAGATTATCTTATCCCACCCCCTGGAATGGCCAGGGACACCTTCCACTGTCCCAGGCTGCTCCAAGCCCTGTCCAACCTGGCCTTGGACACTTCCAGGGATCCAGGGGCAGCCACAGCTTCTCTGGGCACCCTGTGCCAGGGCCTGCCCACCCCCAGGGGGTGGAATTTTTTCCTAATATCTAATTTAACCCTACTCTCCNTGGGGAGGATTTTTTTCCTAATATCTAATTTAACCCTACTCTCCTTCAGTTTGAAGCTGTTCCCAAGGTCCCTTGGGCGTGTCCTTGCAGGGTGTTGGAGCAGAGGACAGGTCCCCTCCAACCCAAACACTCCCTCCAAACCTTGGCTCTGTGTCTGTGCTGACACAGCAAAGGGATGTTCTGATCATGGGAGCCTGGATTCCTGTTTGGTGGTAGGATCAGGAAGAACACAACATATGGTAAGTGGGCACAGGGGAAGAGAAATTTAGAGAGAGAACAGGAAACGAAAATAAAAGATTGAAAGAAGGGAAATGAAAAGATCCCTAGAGCGTGGGTCAACATGTGAGGAGAAACATTTGGCAGGCATGTGGAAGGAGGTTTAGCCATGGGTTGTACTGGCTTTGTGACAGATTGAGGACCTCTAGAGTCACTTGCACAGCCTACAAATTGTGTAATGGAGAGCAGGTCACCTCATCTCTTGGTAAAAAAGAGATGTTCCTTCTCAAAGGGTGAGAGGTTCCAGTGGCAGTGAGGATGTGACACACAGATCTTGTTATCACTGAGAAAGAGCAGGGGAAGGGGTGATAAGCAGCAATTCAGAAATGGATATACTTTAGTATAGCTCTGGAGAGAGGAACCCCTCACCTCAGCATGAACATCATTGTTGAAACACTGACATTGCACTCAACTCGTGTAGCTGTATGTTAATAAACTAGAAGGTTTCTGTCAAATATTAACAGGTACTGACTTTTTTAGTTTGTGAATCCAATTAAATCAGTGCAATGGCAGAGCTGCAAAATAATCAACTGCCTCTCAGTATACAGGAGCAAAAATGACTTGATATGCAGTTCTGATTTAATACTGAGCATTACTGATGACAGTGAAGACTACTCCAGAGTTTAAAATATAAAAAATCATGCCCTTTAGGAGTGAAAAATTCTGAAAAGTTTGGTTGTATTTTTTGTTGTTGTTCTTG
>VXBR01005920.1:130987-156322 GCA_013400215.1 Cisticola juncidis
TTTTTTTTTTTTTTTCTTTTGGTTTTTGTTTTAGTATTGGTTTGTTGTTGTTTTTTTTTTTTTTTCCCCAGGACATGCAGTCATTTTTTAAAAATTTATTAGGGCTTGTCAGTAGATCAATGGACACTTAGACCAGCTGATTGGGATTCATAAACTGTAAAAAGTGTTGCACTTTCTACAGGTTATTTTTTTTCTCTTTCAGTACCAGGAAGAACTCTTTAACAATACTTTCAGCCTCAAGGACGGAATACATAATTGTGTTCAGGAGATAAATCTATCCCAATAGGGGGAGAATTCCCTTGTAAGTATTAAATGTGAGATATAGGGGAAGAAATTTAAAAAAGGGGAAAGATTAAAGGACATTCTACCTCCTCATCTCACCCTTTAGATCTCAGCTGTCACCATAGGTTAAATCAGAAACCTGCAGAGTGGGTAATCTGTGTCCAGCCATTTGACAGGACTCACTGATTCCCAATCCATCCTAAAGCATGACAAACTCTGCATTTCTGATGTCCCATAAAAACAGAAGAACCTCATATGGAGAAGGAAACAAGCAAACAAAAATGGCAAAACAAATAACCTCACAAAAGTATTTCCTTCTCAAGATACCCTCATTTTTACCCTCTTTGTTTTGGAGCTCAGAACTGGATTAAAGCCCAGCTGTGTACTTTACAGTGAGCCTGAGAGGATGTTGGGTTCTGCACTGTTCACACCTAAAGTAGCACAAAAAATCAAGAAGCTCTAGATCAAAAGCCTTCATTTTTCTTCACTGTCTTTCAATTCATGAATATCTAATCTTTGTTGAATTAATTTTTCTTTCCAAAGAACAGCTTTAAAAAAAGAAAGCCACCAAACCACCAAAAAAAAAAACCCAACAAAAAAACCCCAACCCAAAACAAAAATCCACAGCTGCCAATCAGTGAAAAATTCTCTTTGGGGGCTGTGTAGAGTGCATGCCTGAAAGTGTTTTTAGCATTTTAACTATGACTGAGGGTGAGTCCTTCTTTAATGCTAGAGATTCAGAGACATGGACATCAGGGCTGTGCCCCTGCAGAAAGCAGGAAGAGGCTGTCCCTTTCCTAAAGAGCTGCTGTCCATTAAATAAAACTGTGATAACAATGAAAAAATTACAATATATCTTTGTATTTCCATCAGTTTGCAGTCAGCATCCATAAAACCACATTTAACTTACTGTTGCCTGAAGTGTGGCATATTCCATCTTAGTGGAATTCTTTCTTTTTAGGTTCCACTTCTCAGTACCAAGTTAATGCAAGATTATTGGCCAAATGCTCTGTCTCTACATTGAGACAACACAAAGGAGCTAAATCAGTGGGAATCTTGTAAAGTCATCCCAGTTTCATTCCAGGTCAGTGAACTTATTAATTTAATACATTTTAAACATTTTGGACATGAACATCTTTGACAAAATATCATCGTGTGACTCTGAACATTCAGTAAACCTAAGGAAATGGTCTCACCTTGCACCAGGCAAAGTTTAGATTAGAAAGTAGAAAAAATATTTTTTCACAGAAAGGGTTGTAAAACTTTGGTACAGACTGTGAAGGGCAGTGGTGGTGTCACAATTCCTGGAAGTGTTAAAAAGAAAGGTGCATATGGTACTCAAGGATTTGGTTTATTGGGGTGCTGGTGCTGGGTTAAAGGTTGGATTTGATAATCTTACAGGTTTTCTCCAAATTTAACAATTCTGCATAGAAAAAAAAGAGGGGATCAATTAGATATGAAAGTTCAGATTAGTATATATTGAGACATAAATAGTTCTGGATACTTGCTTTTCAGGAAGATTCTCAGGATGATCTGAATTTGCCTTCACAACAAACTCTCTGCCTGTTTCTGTGAATCTGTATTGAAAAGTCCTGTTTAACACAAGGTATTTGGTGAGAGGAGTCTCTATTTGCTCAATTCTGGGAACAATAACAATTCACTGACTCTTTAGAAGGGATGTCAGGAAAGAAAATCAATTAATGCAAAGCATCTATTTTTGCAATTTAATAGAATTTAATATAAACGTGTCTCTCAGAGCTGCCAGGGTGTCTCTGAGTACTTCTTGTTATAGACAGCTTAAGTCATTTTTATTCAGGACTGAAGGGAAGGTGTTAGATGTGTGAAATTCTTTCCCTAGCTCCAGTGCTGAGTTGTCTTTTGATTTCAGTGTATCAGCCTGTAAAGTGGCAAGTCATAATTTACTTCTCGGAGTTCTGCAAAATTTCATAAATATTTTTAAGAGTTTTGAGATGCTTGGATGAAGTGTATGATAAAGTGAAAATGAAAAGATATCCAGAGTTCAAGTGAGCTTCTTTGTTGATGTTTGCTGTTGTGGCTGCTGTGTTTGGTTTAGCTTGTCCAATATTCTGCCTGGCTTGTGTGTTGGAACCCAGAGCAACTCAAATGCCCATTTCATTTTAGTGCCCAGTGTCTGTGTGCTTCCCTTTCCAAAATAATGCAGATTGTGTATAAAAATAACATTTTCTTGTTCATGAGCAGAATCCCTGTATGACTGAGGAAAACAGGAAATGATGGGAATAGCTGGGAATTGAATGCTGGTAATGAGTAAAAGTGCAAAATCTCTGAACTCCTGCAGAACCTCTTCTACATCTACTACTGCCTGTGTAGGCTTGGGAAAATTCTTCATGATTTTGCCTTTCAATTCCTCTGACATTAAATGGAGATCAGCTCTTTTGAGTGTTTTTGTTTGGTTTGTTTAGGTTGGTTTGTTTGGGTTTTTATATTTAGATGTCTTGGCTTTAAATTCTTCCTAAATGATATATTCCCTGATGAAGCAGTGGTCCTCTTGTGTACTTCAGGATGCTGCATCAAAAGGGAAAAAATCTTTTGGTTTTTCCAGGTTCTGTCATACCAACAGAGCAGAAGGAACCTATCTGAGAACACAGTGCCAATATTTGTATCTTGTACCTGCAAACTTGTGGGTATTCTGCTTTGAAATTTTTTTAACCTCTTTTCCCTGCTTGAACAATTTAACTTTGTCATATATTTCATCTTATAGTCCAGATAGATTTATTTTTGAGTGCTCAGAGTGTGATCTTTAAGCACTCTGAATAACAGACCTGAGAAATGCAGTTAGAGTGGTTCTGTCACTAAAAGTGAAATTGTGAATAATAGGTTGCTCTGGGCACATAAAAGTAAGACCCACATCCAGTGATATTTGTGTTTGAAGTATTACTGTGAGCTGACAATTGGAGTGCTGGTCTCCTTTGGAAGGAAGTGCTTAACATTTGTAACTTAATATTCTTTTTCTAAGGGCTTAATATTTTAAGAGTTTTCAGTTGAATTAGATTAAATATTTTTTTGAGGCTGCCAGCCTTATTGTGATTCCATCCCTATAAAGTACTCTGCAACCTCTTTCCCATTTTATGCTGTTTAGTAATTTTTCAGACAATAAAACACTGACTTTTTTAAGTTGATGGCATAATTAAAACAATTAACTTTGGCATGGCATAAAGAATGTTAGAAATTGGTTTGATTTGACCTCAAAGGTAGTTTTAAAGAAATTGCTGTATTGCCATGTACCAGTAATGGTCTGTCCATTGCAGTCCTCCAGTGACTAGCTACAAATTCAATCCTACCCATGTATTTTATGATCATTTTGCTTTTTTGGGCTGGGGTAGTCAATTTTTTTCCCAGTGGCTGGTGTGAGCTTTGCTTTATTAAACTGTCTTTATCTCAACCCCTGAGTTTTGTAGCTTTTACCATCCTGGTTCTCTCCCTGATCCCACTGGTGGGGGAATGAGCAAGGGGCTTGGCTTCTGGCTGGAATAGTGATAATATAACCTGAAACTGCAAATTTTGTAATATTCAAAGGTAAGTACAAGTTTGAAGATTTCATGGGCTACAAGAAATTGCTCAAAAGCTTAGAAAGTTTTATACTATCAGTGAAATTAACTGTATGAGACTTAGATCAAGTGAGAAAATACAAGATACTGGAAGGGTCTTTGAACCAGCAGAAGCATCTTAATATCCAGGAGCTCAGCAGCAGCAGCTGGACAATGGGAAGGACACAACAAGGCTTTTAAACAGTCCAAGAAAAAAAAACAAATGCTCTCAGTTTAGGTTCACAGTGAATCAAGAGATTTTCTTAAGAGATTTCACCACTCAACTATAACATATTGAAGCTGGTGCTGAATTTGGACAGACTCTGAGGCCTATATTAATGAGTTTTTAATAATTCATTGTCTGCTTGGAAGTTCTGCATAAAAAGAAGACCAAAAAGATTACGGAGTGTGCTCATAAACTGAATCAATCATATTTTTAATAGGTTTATATCAACATATCTTCTTCAAAGATTACACTCAGATTTGAACCACTTCAAGACTTAAATTACTATTTATTTCATTTTAACCAGTTTCACTAAGAACCTTGCCCTTTGGAAAGTTTTTGAATTAATGAGAGAAACTTCCATATTGAGCCATTTCAAAGCAGGTAACAGTGATTCTTCAGGGTTTTTGTTAAACCCAGCACTAAACTTTAAAATTACAGTTGTACCCTCAATGCAAGGCAACACAGCCCACAAAGAGTGATTTTGTTCTGCATGAAAGATTTCCTAACATATTGCAGATCTTAGTTTCTGCATGTTCTGTCAATGAACCAGCTTCAGGTATGAAGTGCAGCATTTTTTCCTTCAGAGAATCCATCTGCTGTGGTGTGGCCATCGTGACAGTGACTCACTCTGGGGGGATGAGGTTTGTGAGCCCTGGGATTCCTGGGATCTTTCATCTGCACGACGTTTCATTCTTTTCTGGAGCCCCACCAAGTGTCTGGAGCACAGCAGTGCTTGGATGCCTGTGCTGTTTTCAAAGACATTCACAGATTTGCAGAACCTTAGGCACATTTTACAATCCTGCTCTCCCTCTGGGTTTGTGGGAGGACTGAGAAAAATGTTGAAACTATCCCTCTTACACACAGAATCACAGTCTCCTCTTTCTGCAGAGCAAACCTCTTGCATACATTTCCTATGTGATTTAATTCTTCACCCATGATCCACAATTTTTTTAAAACTTTACTTTCCTTTTATCCTGGTGCTAAATGTCAGCCAGGATTCCAGCACTTTAAACTGTAGGACTGATAAATGGAGCTGAACAGGGTGGCTAATTTTGATGTCTTAAACTGGTTTTGTGGGCTGTGAGTAATTACACACCTTGCTGAAACCAGGAGGCTTGAAAATCAACTGTCAGGAGCTCTGTGCCCTGACACATTTTACCATTCCAGCCCTTTGATTATCACCAAATCAATGTTTTGCTCACTGAAGCTTATGCCACTTGATGAAAGTTTGAACCTGGTAAGGTGCAACCCTTCTATGAGCTACTAAGGACCTCACAGAAAGCCAGGTCACACTTTTCTGAATGAAAAAAAAAAGTCTATCAGGTCTTGGACTCATGGATTTGGGAATAATGTAAAAAAAAACAATTGAAGGTATTTTTTCTTTTGCTAAGCAGGCAAGCAGGTACAAAAATAACACAAAGTCAATTTTTCGAGCTGAGCTTAGTTAGTTAACTATGGCAAAATCCAATCTTTTTCTTTTCCCTTTCAGATTTTCATAATTAGGACATTTTCTTAATTAAAGAACAGTTTCAAAATACAAAATAATTTCAGTTCTCTCAATTCACTCTGATAAGAATAGCTCTAAGATTTAAGGGAGAACAGTGTCACTTGCCTTGGAATTCTTTCTACACTTGGTGCACAAAATGTAAAAAGTAAAGTTAAAAGGAAAAATTCGCCTACAAATTTTAGCTTGGACCATAAATACCTGGTAGATTATTCCGAAATCTGAAACAGGAGTGTTTTGTAACAAGCATAAGGCATTGCTACCTAAGAGGCTTTGTGCAGCTTCCAAGGAAAAATGGGGACAGCAGGTCCTTAAGTTACAATAGCAAATACATTACAAAACAGGAAAAAAATTGCTGCATTAATGTCTGTTTCTTCAAACACCATTTTACTGTGTTATTTTCATAGCAAAGCAAGAGGAAAATGTCTCTTTCTTCTGCCCTGTAATTTAGCTGGTTTAAAAAGGGTTCAGCTTCGAGATTAGACACCTAAACCAGTGGCCAGTGCAGGCACATCTGCCAGTTTAGCCTGTATAAATTTGTATTTTAGGAGCAGGAGATCAAATCAACACAGTCAGTGCAGGTATTTGGGCCTCTCACAAGAGATTTGGGGAGCTGTGGAGCCTTTTAGATTCTGTCTGTGTTTGCCACGCTGAAACAACCACACGGAGAAGGAACTTGAGAGAAAGACAGAGCAAGTGAGGAAAAGCCCTGATTTGTTTATTTCATCTTATTATATACTTTTAGAGTATATAAATATAATATAAATATACAGAGTATTTAATCTTATTATATACTTTAGAAAGGTGACCATGGACTGGAGGGAATTGGGATTGGAATTCCCAACCCGCATCTACACTGACCAAAAGGACTGCTATTCAACTCTCTTCTTTCCTGGAGAAGAATGCAAAAACAATGTCAATATTTACAAAAAACAATCTCTTGTTTACACAAACAGTGAGAACGTCTACTTTAATATGAATGCTCAGGAAACCAGGAAATCTCATGGTGACAGATTCCAGTGACTGATCTTTGGTGACCTGTGATAGGATCTGAGAGAACGGCTGGAGCTGTCCAGGTTAAGATTTATTTTGGATATCAGGGAAAGGTTCCTCATCCAGAGGGGGCTGGCACTGCCCAGGCTCCCCAGGGAATGGGCACAGCCCCAAGAGCTCCAGGAGGGTTTGGACAGCGCTGCCAGGGATGCTCAGGGTGGGATTATTGGGGGGTCTGTGCAGGACAGGATGTTGGACTGGATGATCCTGGTGGGTCCCTTCCAGCTCAGGGTATTCCATGATTCCATGCTGTANGTATATAAATATAATATAAATATACAGAGTATTTAATCTTATTATATACTTTAGAAAGGTGACCATGGACTGGAGGGAATTGGGATTGGAATTCCCAACCTGCATCTACACTGACCAAAAGGACTGCTATTCAACTCTCTTCTTTCCTGGAGAAGAATGCAAAAACAATGTCAATATTTACAAAAAACAATCTCTTGTTTACACAAACAGTGAGAACGTCTACTTTAATATGAATGCTCAGGAAACCAGGAAATCTCATGGTGACAGATTCCAGTGACTGATCTTTGGTGACCTGTGATAGGATCTGAGAGAACAGCTGGAGCTGCCCCAGGTTAAGATTTATTTTGGATATCAGGGAAAGGTTCCTCATCCAGAGGGTGCTGGCACTGCCCAGGCTCCCCAGGGAATGGGCACAGCCCCAAGAGCTCCAGGAGGGTTTGGACAGCGCTGCCAGGGATGCTCAGGGTGGGATTATTGGGGGGTCTGTGCAGGACAGGATGTTGGACTGGATGATCCTGGTGGGTCCCTTCCAGCTCAGGGTATTCCATGATTCCATGCTGTAATTCAGTTTCCCACACTTACATTTCCCAGAAAAAGCCTTAAGATGTCCCAAGGGCCCTGAGCCTTTTCCAGATGCTGGAATTTTGTCTGCAAACCCCAGCACCACGCTAAGTTTTGAGCATGTTGGTCTGTGAGCTGAACTTCACTCTTTCTTTCCTTAATTCTGTGTTTATGTAAATATTTCTGTTGCTCTACATTAGAGAACTTTGAAACTTCAGAAAACGTATTTCAAATTGTGCTTTAAAGAAGACAAAAGTGAGCTAAACTAAAGATATTCTCTCAAAATACTCCTTGTATTTATATGAGATAAGCAATAATGTTTAGAGGAGAAGGTCCTCATTAAAATATCAAATACAATGCTCTGGGCAAAACCAAGGCAATACTGACTAAAAAAAAAAAATAAGTTATTGCTTATAGATAAAGCAATAAGGAATGAGCATTGCTGAATGAAAAAGGTTCAGAAAAAGCTATAGTTGTTCTGGGAAAGCAGCCTACCAGTAATAAATGAATAAATACATAAAACATCCAAGCATTTAACTCAGATAATGAGGGTTAAGAGAGGATTTGCTGATGTTCTATGTAAATTCATCCTCTGAGACTCCTGAAAGTGAAGGGCACTTTAGTCCATCAGAAGAAAAAAGAAATATAAGAAACTGTAAAATGCACAAGTTTAACAATTACCATCATTAGTCATCAGAACAACAACTTTATCATTTATCTTTGGATTGAAAATTAATGACTCCCTAAAAGACATTCTAGGTCAAGTACAAGTTTTTAATTTTGGTGTAGCAATAGCTTGGAGAAATTTTCTAGTAAAATATTCAAAACATGGAGTTAATGAAGTGGCTAAACTGTGATTGTTCACAGATAAAAGGGGGAGAAAAGATACTTTTATTGTCAAATAATCAAATTATCTCCTCTGCCTGCATCAACACATGATAGAAATATGCATTAGTTAGATTTTTAAGAACTAGATAAGATTTTACTTATTGCCAAGAGCTATTCCTTGTTTTCCTCAGTAAATTTTTTTAAAAAATATTTTTTAATCAAAATCTCTCTTTTCTACATATATGTAGAAAATACATATATGTGTATTTGCTTGAAAAACCTAAATGGTAGCACAATCAGTATTTCAGTTTAAAGCCAATTGCAAAAAAAAAGGTAAAAAGTGATGAACCTACTTATGAGACCTGGAATTGTAAGTATTGTCAATTATACATATTCCTGGCTTTAAAATAATTTTGGGCTAAAAGTAGGTGAGAATATAGTAATATTTGGTATATATTACTACAATATAGTGGTTTTTCTATTTACATATGCACATTGCCTATCAATGCATTACTTTGGTTATTAACATTTGCAACAGCCAATTCACTGTTTTAATGTATTATTTCATGAAACTCCAGTCAGTTTGTACATTAAGAAATTGGGTGAGTGGCACCAAATTTTTATGCATTGCAAGGCTATTCTTATCAATTTTCACCTTCTACTTTGCCATTCAGTGCAGGAAAATGCAAGAAGGAGAGAATTAGGTAATGCACTTTATCTCTTTTTTAATTCTTGTGTACAATAAATCACACATAGTGAAGCATCTTCCTAAAGATATAATTAAAATTGGAATTAAGAAGTATGAACTGCCTCTTTGGAGAAGAAATGAGATCAGCTGGAAAAATAGTGATACATTAGTGTGATCCATAAGGGAAACTGGAAAATGAGGGGGGAAGAAAAAGTCTCAACACCCTTTTCTGATAGGAGATTTATAAAAAATCTACTGACTAATGGGGGTTTGTGGGACAGATGGATGGAATTCACTTACTATATTTCTTGCAATTATTTAATGTCACAGGCATATATAAATAGTATGTATTTATTTTCCCTCCTGCTCTCTTTCCCTCATTCATAAGCTCCAGCCCACCTCCAGTTTTGACTATCTGAAACCAAAACTGCAATCCTGAAGTTCAGCTGCCACTTTACCCCAGATGCTCTTAAACTCTATTTTTCAGTGGTTATTTTCCCAAGCCCCAGAAGTTCTGCTTCTTGGCATGACCAGACCCTCAAAGCTCTTGTGTCACCAAAGACATGGATGTGAACATCCCACCCTCTCAATACTGTCCTGCTGTAGGAAATCCATCTGCTGGAATTATTTTCCCTTTTGTGTTTGAGTGGGGTTTAAAAAGAAACAGGGTTTATGGCCATGGATCCATTTCAGTACAAGCTGGAGTAGATATGAACTCTCTTTGCTACACCTATACTTGAACCCATCTTCCTTCTCACTCTTTGTTTTTGGTGAGCATCTCACACTTCCTTCTATTTTTTTTTTCTTTAAAAGAAAAGCACATCTGCTGCTGTGATATTGAAAGGTAGATCACAAAGACCTTCCTTTAGTAAATGGTTTGTGCTGTTGGAGCCCAGTGACAAAAAAAATTTCAATTTTCTACTGCAATACTAAAGTTCTGGAGAGTGACTGGATTTAAGAGGTTGCCTATTTCCAGTGTAGGAGTTAAAGTAAACCAGGTGTAGGCCTGGCAGGCAAAGAAGTAGGTGGAAAAACAAAAGTCAAAAACTTGTAAGTTTTTACTTCTAGTAGTTACTCTAATAAAGAGTAACTTAAATTGTCTGACTGCTATTAGGTAGAAAAATGGTTCTCTGGAAGCTGAGGGGAAAACAAAAACAACAAACCAATAACAAAACTAAAGACAATTGAAGAAAAAGGAGCAGGGGTTAGGATTGGATTTTGACAGTCCAAACCACAAGAAGAGAGAAATAAAGATTGACAAAGGTGAATTAGAAAGTGACTCTACTTCAACAGAGAAATTCTTTCCATGGATATTACTGGGAGTCTGTAAAAATCAGTAATTAGAGAAGAAAGTGAAGAAGAAAGCAGGTTCTGACCTAATAACATCAAGGAGCAGCATGAGGACTTGCAGTCTCCTGAGGTGAGACACAATGTTTGAAGCATCTCACTTAATTATAGCTCTGATAATTCGTAGTGGTTGTTAAATAAATTTACTGTATCCTTTAGCCTTTGATAATGAACTAGTGGTGAAATGGCATGAGGCTTTACTTTTGCTTCAGAGTCTCACAGTAAGAGAGGAGGCTCTTGCCCAAACAGCTGGGGATGCCCTGCTTGCTTTTGTTTAAGCTCTCCTTGGTGAGCACCTCAAAAGGGTTTTCTCAATTGGTAGCCCAGCAGATTCCTCATGTGGGTAATGAGGGTGAACTCCCCTAAAATCAGGGCTTCTAACACTGGGCATAGTGGTACATGAATCCTCATCTGCATCTCAGATTTCATTCTCCAAGACAAGAGCTGTTTGCAGTGGTTGTGCACTAATTTTGGAGTCCCTTTGGATACACCCTGGAGTCACACTCGACAGCAGCATTTGATTGCCAGTGACACAGGAGTTATGGATGGGGAAGTGCAATTAGGTCATGGAGAACAATTGTTCCCCCTGGTATCTCCTCATTTGAAACAGATTCATTTAAGATGAAGCTATGCCTCATTGTTCTTTAGACAGCCTCGAGAGGCTCTGGCAGCTGGACTTAGCAGAAATTCATCCTGATGGTAACACAGTGATCAAAGCACTCTGGAATGGCTGCACGCTTACCAAGTGTATTCTTACAAAAGCATTATGTATGTAGTTTATAACCAGAATAAATGTGCTGGAAACTGCAAACTGGAAGCCTGTTACTGGAAATTATTTTTTGCAAACTGTACTTACCCAGCAGCAATAACACATTTTAACATCTGCTGTTACCTTCCTGGAGCGTATGGATTTAGCTATTACTAGGAACTTAACAAGCCCAGTGCCTTGATCAGCTGCTTTCCAAATCACTTTATCATAGGGGGAATTCTTTAGGGAACTGCAGCCCTGGTGTGTCATAATGCATTTAGCAAATGACAAATGCAAACACGTTGAAATGCATATGCAGAGAAGGGAAAATGCATTTTCTGGGCTGGATACTCTTCGGACTGTAAAAACAGTATAAAATTAAATAAAGACCTAGAAAGTTTCTTGTATAAAACACCAGCAAAATCACTGTCTGTGGAAGCAGGTGAAGAAGATGATGATTATAAGATTTGTGCAGAAATGGCCTGGGTTCATCAATGTACTCCAGCTGTTTTACTCTGAGAGTAAGAAGCAACAATCCCAGTTAAATCAGTCTCATGGCTGATTGTCATTGTTTGACTGAGACAAACAATTAAAAAAAAGCATCTCAAGCAGCACAGTATTCCTCAACAGTTTGTATTTGTGCACTGCACTGATCCTTGTTTTGTATTGTCCAGAAGTCCCAGCTTTGCTCTTTCATAAATTATTCTCAAAATCAATGAACAAAGGCAAACAAACCCAACTAAATTCCTCAGCTGATCATTGTAGCTCTTATCTAAGAAAGCCTTTCTGGGATTTTGGACTCTGAAGCTCTTCAGTGCTGACCTGTGTTAAGATAAGTTTTACAAGACCTGTTTTGTTGTAGGGGAGTCATGGTTCTCATGTTCTTGCAACTTATTCCTGTCCCTTGTTGTATTCTTTCTCATGTTTTTAGAAGTATCTGTTTTCATCACCTCTCCTATGCCTTATCAGCCATTTTTAATATCTATATCAGTGACAAGCAGAGCTAATTTCATCTAGAGACTTTATCACATCCTCTGTGGAATACTGGCTCATTTTATATTTCACTTGCTGCAGACTTTAATATAATTTACCTTATCACTGAGTTACTGAAATGCAGATAGCAACATTCTGCATGATAAAGTCATCTTCTCCTCGCGTCCTCGCTTGGCAGTTCCTTTGGGGTGGGCATGGCAGACTCCTCCCTCTGATTGTACAGAGTGTCTGCAGTGCTTGTGAGGAATCTCCTCCAGCACCACTTTCACAAAGAATTCATGAGGAAAGCATGCATTTTCACTTTGTCTGCCATTGCTGTCTGTATTCTATGAAATTCCAAGTTCGGCTTCCAAATATTGAAAAATCTACGGCAGTCTTAGAGCAGAGGTTCTACTCTGTTTTCTGTAACGTTCTGAATGTACTTTATACTGGAGCTATGTCCTCTTGGCATTTCCTGCTTGTTGCAGCAATTCTGGCATCCAGCAGTTACAATGAAAATTCTGTGGAGGCCTTTTCAAAAGGAAAAGAAGGAGCACTGTCCTCTAGACCTTGACCAGTCCAGCTGCTGCTTTCATGGCCAGCTTGGTTGGTTTGGAAATGTCATCAGAGGAATGGATTGTTCAAAAAGGAGAAAAAACATTGGCACCAACCTGCTGAGTTTTCTCAGTGTGGTTGGGCTTGTGTCCCCTTGGATAGGCACACAATCATGGATTCTGCATGATCCTGGGAGAAAAGGTCAATGACTTGTATGGCTGTGCTGAAATATCCATCAGCCAAGGCAGAGCAAACAGGTTTCATCATATAACCTCCTGAAAGTAACAGGATACAGGTCTGCCTATGAATTATAAAGTAGTGACATATGCAATAATAAAAGTTGACTGCAGCACTTCAAGGATAACTGTGAAACAGCAGCTGCAGCATCTCATCCACACATTCAAAGGTGAAAAGTGAGGCTGTGGCTCTAACTACAAGCTGAAGTAACTTCCAAATATTTACCGTAGCTCCATAGTAGCATTTCTTTAAAGGAGTGTTGTGTTGTCCTAAATAGAGCATGGTATTGTAGTTTCAGTGTCCTAAACAGCTGCAGTTTCTGCTGATTTATGAAGACAGACTTGATTTCCTTTGTATAAGTAATTAGCAATCTGTTCCTAGATTACTGGATTTGTACTTCATGGAGTTTATATTCCCAAATCACTTTTTCCTTGGAAGATGCCAACGTATTTTATCTCTTTTAGCTGACTGTAACTGTGGTATCTGACCTTTTACCCTTCCAAGTGTCTCCCTCACTGACAGGAAATGATTGGTGTGTGATGCTGGTGCTGGCTGGGGTTTAATCACAATACAGATTTAGGACATGTAGCAGGAAAAAGTCAAATGTTTTTGCAAAATGTTTTTTGCAAGGCAAAACTTTCTGTGTAATGTGTAAAGTGTTCTATCAAACTTGAATCTACATTAATCCTCTCTAACTTTCAAGTGCAAAAAAGCAAATGAATGTGAAATCACCTGAAATCAGGTTTTGAATATCCTTTTTTCACCACTGTAATTTTGCAGGTCATAGGCTCTAGCAAAGAAAATCGAATCCTACAAAGCATTAAAAGAAAAAGAAGATGAAGAAAAGAATTTTAATGAAACTATTAGGAAGTTGTGATAAGCATCAAATCAAAATTATTTATCTATCAGTCCTCAAAGACAACAGGGAGGCAAAAAAACCATAAAGATCCTATGTCTTAGATATAGTGGCAGATATAATTTAATTAGGAACAGACATTCTCAGCTGGGCAGAAGCAATTAATGCCAGAATGCAAAGAATCTTGCACTTGGGGAGCAAACCTTTACACGAATGAGTAACTGAGGGTTAGCTCATGACTCTGTGCACAGTTGAAAAAAGGAGTTTGGGGACAACTTTTATTTTAGAGAAGCTCCAGAAAGCCAAATCTTTTGAAAATATGTGCACATGTTAACCTGTTAGGGGCCATCAGTAGCCATGAATTCAAAGCCCACCATCCCACAGAGCTGATGGCCTTGTCCATCCTGAAGGTCACTTTCTGAAGGACGATCAGGTCAGGTCCTGACTGAGAATGTCTCTAATTCATGGTTAATTGTTCCATCTGGTATCTGCATGTTTGGCCTCTGGGCTGAGTGCTGATGTCTGTCAATGTCAATGCTGTTGTAAGAGGAAATCCCCTCAAATTGTGATGGATTAATTTCCTAATATCCAACCAAACCTGGAAGGCTTAGCTTGGATATTAGGAAAAGTTTATTCACTGGAAATGTGGTCCTAGAACAGGTGGCCCAGGAAAGTGCTGGAGTCCCCATCCCTGGAGAGATTTAAAAGCTGTGGGGATGTGGGGACAGGGTGTAGTGGTGTGTTTGGCAGTGCTGGGTTAAGGGCTGGACTGGGGGCCCTTCCAGCCTAAACATTTTGATGAATCTGTGTGTGTCTCACACTCCTGTGCCTTCTCCAGGAAATCCTTGCTCCAGACCTTCCCAGCACTTTCCCACATTTTCACTCAGTGGAGTTAAACTTGAAAATACAGGTGGGGCAGCTCTTCCTGTGATATTAAACACAACATGGATCTCAATAACAGCATAACTGAGGGAAAGTCAGAATTAATTATCCCCAAGAAAACCAGATTTGCAGTTTACCCAGCTGATATAAAATGTTGTGGTCCTTTGTCAAAGATCATGAATCTACTAATAATTTGATATATCTTTAGGTATGCTTATTAAGAGTGACAAGTGGCTATTTTGGGCAGAATGACTCAGTACACTCAGACACTGTATGCAGGAAATAACATTTAGATTATTTTAGAAATATACTTTAGTTCATGATACAGTTTGATCATTCACTGAAAACATTGACTTTAAAAGAGGCTGAAATCAAACTAGAAGGTAAAATGCTTCAGTTACTTAAATACCAATGGTATTAAGTGATTATAGTAGCAACAGGGCACTGGGTTCTGTAAAATAACTTTTTTTTTGCCAGGAGTTGAGAAACCAGCTCTGCCATCACCACTTCGTGTGCTGGAGCCCAGCATCCCTGGAGATAACTGAACTCCTGCCTGCCCACAGGGAGCAGTGAATTAATTCCTCACTTTGCTTTCCCTGGAATACAAAAATAGACACGTTGGAATACATCACTATTGATTTTTACATATGCTGTGTTCCTATTCAGCCAGAAAAATGTAGCAATTGGAACCTCTATTGACATTTACATGTTGGAAATGGTTTTCTTGTCAAAGTTACCAAATAGCTCATGGTAGTGCTACATTCACAAGGATGTCACAGGGACTGCATCCCGACACATTTTGACACTTAACTCAGCTGCAGAACCAGTGTAGATGACCCTTTCCCTTCTTAAATGTCTTGGGAATAATCCTGATAGTGTGTTGAATAAAAAGGAAATTTCTCTAAAAAAATATTTACCCCCATTCACCATAATAAAAATAATAAAATAAATATAGCATAATATTGCATTACTGTTTATTATTTATGCTGAAAATCCCCTCCTTCAAGGATAAGCTTGGGTTATCTTTTGTCAGTGGCTCTTGGAACTCTGGAATGGAGTGTTTGTGAGTAGGCACATTTTCCATTTGGTGTGCAGAAAATCAGACACTGAACTGATGAGGGAGGGAGGATGTGTATTTAGCTTAATGAACAACTGGAACATATTGTCTCCACTTTCTGCTTTGTCTCAAGTTTCCAGTGTGACTTTTGTTCAGTTTTTCTGTCAGTGCCTGCCACACTCCATCCTCAAAAATGGGCAGAGTGTGGCCTGATTTCCTTCACTCTTTTTCTGTTTAAGATGTGATGCCTTGTTGTAACATTTGCTGCAATGAAGCTCCAGTTTTAGTTTCTGTCCTTAGGTAAATCCCAAATACCATTAGGGTGATGTGGGAAATATGGCATAAATTGGTGAATTATGTTCTCTTTCAGACCACAGCACTGCAACTACAACTTTTCTCTTACTCCACCTTTAGTCCCTCTCCAAAATGCTTAAAAAGGTTTACTTTGGAAGCTGGCAGGAAGAGTAATATGAAGAATGGACTTTTAGAGCTTCACATTAGGGATAGCATTAGGCACATTGAATTATTTTCTTTCATTAGTAAAGAGTCAATTATTAACTCTGCTACTTGATTTATTCCAACATTTTGAATGTATTAGAGGTCAATGTATTTAAGGTTTTTTTCTTTTTTTAATTATTATTTCAAGTGGAAATTAGGTTCTCAAAGGCTAAGTAGATTATAATAGATCCCAGCTCCTGGGCCCAAGCACTGCTATGCCAGTAGGATTTATTGTAACTCATACCTTCAGAGAATAGGAATTAAGTGTAATTTTCACTTTTAGTTAATGAGATCATATGCTGTTCAATAGGTATTTTCAGTGTGATTTGATAGTGAATTCTTGCTGAGAGATTCAGGCTTTGGCTTTATCAGTGTGGTTTCCTAATTTCTGATCACTTCTTTTTCTGCCTTTCAAATTTGAACTCATATTTCCATTTTGATATGCAAATTTATCATCAGATACAGTCTTAGTGCTTCACTTGTAAGAATATTAAGCTGTGTAGGCCCAGTGAAAGCTCATTGAAGAGCTGAATAAAGGCAGGGAATTTGTAAAGTATCAGTTGTATTTAAGAGTTAAACAGGTGAATTATATATTGTCCCTGGAAATGTTCAATAAATGTTCAAATGTGGTGACTAGAGATATGAATTAGCAGTGGATTTGACAGTGTTGGATTGATGGCTGGATTGGATGATCTTAGAGATCTCTTCCAACCTAAATTCCATGAGTCTGTGACACTATGATTCTTTATTTCCTAAAAGGGAGTGGAATGATACACCACCTCTTGGACTGTTGGGGCAAAACCTCAATGTATAAATGATCCTGAGTGTATTGAGAACATCACAGAATTGGTTGTTTATTCAATTAAACCCTTGTAACTTCATAGGACTTCTACTGTCCTGATTTCATTAAGGTGTAATGATGCAGGAAAATTAAATTAATTCCATTTATTAACTGATTTACTGCTTACTCAGAGACTGAACTCATATGCTCATTTATTGAACTATCTCGATTGTTTTTTCTTAATTCAAGCAAGTGCAAACACCAAAGCAGGTGCAGAACTTGCTGTATCCACTGTCAGAACATGATGTGACTGTTCAGGCAGAAGAAGGGATCAGATTGTTCCTGTGTTTTGTTGAGGTATGAGTGGGGAGAACACAGCAGCAAAGAAAAATTAGAGATTTTTATCTCTAAACTGTGAACTAATCTTGCTTTGCCTTTTCCATCAGTCAGAATTCGCTGTCCTTACTGCCACCGAGGACCAAACAAATCTGCTTTATAACTTGGTTGCAAATATTTTTTTTTTGTTAGAAAATGCCCCTCTCTGTGTAAGAGGTAAACATAATTCTGGTTATTTTTAGAAACAAAAGGTTTGTAAAAGATTTCTGAGTTCCTACTTTGGTAAGTCCTTGGAGTGAGGGGTGCAGAGAGAAATGGAAAAGTTCTGATAATAGGGGCTATTCTTCAAGAAACCTCAATCAGAAATACTTATGAACTGCTTTGTGTTTGTGTGAGGATGGACTTTTTTGGGAAAAGAGGCAAATATTGAGGGCATGGATAGAATTGTTTGATTTTAATTTTTTTTCCACTTTGACTGATGATTCCCCATGAAGGCTTTGGCATTGTGACAGTTATGACTTTTGAATCACTCTCCACAATGCTTTTTTAAAATTTGTTTGAAACTACTTTCAAGCAGAGATTTTCTCTGATAGTTTTCCCAGATAAAGATATATAATTAGAAAAATAATCCATAGATTCCTGCAGATGCATGCAGAGTTCAATAGCCAGAAAAGTGTTAGAACTGGAAACATCTTCCCACTGGTTTGCTTTGTCCTGATATCAGTTTGGTCACTGTCTGACAATCTTTGTGATCCAAGAAACTACAATATGGGAAGACTTAAAATTCTGTAATTAATTAATTAATTAACCTGTAATTAATTTTAATGTATAACAGAGAGACTGATTTTTCTTCACAGTTATAAATGATTTTCAGAAAACTGAAAAGGCTGTTTTGAGAATCAGGGTGAAATATTCTGACAATCTATAAGCTGGGGGGTTTTATAGGTAAACACAGACCTGCCAAATTACGGGGATTCTTTGTCTTCAATTATGATAAAAGTTCCAACATTGGAGTAAGAATCAGACCTATCTGTTTTACTGAATCAAAACCTGAATTAAAGAGAAAATAATTAAATTGCTGAAATATGCAGTAGAAAGCAATTTCCTCATGATAGATTTAATTGAACTTGGTCTCTGGGGACAGCAATATAATATTGTCTCAATTTAGGAAGAAATGAGATCTTGCTTTGGAATTTTAGGTCCTGCCTTTGCAATTTAACTTTGGCCCTGGTATGGAATTCCATCAAATCTTGGAATTTCAAAAATACACCTTCCTTATAAGCTGAAATTTCCATTATCCAATAGAACTACACTTTAGTGCACCATGGATTCTTGGAAGGGCAGAAGAAAATCTCCAGATTCTGACACAAGAGGAAGGTTTCTCATTGTGTTGGGTTTGAGCCCCACTAAAACTCTAGGCCAGATCCTCATCTGGTGTTACCTAAAATTAACTTCAGAGGAGAAAGAAATCTTAAAGTGCATCAGGTAAAAATCTCCCTTCAGGATAAGAGTAGCATCTTACAAGCATCCAGGACACTTCAATTTAAATATTGCATCGTGCTGCAAATGGAAATTCCATCACTTAAGTGGGAGCTGCAAAAGAAAAGGCAGATTGCTGCTTGACAATTTTACAAATTATTTAGGTAATTATTTGTTGCTGGAGGAGGTAATGTCAGGACTGTTTGGTGAATAAAGTGGTTTCTTGTGTTGTTGGTGGCTTGTGTCACTGTTGGTAGCTCAAGAAAAGAGCTGGGGTAATGGTGGTGTTCTTATTATCAATACTTATTATTTATTAAGACTGTTGCAGTGAGTGGTCCATAAAAAATACAATGCAGGGCAGGTTTTTCCTGGTTTTTCCTTGGATGAACTCATTAAATAAATCCTAGCTGAGCCAGAAATTAAAAATAAGAAAGGGTGATGGAAAAAGAGAGGTCGGACATAGTCAATGAAATTGTTTATTCAGAGCCTCAGTTGTAAATAAGGACAGGTGAAGAAACTCTGCCAGGGCCTGCATGGGGTTTGATAAAATCCCAGGTGAAGAAGAGGAAAAAGGAAGAAAGAGATGCTAAACCAGATTAGAAATGCTTCTTTACTATGTCCTGAATTGGCTGATGTGTTACAACATGATTTCCTTACTCGCTGTAAACAACAAAAATATTGCTTAAGTTTACAGGAACAGAAAAAAGTTAAAAATACTTCCACTGGAGTCTGATTGAAAAAAGAATTAGAGCCATAATTCGTTTGTCTATAGGTGGTGTTTTAGCTTTTTTTTGTTGCTATATTTCCTACAGGTAATATTCAGAATGAACTTTTGAATTCATCAGCTGAAGGCTTTTGGGAACCAAGTTTCCCAGAAGCATTATTTGGAGTAATCATCAGACTCTATTAGCAGAACTCTTTTATAATGAATTCCTCTGCCCCATATAATTTCGAGTTGATTTTCATGGAGAATTTGTTCTTGAAAAAGACTGTGAAATGAAAATCTTATTGTTATTCCGAAACAATTTCTGAGTGATTATAGCTTTATTAAATAGATTTCGTGCAAATTAACTAAAATCAAGTATTCTTGAACTTTGTGACTGCATAAAGCCACGTATGTGCAATTCTGAAATAACATCACTTGTCATATTCCTTATGAAGATAAATCTTGTGTATAGAAGCATAACAGGGCATCAGAACAGTTATAATTATTAGAAAATCTTTTCTATTGTTCTGGGAAAAAAATGGCAGTCATTTAAAACATAATAATTACTTCTAACTGCAGAGTGGTCTGAAAATTCTGACTGTTGGTGTCCACTCCCCTCCCAGGGGTGGGAAGATGCTGCCAGAATTCAGGTGTTTAGAGAGAGCAGGTTCAGAGGAGAGGGCTGCTTGGAGCACATTTGAAGGTGATTGTGAGTTCCTTTTGAAAAGGCCCCAGGTAAGCTCGGGAAAGACTTTAAATAATTCACATGGCAAAAAATGCATCCGGAGAGCTTGTCGTCAATAAAGCCTCCAGCTCTTTATAGCCCTTCATGGCTGAGCCCTGGTGGATTAATTTGAGCTCTCAGAGGCAAAGACAGCACATTCTGGATGTGCTTGGGTGCAAATGTGAGATACCAGATGGGAGCCAGCCCCGAGAGGGAGGGCACAACAAACCCACAGCCAGAGAGCTGAAATGAGAAGTGGGATTGGTTCCTGTAGCATAAATAACACTTCTGCTGCCCTGCATTTCATGGGCCTACAGTTCTGATGTGAATAATTCTGAGGAGAAAAATCGGGATAGAGTAGAAATCTGTGTGGGATGAAGATAAATTTAGGTCTGTAATGAGGGACAGTTTGAATTATGAGCTTGGTGTATCAGCTGTTAAAAGACATTCTTCTTTGCTGCATAAAATGCAGAAGTTTCAAAATGTTTTCCAGCCAGTATTTCTTTCACTTTCTGTGGATGTTATGGGCTTCTTAAAAAGAAAAATTTTGCAAATTATGTAAAAAGCTTTAAGCAGACCAAATGAATATTTCCCATAGCCTATATTCAAGGGAAATGAAGTCCAGCTCTGACCAAGCAGTTATTTTATATTAAAGATGTAACACTTCAGCAGATGCAAGGAATGTACAAGATAAGTCTGTTCACATAATTGGAAATAATTTCTCTTGTTTGGGTTAAAGTTAGTATCCAGTTTTGTTTATTTTAACAGGTTTGTCCAAATTCGCTGAGAAAAGAGGCAAATTTCTGATTTATTAAAAATCTATCCAGAAGATACAGAGCCTGTTTATCCATGGTTTCACCATTTTGTCTGCTCAGCGTAGCCCAGTTAGAAACAATAGATGTTTGAACATGGATAAAAGGCTGTTCTGCTGCCACTGGTTATGTCAGTCCCCCAGCGATCTCCAAATTTTGGGAGGGAAGAACAAACCTCAAGACAGCAGCACGAATTAGGGTATGGAAAATGTGATCATTGCTTGTCACTTACTGTGCTGTGTTCTGACAGAGAACTTCTTAGGAGATAGTTCTGTTTTGAAGTGGAGATGGAACTGCAAGTGTACAAGGCATGGTTTCCTGGAAAAAAAAACCAACAACCCAAACCAACCAAACAAAACAAACAAACCAACCAAACCAACCAAACCAAACAAACCCCCCCAGACAAAAAACCTCAATTATTTGACCACCATCCTTTTTGCTTTGTGCCCTGGTCCTCTAAAATGTGGCATCTTCTAGGAAGAAATTACAGAAATTCCATCTTCAAGGAATTCCTGCTATGGAGAAATGCCCTTTTAAAGCCTGTCAGTGCTGTTTCTCATACAGCTGGAAAGATTTACTATCAAGTTAGCAAAGAAATATATGTTCAAACCTAAGACGTCCAGTAAAGAACCAGGGTTCTGCAGGACTAAATATTCCACAAAAAGCTACAAGTATTTCACACTGGCCACAAGTGTAATGATCTGTTCTTTACATTGTCTCTTCTGCTAATCTCTAATATTAAATTTATATTAAAACTAAATGATGGTGCTCAATAACTTCTCAGAAATTTAACATTAACTGCCATAACTCCCTCAGTTTTTGTAGTTTTGCTGATATCCAGTCTTACCAATGTCCAGTCTTTATTTCAGTCTGTTAGACTGGAAGCAGTTTTGTTTGGCTGTCACTAATGCTCTGACACTGATGCTCTGTGTGGGCTAGAGCTGAGAAGGGCTTCTCTCGTGCTTATAGAAAGCCCCATACTTTATTTTTCAAATAAATCTTATCCATCACCTTCTCCATAAATCCTTTCAATAATTAAATAAGAGTATCTTTTAATGTTAGGATTTCTTTTTCAGCAGGTTTTACTATCCTTATGTCCTCTGTGCTAGTTCACACTACTGACAGGGCAGAGAAGGGAAAGTGAGAGAACAAGGAATGCAATTTCATTTGAGTTTGCATTGAGCACTGCCAGGGAGAGGCTGGAAGTGAAAGAGCCATGGCTGCCAGAAGCCCCAAAATCTTCTTCCGTCCTGAAACTTCAGTGCAACACCTTGAGGGCCAGGTCCTGAGCTCAGGGGCCAGCAGAGGGAAGGAAAGCTGGGAGGTGGCAGCTCCAGAGAGACTCCTCTGTGTGTTTTGCTCTATCCTCTGCCCACCTGCCCAGCCATCCATCCATCCCTCTCCTGCTGGTGCCAGCAGATGCTGCAGTGAGCCACAGCCTGTTCCCCCTCTGCAGGCAGAGCTGGAGTGCAGGAATCACTCACAGAGCATCCCCAAGGGGCACTGGGCACAGGGAAGGGCAGGCCGGGGGAGAGGATGGGATTTGGGAGGATATCTGGATTATCCATTCCCTTTTGGCAGTGACAGCTTGGGGACTGGCAGGAGTTGGGAATTAAACAGGACACCTTTGTCTCCATCTGTGCTGGACTCTGACACAGCATCTGGCTCTGCTCCTCACAGTCTGGGAGGCCTGGCTGATCTGGGTGGAAAGATGGAAGTTAAAAATATCCAGGCTATCCATGAATTTCCCAGAAAACCTATTATCCTGCAGTATAGAGAGGAAAGGAGCCAGGAGATGCCAAAACCAGAGTATTTAAATGGCACCAGATGGACAGTTTTGACCAAGGGCTATTAGGTCAAGTCCAGAGAGAGTAGATTAGTGAATACAGTAATTTAAATCTCTCTGTAAACAAACAACACAGAGAAGGCTGAAACAGACCAATCATGTTTGAATTCTCAGGCATGAAATCTAATCTAATCTAATCTAATCTAATCTAATCTAATCTAATCTAATCTAATCTAATCTAATCTAATCTAATCTAATCTAATCTAATAATAATCCTTTATTTATTAAGAAACCCAAACAAATGGCCTGTTGACAACAAACCTGTGTGCATTGTTGCCAACACCATGCTTAGAAAGGAAATCTGATGGAGCTGGTGGTTGTTAAAAATCAGAATGCAAGGAAAGTTCTGGGGTCAGTATTAGATGTTCATAAATCACAGACCACTGAGAGTTACAGGGCTCTAAATACTAATTCATTAAAGGTGCATGTAATGAAATTGCTGGGGAGGAATTTATTGTGGACTCCCTATTCTCAATAAGGAATGACCTCAACTACATCAAAAATTGTGTTACATGGAGCAATTTTAGCTGAGGGGTTTTAATTTGACATAGTGACAAAGCTTATTTAGATTTCAAAACATCAGAAATGCAGCAAAGTCTGTAGGAAGAGAAAATTTTATACTCTCAGTAAAAAATTAGTCACTAATTTAAAATATATCAGCTGTGCAACTAACCCATGATTATTGCCTGCTCGGGTTAGTTTTGTGCAGAGTTTGTGGCCACAACAAAATGTGGGACTGTTACAAATTAAACCACAGTAAATGAGGAACTACAACGGGCATTAGCATTAAAAAATTATGATACAGGACATTTTAAAACCAGATTTGCCTTTCCCCAAGTCTGGAGTTCAAGATTTGCATTTCCCCAAGTCTGGAGGAAGGGGAGGACTGCTTGTGTTTGTGAAGAAAATTAAGTGATGGGGCAGAAACTTCTGTTAGATGCAAAGGAACTGAAAATTTTGATGGCAAGGGCAGGGTTTTGCTGGGTTTGGGAAGGGGTAGAACCTGTCCAGGCAAATCTTGAGAGGTGGGAGTGGGAAAAGAGCTGGCAGTGCTCATGTAGGGAGAGCAGCTGGTCACTAATGGCAGGCACCGACTGATGTCACCCCAGGGAGTGTCAAGGTGACAAACAGGCTGCAGGTCCCTCATCCCTGTCACCCACAGCCTGCCTGCCCCTGCTGTAAAAGAGGATGGAACTTTCCTGGATGGAAAGTTTCAGAATGGAAAGAAAACTCACAAATCCTAATAAATTAGCAAACCAAGGCAGTGTATCACAAGCATTGAGGGAGTCAGCCAAAGGGAACCATGAGTGTTTGTTGGTAGCCAAGCCTCGGTTCCAGAGTTTGGAGGATTCCAAATTTCAGAACTGAAAAGGGCTAAAATGAATGATGTGGGGAAATATACTGCATCAATCAGCTGATTTATTCTAGATAAAGCAGCATTACTAGTAAAATAGGGAGGCAGACACCAGCAGCAAAGGACTAAAAGAAAAAAAAACCTTGACTAGAAGAAAAAAAAAACCCCTTAAGAATAATGTCAGCATAGCTCCAAAGAAGTCCTTTTTTTTTTTTTTTTTTAAACAAGAGCATGTTTTATTTGACAGAATTTCAGTTCTAGCCAAAAAGGTCTGTTTGTGACAGAGAAACTTTGTCTTTCTCAGAGCATTTGATGTATGACTGGCTGTCATTTGAATAAAAGAAACTTTCCATACACAGAATGAACAAAGAACATAAGGTGGATTAATAACTTCGTGAGAGACAGGTCTCAAATTAAGTTCTTAATCAGGAGATGTCATTAAAGGAATTATTCCTCATGGGTTCCTGCCCTTTATGCAACAGCTTAGATCTTGTCAAGCCATGGGAACAGCAGTCAGACTGCTGGGGATAAACAATGTTGGCATGATCTGAGATGCCTGGAGAAATGGTCACCAAACGTTCACCAGAGTATGTCCTGATAGATTTTGGATGCAGTGATACATTTGGAAAAGCAAAACTCAGTTTTTCCTGCAGGATAGGGAAGTGTCCTGGAGTGCAGGGATGTAGAGGTGATTTAAGAGTTGCCTCAAACAGTCTTCTCATTTTTCATTTCAACAACAGACTGCAATAATTGATTTTTCAACTACAGACTGCAACAGCTCTCCTTTTGTGTTTTGTTTTGATTTTGGTTTGTTTTTTTTTTTACTCAGGAGAAATTTTCAGGTATCAATGAATTCTTAAGACCTTGGGATTAACTATCCAGACAACATTTCAAACAGCTTTTGTGTATTGGATCTTTAGATTGTCTTAACATTGAAAAATTCTCAAAAGAAACTCATTTTAAAAATTATTTCTTCCCTGTTCTTCTCTGTTGTGCTTTGTGGTATTTTAGGGTATTTTAGGAGAGGAGAGGAGAGGGGAAGAGAGAGGGGAGGAGAGGAAAAGAAAAAGAAAAAGAAAAAGAAAAAGAAAAAGAAAAAGAAAAAGGAAAAGGAAAAGGAAAAGGAAAAGGAAAAGGAAAAGGAAAAGGAAAAGGAAAAGGAAAAGGAAAAGGAAAAGGAAA